>JAJPUD010000585.1:186580-216493 GCA_023553655.1 Myrmecobius fasciatus
CTCTCTCTCTCTCTCTCTCTCTCTCTCTCTCTCTCTCTCTCTCTCACACACACACACACACACACACACACACACACACATGCACTCACCCAGGAAAATTTCTTGCACATTTCCCAAATGAAAACTTGTTCACTTCCTAAATGATATAAAATTCACCATTTTAAAATAGATACTAGCTAAACTAATGGATTTTTGGTTAACTGAGAAAATGGTTTGGATTGAATTCTGAATTCTTCTTATCTCCAGTGTAAGAATCCTAAAACCGGTGTTTCAGTTGGTTTGGAAGTCAGATGGTCTGAGTGCAAATCCTTGACTCTGCTACTTAAATCCTGTGAGATCTTAGGCAGGTAATATACTACCTCTGGTTTTTAATGTCCTTATCATACATGAAGAGCTTGGACTCAATGACCCCAAAGGTCCCTTCCTGCTTGATTTCCTTGATCCTAAGACCCACATCGCCCACTTGCTACTCATGTGATCATGGGTAAACCTTTTAATTTGTTTGAGTCTATGTTCTTATCTGTAAAGTAGTGATCACAGGACTATACGTTTAATTATGGAAGGGACCTCAGAGGCACCATCTGGTCCACTCCCCTCATCTTATGAATAAGGAAAATGACACTGAGATAGTGAGTGAATTGCCCAAGGTGACACAGGAAGTAAGTAAGTGACTCAGAACAATTGGACCCCCAAGGCTCTGGCTACTAACCAGGGTTCTTTCCACTGTACTATGCTGCCTCTCCTTATAAAGGTTTCATAATTTTTTAAATTAAGAAGTGCTATAGAAGTTAGGAGGGAAATGGCAAGAAAGGAAAGAACTGACAGAGAAACAGAAAGAGAGAGAGACACACACACAGGAGAGAAAGACAGAGAGAAAGAGAGAGAGAGAGAGAGAGAGAGAGAGAGAGAGAGAGAGAGAGAGAGAAGAACACATGTTCTGTCCTAGTTGATGGTGGTCTAGAGAGCTTCAGAATCAATAAGACCTGAATTCAAGTCCCAACTCCTGCCCATGTTGTCTGTGTAGCATATAACAGATTATTTCCACTTTCACTGCTCTCTGAAATTCTTCAGTATTACAAATTGCAGATTACATGCTGAGCAGCATTGCAGAGGAAAATTTTCTCATTTGAAAGTTTCTTATATCAATGAGATCATTGGTATGTTACATGTATCATGTAAATTACAAATATAACATACATTTGTGTTTATAGATCAATTATGTCATAAGTAAAAGTGTGGGGTACCTCTAAATATGTAGACAAGGGTTTCTATAGAGAGATATGAATCAAAGGTATACTACAGTACTGTGGTTTAACTAATAATAAGTGAGGAAACAATCTAAGCAAAGATAAAGTATTAGGCAGTCAGAACAAATGGATTAGTGGACTCCCTACTCAGTCCAAAGACCCTGAAAATAGAGTGAAGAAGATTTTTATATATACAAGTAACAGATAAAAATAATTTAAAAGAACAAGTAATTATGATTATAAAAATCCACTTGTATACAAAATTTAGTAATCTAATTTCTATTTGGAGGAAAGATTAGACCCTTTCCAAGTTGAAAAAAGGAAAGAATAAGTTCTGGATGTGTTAAGAAGGGATGAGTAGCTTTAAAGGTCTCCTATCACAAAAAAGAAAGATGTTGGTAAGTTATATCCACCTGCATTTATGAAACAATAGATGACTTATATAATCTAGCTTCCTATGGATGAATAACAGAAAACAACTAGATGGAGAATACATATAGAAGCACAAGATGGAGACAGTATTCATAAAATAGAATCTGATTGATTCTCCTGATTCTCACACTAAACCAACTCCATTTTGTACAAGGTTTTCACTTTATCTCATTGGTTTTTATTTAGATTTAACTCTAACTAGAACTTAACTAAGTGCAAAACTCAGTTCCTAAGATCTTTTAACCCGTTACATTCTCAGGAACTTTACCTCTACATTTCAGATCATGTGTATTTTTCTTGTCATGGGAGTTCTCAGATTCTAGGGCCCTAACTTTAATCTCTAACTCAGGTGAATGAAGCCCATTAACCTCACTTCGCTTCCATCTTCCTATTTGTAACATAGAAATGATGCTCCTTACCACTCAGTATTGTTTCCAGATATTGGCACAGATTCCCTCTTGAAGTCAGCAGCTTCATGAGGATAATGTTAGGCTGGCCTTCAGACAGATGACATTCTTCTTTTTAACTCTCATCTTCAGGATAAAAACATTTTTGAAACATTAAAAGATGATTATCAGGCTTTATGTCCCTCAGAGTTCTGAGTTTTAGAAATAGTTGATTCTGAAAAGGTTGAGGTTTGGCTCCTCCTGTTGAATTTTTCTCACTAAGCATATCATATAAAATCTAGTAATTTATTTGTAACAGCATGTGATTTTTCTTTAAAAGGAAAAAGAGAATAAAAAAGAAAATTCTCCACCTGGATAAAACATCCAATGTTGAATTGCCTGATGAAAAAAAAAGTTATTTTTTTTTCAAAATCAAGGGAATAAACAACTAAGGAGGGAAGTTGTTTTTTTTTTTTCTTTTGTACTCGCATACACTTGCACATTCTGGTTTCTTTATTTCTTTCTTCTGATTGGAGGATGTGCCAGGAACCACACCCCTTCCCAATTAACTCATTCATAAATGAGTTTTTTTCTAACTTTTGCCCCTCTCAGGGATTATGCTGATACACCTCTGCTCAAATATTTCCCATGGCTCCTTGTTGCCTTCCAATCAAGTTTAGGTTTCTTAGTTTGGCACAGCCCCTGCACAAGCTGGTACCTTTAGAATTATTTTGTATTACTCTCTTTTTTATACCATGTCTTTTGGGCAAACTAGACCAATTTCTGTCTTTTGCCACATAGACCACTGCACTTCTTGTTTCCATACCAAAGTATGGAAACTTTATTCTTATGCTGGGAATGACTCTGTGCATTTTGATCCCATTTTTTGAAGTCCAATTCAGATTCCTCCTTCTCCATGAAGGCCTCCTGGAGTTGTCTTCAGTTTTTCCTGAGTATCTTACAGAGCATTTTTCTCAGACTTTCTCTTCAAACTTTGCCCTGTTAACCATAAGAAAGCTTTCATGGTCCATGGTCTGCACTCATAACAATGAAACAAAAAACACATTTAAGTATTGAAGAATTATCTATAGTTTCTGTCGTCCCTATTCAGAAGTTTGTGAAGGTCCTGAGGCTAGGAAATTGTTTCCTCTCTAAAATTTGTAAATGCTCCCCTCCCTCAGTTAGTGCTCTTCATACAGCAAATATTCACTAGATACTTTGGAATCAAATTTTACATACTTAAGAAATTCAGTTCGATTCAATAAACATTTATGAAATGCCTACTGGATACTAACTCCTGTGTTTGACACTAGAGACACAAAAGCAAAAACTAAACAGTTCCAAGCTTTAGGAAACTTAGAAGTCACAACATAAACAAAAAACATACGTCCCAACCTACTGCTGTCCTGAATGTCATGAGTTCCAAAAACTCATCATTCTCAAAGAGGAAATCAGTGATGTAGCTCGCACCTCCTCCTATCATTTCCTACCCCAGAAGCTGAACTTTCTCATCCCCTCATGCTGGCTCCCCTCCTGTTACCCCCTTTTCAGTTTCATTTTATGTAGGGTCTGCTCTCAGTGACTGGGTTCCTCAAGGACAAAGATCATCTCATGCTCCCACTTTGTATCCCTAGAGTCTAGCATTGTATGTGGCACATAGTAGGTACTTAATACCTATTTTTTACTCTGATTCTAAGTCTGAGATAAGCAAATGAAACATTCAATTAAAAGAGATTTATTAGATACCTGCCATGTGCCAGGCACTGTGCCAGCCACTGGGGACATAAGTACAAAAAATAAATCAATTTCTACTTGTAAGGTTCTGACATTCTAATGGGTAAGATAACAAGTACTTAATTCAGATATGAAGATTATAGATACATTGTATGTGTGTGTATATATATATATATAGGTAATATGTAGATAGATCTATGTATGTGCATGTATGTAGATGACATCTCTTACCAATGATGATGATGCTGTGGTCTGGAAAGGGACGTCTATCCAATGGGCAGAGTTTAGAAAAGACTTTGAAATTCCATGTGGCACCAAAGTGAATGACAGGCAGTGTGGCACAGTGGAAAGAGCCCTGGGTTTGTAGTCCAAGGAAAGGGATTCAAATCCTAACTAGACCACTTCTTCATTCTCTCTGCTTCAGTTTTTTCATAGTTAAAATGAGTGGGGTAGAGTAGTTGTCCTCTAAAGTTCTTTCCATCCTCTAGACCTCTAATGTGAATATAATTCCTCCCCAGACAAGGGCTTCTGAATTGAACATTCCCAGAGGTCCCTGGGCTGCATGCACTTCTTCCCTTCTTCTCCCAGCAGGGCTTTGGATCATGGGTAAAAGATACCAGAGTAAATATGGTTGTTGACGGCTCGTCATTGCTCATCCATTGGAACTGTTGCATTGGGGGGGGCTCATGGCCAATCTCTCAAGCTCCTAACAAAGAAGGGATTGCCCGCTTCAATGCTCCTGCAGATCTAGAGATGGCTCCGCCCTACCCTGGTGCTTTCTGAATTGCTAGGTTCCTGGGCTGCATAATCCCCCTCTCTGAACTGTTCAATACCTATATTGTTTCTTTCTGTCTCATCTCTTTCTATTTCTTTCTCAGTCTCTATCTCTCCCTCCTTCACCCTGTCTTCCTTCTCCTTCTCCTCTTTCTTTTTCTCTATCTCTGTCTGCTATTGTCTCTCTTTCTTTGTCTCTGTCTTTCTGTTTCTGTGTCTCTGTCTATTTGTCTCTCTGTCTCTATCTTTGTTTCTATCTTTATTTCTCTGTATATCTCTGTCTCTTGTGTTTCTGTCTCTGCCTCTGTCTCTATTTCTGTCTGTCTGTCTCTGTCTTTGTCTCTCTTTTGCACACATACACACACACACACATACACACACACACACACACACACATTCTTTCATTCACTGGTCCATCTAGTCTCTCCATTTCCATAAACAAAACCAGAGATTCAGCCTTGCTGTCCCCACCAAATCATATCAGTGTGATTCAATTCAATTTAATCCAATCAGCATTTATAAAGTAGATCCTAAGAACTATCCACTGGCTGTTGGGTACTGGGAACATAAAGACCAAAATCAAACAATCCTTCCATTGGATCAGTTTATGTCAAATCATCATCAACCTCAAAGGCATCCTTGATGAATTTATGAAAAGGGAACAGGAACGCCCCAAAAGGTGGAATCTTCAGGGTCCTACAGTGGGCTGAAAAGAGCAGAGAGTACACAATCCTACTGTGCCAGTTATTTGCCAACCATAAGAAAACGTTTGTTCCAGTGAAACAAGATGGTGCCTTAAAGGCATTTTTACAACAGTGTCCCAGGTACATGTCAGCTCAAATATGCTTCTTAGTGAGAAGTAATATGTGGTGGGCCCCTGATGACTAATCAACCTTAAAACCAAGAGGTGTGACTTCGCCCAAGGTATCGGTCACCATCATGGACTATGCCGAGCTCAGAGTCCATATGAAAGAGAGACTCCCTAGTGTTTCTGAATCCTCCAGATTTTCTTTTTGTGGGTGACATTGTGTTGATGGCATCTAGTCTTTCACTTTTCCGAGTCTCCTCAATTCCATCCATCGTCACTCAAAAGGTCAAGCTAATTATCATCCTGGCAAAAAGCAAGTAGATGAAGAATGCTTACTGCCCAGACTATGACATGAAGTTGGTTGGATAATTACAGAATCACAAAATTGAAGAGTGGAGAGAGATCTCAATGACCACCTAGTGCAACCCATATCCAAGCAAGAATAATGTGCCTGACAAGAAATCATCCAACTTTTACTTGAAGACCTTGTTGGAGAAAAAACTCCACCTCTCAAAGAAATCCATCAAGTGCATTCAGAATTAGATCTTAGACTGCATTGAAGATGAATGGATGAATAAAGCATTTATTAAGCATTTGTGCATACACAAAGCACTATACAAATAGATAAATAGAAAGGGAAGCTCCCAAGGAGCTCACATTCTAATGGAGAAGATGAAATATCCAAAAGGTTTCAGCTGCTTGTTAGATGGAGGGAGTCCATGATCCTTAGAGTGTAGTAGCAAAGCAAATGATGAAATCTCTTCTTTAATATCATTTCCACTAATAAAATTATGTGGATTTCTGACATTGAACCATTTGATAGTGCCAGGGACTTTGGTGGCAAGCACTTTCTATTCTGGTTGGTCAGCAACAAACTCTATCCAGAAGAGATAAAAACATGGTAGATGACTTTTCAGAAGTTGTGACCAATGATCTTAAGCTTCTCCAGGAAAAAAAGACTATCACTTTAAGATCAATAATGAAATATAATGATAAACTGTGGGATTACATAATCTCTAAGAAATGAAAAATTACCTATGTGGAAATGGAGAGATGCACAACAGGGCTTCAAGGCAATGGGGGGAAGGGTGTTCAGAGTATAACCAAGGCTGAATTGCATTTTTAAAATGGCAAAAAATAATCTCAGCGATGTACACCTTATAAAGGAGGTGTTGTTCATACATCAAGGATGAGTGTACTAGATGAATAAGTTGTATGCTTCCTAAGTACCACAGATGAAGAGGAAGGTCTCTAGCAGATTGAAAGGGCATCCTCCCCCTTTTATCTATAGGGGATTTACAGGAGGTTATGACCAAGTAACATAGGATGTGGGAGCATGAATGGTCTTCCCATCTGTGACTGGAGGGACAGCTACATCAATGAGATCACAGTCCATCAAGTATGGAAGGAGCCTTCTCTCTCCCCAAAGATTAAGAGTGTTTCTAAATGTTTCATTATCCCCAAGAGCATCATCAGGGGTTTTAGAAGTTAAATTTGACTTCGTAAAATTTTGCCTTATGGCTTCAGGCCAGGTTCTGATTTGTTGAGGAGGAAACTGGATTGCAAATGCTCTCGCTTCTTGGCTTTCTGGAAGTTGTGAAGTTGGCATTTGAAATGTGATCTCTTGGGAAGGTGGGAATGGAAAGCACTTTCTGCTCAGTGGCTCATACATTTGGCTCTCTCCTCAGAAAGAAAGAAGCAAATATTAAAAGCAAGGATGATGCTTCTTAGAATGACACAACCACACTACCTGTAATTATAATTTTACCTAAGAATAATTATAAGGGGAAAAAAAGAAAAGATGAAATGTTGAGTGAATTGTGGGTGTATGTGTGGGAGGGTGATGCAGACTCTCTCTCTACACATACACACACACACACACACACACACACACACATACACACACACTGAACTAACTTCTTATGTTTGTTAAAGAAGCTATGATTCATCTTCCTATCTCCCTCTCAAGCACTCTAACCACTCTTCCAAGTTCAAATTCAACCTGTGATACTAACTGTGTGAGCCTGGCCAAGACATTTTACCACTGTCTACCTTAGTTTTCTCATTTGTAAAATGAGATAATGATAGTACCTACCTCTCAGAGTTTTGTGAGGATAAAATAAGAAGATATTCATAAAGTGCTTGGCAAAACAGAAAATGCTATATAGATGCTAGCTCTTACAGCCCATGTAAAGACCTTGACCCATTTGCAAATGAATCCAACCATATGTAAATTGGCAGATTTCCCAGAGATCATCTTGATAAAATTCTTAAAAGTTTAAATGAATATTCACTAAGCTTAAAAAAACAGGATGAAAACTAAGACTTATGTGCTGTTTCCAGAGGGAACATAAAATAGTTAAGAGAAAGTTGAACTTAGAATCAAAGAAGTGGATTCAAATCTCACCTCTGACACTTTCTTGTGATCATAGAATAGTCACTTAACTCATGTGTGCCATAGGTAATGCACTAGGACTAATCTGCTATGTTGCAACATGTGTCTGTCCCCTTTTGTGCCATACTGATTCTGCTTAGACTATTACTTCCACCTCCTCCCCATCTGGAAACAATATTTGTCTCATAGGTGCTTTGGCCCTAAAAAGCCAACTGTTGCCTCACAGAGACCCAGATCTCTCAATCTCCTCTCAATTCTACACAAAGCCATGCCTCTGTTTCCACCTAGTCTCTCCAATTCTCCCTCAGAGGTTGTCTTCCTCCCTTAGAATGTAAGCTCCTTGAAAGAAAGGACTTGCTTGCTTGCTTGTATTTGTATCTCTGGCACTCAACACAATTCCTACCTAGCACTTAAAAGTGTTTACTAAATTCACTCTCTCTCCCTCCTTCTCTACTTCCCTCTTTCTCTGTCTTTCTCTCTGTCTCTGTGTCTTTCTCTTCTCTCTCTCTTCCTCTTTATCTCTCTTTTTTCTCTCTTACTCTCATCTCTTTTTTTCTCTCTCATCATCCTCATCATTGCTGACATTTCTATATAAATGCTATTAAATGTTGATAAAACATGCACTTCATAGATGATATCTTATTAGATGCTCAGAACAGCCTTAAGGATAGGGCCTATTATCATCCCTCCTTTACAGATAAGGAAAATGAGACTAAAAGGTTATGTTAAGAATCACACATCTGGTAATTCTTGAGATTAGATTATAGCTTACTTTTTATACTTTGTATCCAAGTACAAGACAGTATTAGCTTCATTTCAACTCAGTCTTAGAAGGGATTAGGGATATGGGGAAGCCAACTAGAAAGCCAGTTGTTAAATTATGAGAGCTGATTGTTCAATATTTTCCAGAACATCATTGGCTGGGTAAGTGGAGGAAATTTTTACACAGGAATATTAGTTGGTTGTTGTCTTCATTCTCAAAGAGGACCGAATGACATCACTATATTAGAGTTGAATGTATGTCCAGCTGTGGCTGATCAGACCAATATGAGCTTGCTCCACCACACAAATAGTCCCTATGAACATTTAGGGTGGACTCTAACTTTGCACATCTCATCTTTCCTCTGAGCTATTTCAATTCTGCTTTGCCCATAGACCACAGCACCTTCTCTGATGAGGGCACGCCATGCTGGGTGGTCCTGTGCATCTTCCATGTCATACAGTCAATTCTAAACTTCTTAAAAGAGACCTTAAGAGTGTCCTTGTATCACATTCTGGCCACCTTGTGAGCATTTGCCATGTGTGAATTCTCCATAAAACCGTCTTTGGGGCAAGTATACAGTTGGCATTTGAGCAAGGTGACCGGCCCAACAGAGTCATGTTCTCTGCAGTAGAGTTGGAATGCTCAGCAATTTAACTCAAGTAAAATTGAGTTAAACCCAGTGTCCCGTACCTCCTCCTGCCAGGTGATCTTCTGAATCTTCCCAAGACAATTCAAATGGAAGCAATTTAGTTTCCTGGCATGGCACTGGTAGACCATCCAGGAGCATACGACAATGAGGTCAGCCCAATGACTCTGTAGACCTTCACTTTGATGGTCTATTACCTCTCCTCTTCCACACTTTTTTCAGAGCCTTCCAATACTGAGCTTCGAGCTCTGGCAATACATGTGTCAAGCTCATTATCAATATATACATTCCCGGAAAGGATACTGCCAAGGTAAATGGACTTATCCACAGCGTATGAAACGTAGTCATTCTTAAATTCCCTATCTTTATGTGCTTTCTATTACTTTGTTTCACATCCTTAACAATCATATGGAACAGATGCTAAAGGAATCATTCTATTTTGGCAGATGAGGAAACTGGGGCTTACCGACATTGAATGAATTCTGTACCTTCTCTATCACAAAATTCTTGTGTAATTAATTTGGATCTATTCAATATGCATGCATATTGTATTACTTGAAGGAATCACTCCTTGAAGACAGGGAACATATCTCTAGTACTTAGCCTAGTGTTTGGAACACAGTAAGCACTTAATAAATACTGATTGATTGATACGGTGAGAAAAGCACTGAATTTGGAATCCGAAGAACCAGGTTTAAAACTTGCCTTTGTCTCTTGCTCTCTGTGTGACTTGGCCCTCAGTTTCTATAAAAGGAAGAAGGAGGACTAGAAAGTTTCTGGGGTCCTTAACAACTTTCATTCTGGCATCTCATGGCTTGTCCATGATTGTATACTTAATAAGCACCAGAGGCACGGTTTGAATACAGGTCTCACTCTTCCTCTGACCACTAAATGCAGTATTCTTCTCCACCATACTCTGCCTCATACTTAGAAGAAACTTCAGAGATCACCCTGGCATTGAAGGATGGATTCCTCTTGGCCAATATGTATCAGACTCTCGATTGATTTCCTCTTGTGATGGGTCCCTTTCTATCTCATAAAGCAACCCCTTCCATGTGATGGATAGAGCTGCTTGTTTTGCATTTCCTCCTCATATTCTAATGAAATCTGCCTTCCTGAGACACAATCTCATGCCCTAAAAAGAATACTTGAAGAGTAACAGATATTGGGGAGCCCCTGATTGGATTTCTTCGCTGCAGGAAATACAACAGCATTGCAGAGGCTTCCTTATTTGCCTTTAATCACTTAGGGAGTGAATGTCAAAGGTGTGATTTGTAAAAAACTTTCTTGAGACCAGTTCCTAGTCTTCTATGCCTTACTATAAGTACCTACTATGTGTCAGACATGGGGGCTATAAATTCAATGAATAATGAAATGAGATAATATTTATAAATCACAATATAAAACTTGAACTGCTAAGTAACAACAACGACAAAAATAGCTAATGTGTATAAAGCTTACAATTTCCCAGGCACTGTAAAATGTTATAAATATTATCTTATTTAATCCTCACAACCACCATAGATACTTTGGCCCTAAAAGGCCAGCTGTTGCCTCACAGAAACCCATATCTCTGATCTCTTCTCAGCTCTACACAAAGCCATGTCTCTATTATGAGTCTCATCTTACAAATGAGAAAACTGAGGAAAACAGAGATTAAATGATTTGTCCAGAGTCAGACAGCTATTAACTCTTTGAGACTAGATTCAAGTCAGGTCTTCCTGACTATGAACACGGCACTATGTACTACACTATGTATATAAGTGCTATCTATGATTATTGCTATTATCATTACTACTACTACTAATAATAAAAGAATTCCTTTTTGCAAGTAATATCTCCCAAAAGTAATATGTATATAAAATGTATAATATATATATGAAATCTTTTTATAGCAAATATCTTTACAGAGAAGTTTTCTTTTTAAAACCATTCCCATTTTCCAAGGAATGGCATATAACAGTGGATCTTTGTGATCTATTAACAATAGATAATCTTATACAATAGCTTTCCTCTGTTACTTGTCAATTAAATAATCTTTCTCTCTCTGAGAAAAGTACCTTATTGTCTACCATTCGTGCTGGGTTTGCTCAAATAGTTCTCTAATGTCCCCTTTAACTCTAGCTTTTTTTTACAGTTAAAATGGGAAGGGAAGTGGAAAAGCAGGGGAGGAGAAGTACTCAGTGAAGTCCCCTGGCAGTAGTAGATACCTACAGGCTGGATAATTAGAGTCACGGAGCTTCCCAACTAGATGAGAATTGTGGAAGAAGTTTTAACAATTGTTGTGGGGAAAGTGTGCTGAATTTATACATTATCCTCATTAGGATGTAATTAGATGAAAGAGAAGATCTGTGTTTTAGTTAGGGAAAAGTTCATCAAACAGGGAACAAAAATAAGATTTGCTTGGCATCTTGGAAAATTAATTAAGCTGAGTTCTTTAATAGCTTTGTGCTGAAAGGATCTGGGTTGATTAAGAGAGCTAATCAAAATTTCAAAGGATGGGGAGAGTTCTGATAGGATTGATATGGTAGTATTATATTTTCTGCTCTCCAGAAAGAAAAGGTAGCACAATTAACCTCTAGAGATTGGTCTAGTCTTGGACCAGGTGGAGCCTGGAGTTTAAAGTCTTTGAATCTGAAATGAAGAAACCAGATTCCTTCTGGAGCACTTGGAATAGAACTAGACTCAATGAGCATTCGTGGAAGCCATTGCACCTTCATTCATTTGACATGTTCTCCCTCATGTGGCCTGAGAGGTGGCAGCAGATGGCAGGGGCAGAGCCTCTCACCCAGGAGAGGATGCTTCTATGTGAGCCAGCCGGTGGAGAGGGGGATCCCTTAGACAGGGCCAACCTCCTGAGTGAGTGTCGGGACCGAGTCTTCTTGTTTTAATGCAGGAAAGATCTATTTTTCATTCTGGCAAGAATGGTCACCTAGGTGAGGAGATACACCTCTGAAACTCCAAAGGCCGGATTTCATTTCCTATCCTGAAGCAAAACCCCTCCCCTGATTCCCCATTAATTGGATGTTACAGAAGTTACCCTCCATGAATCTCCACCTCTCATTACATAGCCGGTCCCTGCTTATACTCTAAAAAGGAGAAGGTAACAGAGGAGGGCTGAGGGCAAAGAACAAGAGTCTTTTCAAATCTCCAGGACTGAGTCTTTTAGAAAGAAGAAAGAGAACTCATGGATGGGGCCAGCTCCTTTATGGACACTTGGTCCTAGAGCTGCTCTCCTTAGAGCAGAGAGGAACTGCCCCACATTGTGAGAGAACCAAAACCTGGAACTTGCTTCTTGTGAATTATTTGTTGGATTAGGGCCAGGTGAGGAAAGTATTGCCTCATGAGGACCTCCAGAATTGACTTTCTGGGAAACGACTAACACTTAGGGTGATACTATAGTGCTAGAGGTCTGCAAAGGTCCTTGGGGTAAAAGTAGGACTCACCAGAAAGGAGAGAAGAATTTTACCAACTGTTCAGGGGCTACCAGAAGGCTTTTGGGTTTTCTGAAATTTCTATTGGATGAAAAGAGACTGTTGTGTGTCTAATATCCATCGTTACCCTGAGTGCTTCTATGGAACCTGGGGCCCTTATTGATTATAAGAACCATAGGCTGAGGTTTCCAAGGAAATGCTGATGCAGAACAAGCCAAGGGATATAATTTGGTGTGAAACCTCCAAGTCTAAATTTGCACTATGTAAATCCAGAGATTTGAAGGCTGGGATGTGGATTGTATTTGCAGTTCTCTTTTCTTTTGGCAAAATATTACTTTAATATACTCATATACATAATTTCTTCTGTCAAAGCCAGTGTCCTTGTCTTGACCTGATCTAAACTAGAGAGAAACATGAGAAATAGCTCTGGAAATTTGCAATTTCCATGCATTCTCACTACATCAGCAACAGGACAGAATAGTAACTGTATGTCAAGTGTTGTGAAAAGGCATCATCACTGTTTGCAGAAAGCACTGTGATCAAAGACTTTGCCTTCTTCCTGAACTAGCAGGAGGAACGAATAACAGTTAAAGAGTAGAGCAAGGAGGAAACCTTACCAGGATGTGCTGTCAAAAGCCTGCCCAGAAATCGTAGCCTCTTGTCTTATGCCTTTAGAGGTTTGTAGCTGCTATCGACAGTGGCAGTGAACCTGGGGGAAAAATCCTATAACTTGAGAGGCAAAAAACTCTCTTGGTGTGTTGTAAAGAAAAACAAATGGTGTGGCAGAGGAGGATAAACAAAGCAAGGATATATAGGAGTAAATAAGGTACTTAAGATGCACTTGGATAAATGGTCTAAGGAACTGGAAATTTCCAGACAAAGAAATCAAAGCTATCTATAGTCATATGAAAACATGTTCTAAATAGTGATTTAGAAAAGCAAATTGAATCAGTTCTGAGGTACCACCTCACATCAATCAGATTGGCTAATATGACCCCCCAAAAGAGGAAAATATTGGATGTTGGAGGCGAGGTAAGAAAACTGGGACACTAATGCACTATTGGTGGATTTGTGAATTGATCCAATCATTTTGGAGAGCAATTTACCCAAAGGGCTATAAGACTGTGCATACCCTTTGATCCATAAAACTACTGCTAGATCTATATCCCCAAAAGGGGAAATGACTTATTTATATGAAAATATTTATACCAGCTCTTTTTATGGTGGCTAAGAACTGGAAATTGAAGGAAATATTATTATTGTTGTTGTTTTATTATTATTGTAGATAAGAAATGACAAGCAAGATAATTTCAGAAAAACCTAGAAATACTTACATGAACTGATGTATATGAAATGAACAGAAACAGGAGAATGATATGCACAGTAAGAACAACATTGTTCAGTGAAGAATTGTGAATGACTTAGATATCCTAAACAAAACAGAGATCCAAGGAGAGTCCCAAAGGACTAATGATGAAAGATACGATCTGCCTTCAGATAAAGAACTGATTTTGTTTGAATACAGACTGGAGCGTGCTAATTTTCATATTCTTTCTTTTGTTTTCTTTTATTCTAGTCTTCTTGTACAAAATGACCAATATGAAAATTTTTACATAATTGTATGTGTCTAAACTATATCTGATTACTCACTGACTCAGGAGGGGGCAGGACTGTGTTCTAGGACCAGACACCTGGTGTGTAGATAACGCACAGAGGTCATTTGGCAAGATGTAGAGAATACTGAAATTGGAGTTAGGAAGACGTGTTCAAATTCTGTCTCAGTACTTGACATGACCTTGAAGAAGTCATAACCTCTGTGAGTTTGAGTTTTCCTCTCTGTAAAATGGGTATGATACTCGTATCACTCGTATCACTCTCTAGACTATTTGATTGACCGATTCACTTAAAGTCCTCTTGATTGAATTGGTGCTGTTAGTAATAAGGAGAATTATTCCTAATTTCATGGTAGGGGATAAAGTCAATCAGTCAACAAATATTTCTTAAGCACCTACTATGTGCCAGTCATTGTATTAAGCTCTGGGGACACAAAGAAAGGCAAGCATTCTCATACTATATACATGCATTGTATATATAAAAGATAGAAAAATGTATTGTCTCTAAAGGGTGCCTCCATCAATATTGTAAGTTGATCTTTCCTGGTCTTCCCACTTGTTACCATTCTCCACAATGTTACCTTTTAGCTACTTTTTATGTGTTCTTTTAACCATTTCATAACCTTGCTGCCAATAGCATTTAAGTTTAAGCTCCTTGTGAGAAGAGACTATCTCACTTTTGCATTTGTGTCCAGCACAATTTCTTGTACACAGTAGGCACTTAACAAATGTTTGTGATGGGTTAATTACATGCTGAAGATCAGCACCACCTGTAGAATGTAAACTCCCTGGGACTATTTGGCTTATCCTCATTATATCCCCAGGGCCCAATAAAGTGTCTAACACAAAGTAGGTGCATATTAAATGCTTATTGACTGATTGATTGGATATTTCATTGATAATGGCTGGTCTTTTAAATTTTATGTAGTTAAAAATTTCCTCTCTCAAAACTGGTAATAAGTATCTCTGAAGTCAGTGAGTCTAGTGCTTGGATGACAGATATGTTGTCCATTGCTTGGACCTGATATAGAATCCTTCCAGTTAAGTGGTACCAGCACTTAGTAGGATCTGTCACTCTCCTAGGAGATCCTTCAAAAAACCAAAGAGATCTCCACACCAGGGAAATCTGAGGGATCTTTTAATGGAGGATTTATTTCATTGGAGTGAAGGCACACAAACATACAAACACATAGAGGAACGTACACATAGGTAGACACACATATGCACATACATATACACAAATGTTTCCTAGAAGAGCCAAGTGTGAAGTGAAGGCCAAAAACATTTATGTGGATTTTCCAGATCATAATGGCACCATGTCCCCAACCCCCATGATGTGGAAGGGATAACTAATCCCCTTTCAGACACCAACCAATCAACTACTGTGCCCTCAATGCTTTCCCCAGCCTCTTCACCACTGAATTGCCCTTCCAGGGCCTTCAATTAACTCTTTTTTTGCTGAGGCAATTGGGGTTAAGTGACTCACCCAGAGTCACACAGCTAGGAAGTGTTAAGTGTCTAAGCCCAGATTTGAACTCAGGTCATCTTCAGGGCTGGTGTTCTATCCACTTCGCCACCTAGCTACCCTTCAATTAACTCTTGAATGCCCTGGTCTCCTACTCCTTTTTGGACTCCTGCTTGTCGGTATCTTTTATAAACATAGAAACTTAAACTGGACAAAGGATTCCTGATACAGTTTGGCCAGGATGGAGGAGAATAATCACCTCCCTGGTTTGTAACACTTATTGATACAGTTAATAGCATTAAAGACAGCATGGTGTCTAGGAAGCAGGAAAACCTGGATTCGAGTTCTGCCTTGACTTTGAATGATCTTGGCAATATTATTTAATCTCTAAATGATCTGAGAACTAATCTTACTAATGTCCAAAATGTTTCTCTCCATGGGAAAAGAGTTTCCTTATCCAGGGAGGTCCCTATACCCATGAAGTCACAGGATGGGTCTTTGTTTTCATCTCTAAAGTGGAATTATGTTTTCTTGTTATTATTGTTTCTTCTACTCCACCCTGGTAGCAAATATTCAACTTGCAGTACACTAAGATCCCCAGATCCTTTTTACATAAATTGTGACTTAGTCTTAACTCTTCCAACCTGAACATCAATCAACTAATCAATTAGTAAGCATTTATTAATCTTTCAATATGGGCCAATCACTATCCTCAGAAGCAGTGGGGATACAAAGGAAAAACCACAAACCATGCTTTCCTCAAAACATTAACATCCTACTAGAAGGGACATTATGTATATAAATACATAAAAGACAAATAACAAAGTAATCAGAAGATAAACTTAGGGAGGGAGTAGCATCTGGGGGAGGTGGAAACTGTCAACGGCCTCCTACAAAAGTATTGCTTGAACTAAATTTTAAAAGAACCCAGAGATTTTGGAATTGAGTGATCCTGAGCCTAAATTTAGAGCTTTGCTTTTCACCCTTTTCAAGTTATGAGAATTGCTTTCAAATTAATCCTTTATTCTCATCTACTAAGTTCTTTTTGGATTACAATTCTGCCATAAAGTGTGTTAACTAGCCCTTTTATCTATAGTATCTATATTTTTGTAGTATCTATAGTTTTGATAGGTTTCCATCTTTGTCTCCATCTAAGTCATTGATAAAAAAAAGAACAAGACCAAAGGAAGCTCCCAGGGCAAGCCACCAGAAAACTCTTTTTCCCCCTTCAGGTTGACATCAATTCACTAATTCCCATTCTCTGGGGCTAGTCGTTCTGCTAGTTCCCAGTCCAACTCACTATCCTCTTTTTTCAGCCCATATTTTTCCATCTTGAGCAGAAGAATGAGACTTGATCCAGTGCTTTACTGAAATCTGGATCCGCCTGGGCTGATGGCGTCCTCTGATCTACCCATCTAGTAATGATGATGATTCTCACTTTTCAGCTGCTACTAAAAATCTTATCCATCTCACAGTAATTTAAAGAAGCGCCTGGCTCATCCATCTCTTTCAAAGGGTTAGAATGAATATTTGGCTGCAGGAATTTAGCATTTACCCTTCATGGGTCAGTGGATAGGTTAGTCTTAAAGACTCTTTGGGGAGAAATTATTCTAATAGAACTTTTTTCTTGCCTTTACAAGGTTCCCAGTCACATTCTCTATTTCTTAGCAGAAATAAGGCCATGAGTGGGTGGGGTAAGGCCATTTAGATGGAAAGCATCACTCCAAGGTTGTTAGATAATGGTTGAATTTTTCTTGAATTGTGCAGGAAGGATTACACCCACTCCCATCCCCCATTCACAGGGTTGTAATGGTTAAGATATTGATTTTTTATGATGAGAAAAAAATGTGATTTGTTAAGTCTTTTATATTAAGCCAAATGATCCTTAATCGCCTTCAACTTTTGGCTTCCATTTTCAATGTTCCAAACACAGGACAGCTGATTTCACAATCTAATGAATGAGCCTCGGTCAAAATAATAAAGAGGAAAGGCTTTAGTTAAGTGAACAAGTGTCTGAGAATGGAATCTGAGGTATCAGTTGTTGGGGTGGTATTTAGGGAAATCTATAGGGATTTTCCTGCAACCCCTGAAATTTAAACAGTCAGGTCTCGCTGGCTTTGCCCACACATAAAGCCAACTTGAAGAAGCTTCTCATTAAGGAACATTTATCTTTTTGTGGATGGCTGCTAGATAATGCTCATCTTCACTGGCCTTCTGAGCTATGACTTTGAGAAATAACTCTTTTTTTCCAGAGAATACAAGTCAGTGTTCCCGAAAGGTCACTCAGTGGCCTTGATCATCTTGTATCCATTATGACTAAATTATTATCACAATGAATCTTGGCTTTGGCAGTGGTGGTCCAAAAAAAAGTTAGACCAAAATACCTTGAGCATATGAACAGAGAAGACTGATTTTCCTGCCTTTTAAGAAAATCAAGGAATAATATGATCCTTACAAAAGGGTCACAGGATCATAAAACTATCAACAAACATTTATTAGGCACTTACTATTGTCAGACACTGGGCCAGGGATTGGATAAGTAACAGTGGGAATGAAGTTATTGGTAGAATAAGGCCTGAAATTAAGCTTCACTTTCTGACCAATTAATAGCACAGAGTTGGCTTAAAGTTGCTCTTTTTCTTCATATCTCAGTTTCTCCACATGGCAAAATAATACTGGCCAGCTTTTCAGAGTGTCCTGGAGAAGAATAATATATTACTATCTTACAGGACCACTCCAAGGCACTATATATAAGTAAATCTCAGAATGGAAAATCTCTGGCCCGTGGCAAAAATTAAAAGAATAGGATTGAGTCTTATTTGAAGGATTGCTATTGAGAGATTCTCAGAATATCAACACTGCCAGCTCCTGAACAAAAGTTTCCTTTACAGTGTATGTACCAAGTAGTCAACAAAAACTGGTTTTAAGACCTTAAGTGAGAGGAAACCCCCACCATCCCAAAGTAGTCAATTCTACTTTGAGACTACTCTAATTGTTAAAGAATATTTTTCTTATATGGAAACTAAATCTACTCCTCTTCTGGGATCAAATAGAACAATTTTAATCCTTCTTCCATAAGACAACCTTTCTGATGATTAAACACAACTATCGTCAAGGCTTTTCTTATTCTGGCAGCTATGTGACACACAAGTAAAGGCAAGAGTTTCAAAGTTCAGGAAGACCTAAGTTTGAGACACTCAACAGCTGTGTGACACTAGGCAAGTCACAACTTCTTTCTGCCTTGGTTTCCCCATTTGTAAAATAGGGATAATATCCTCACTTCTCTCCCAGGGTTATTGTGAGAATCAAATAAGATAATATTATGAAATGCTGTGTCAATGCTATTATTATCACTACCACTACTATTCTAGGTTAAAAATTCCCAAGTTATTTTACTAGTTTTCACAGACCATGAGCCCGAGGTCCTCATACTATCCTGGTTGCTTCTTTCTAAAAATCTGAACATTACCCAGCTTATCTGAACAATGAATTTTTTAAAGCCGTTCCCATTTAATTTTTCTTTTAATAGCCATAATTTATAAAATGTTGTCTTTATAAAGTGGTTGACTAGCAGTACATTTCTTTTTTTTTATTAAAAGCTTTTTATTTACAAAACATGAGTGATTTTTCTACATTGACCTTAGCAAAAACTTTTTTCCCAAGCTTTTCCCCTCCTTCCCCCCACCCCCACCCCTAGATGACAGGTAATCTAATACATGCTAAATATGATAAATTATATGGCAAATCTAATACATGTATACATATCTATACAGTTATCTTACTGCACAAGAAACATCAGATCTAGAAAGAGAAGAAAAAAACAACCTAAGAAGGAAAACAAAATGCAGGTAAATATTCACAGAAAGCATTAAAATGCTGTGTTGTGGTCCGTACTCAATTCCCACAGGCCTCTCTCTGGATGTATATGACTATCTTCATCGCTGAACAATAGGAATTGGTTTGAATCACATCATTGTTGAAGAGAACCATGTCCATCAAAATTGATCATCGTATAGTCTTGTTGTCATGTATAATGTTCTCCTGATTCTGCTCATTTCACAAAGCATCAGTTCATGCAAGTCTCTCCAGGTCTCTCTGAAATGGTCCTGTTGGTCGTTTCTTACAGAATAATAATATTCCATAACAATCATATACCATAATTTATTCAGCCACTCTCCAACTGATGGGCATCCTTTCAATTTCCAGTTTCTAGCCACTACAAAAAGGGCTGCCACAAACATTCTTGCACATGTGGGTCCCTTTCCCTCCTTTAAAATCTCTTTGGGATATAGGCCCAATAGAAACACTGCTGGGTCAAAGGGTATGCACAGTTTGATAACTTTTTGAGCATAGTTCCAAATTAGCAGTACATTTCTTGACCAAGACTCCATTCTACTCCATAATTTTCATAATATTTTAAGGCTAACTCCAGTGGTAAGTTTCCAGTATCAAGGCCAGAACCATCCTCAGTATTTACCATCCTTGATTGTTAAATTAACATCAAGCTTCAGTTGGGTATCCATGCAGCTGGCAAATGTTGTTCTTAAGTGTTTCTGATACTTTGGGATCAAATTTGTTTTTGAAACATTCACAAACAATATTGTGATATGGAGCCTCTTTCCCATTAGATATATTCAGCCTTTTTCATAGATGTAGCTGTGATAGAAGCAACTTCAAAGGAAAATCAACTGCCATTTGTCCTTTATAAGGAAAAATGCAAAATTCAACCCTTAATTCAAGGATCTATTTTATTGTAATGGCCAATCCTTCCATTAATGTTTATTGCAACCCTTATATAATTCAGAGGGTTGTTGTGAGTTGGTGTGGCTGGTGATGAGCCCCTACAGATGTATAGCTGCTCTGGTCTTTGAATGACAGACAGCAGTCCACAGTCATTGCAGGTTTTTTCTTGAAGTGTTTTCAACCTAGTAGTATCTGCCATAGCTTGGATTCCATGTGAGAACCCAAGGTCTTCTCATGTGATGAAGAAAGACTTTTACAAAGATGTAATATTGTGTGTCTGTCAGAAATCTGCAAGTAG
This sequence comes from Myrmecobius fasciatus, assembly GCA_023553655.1. Lineage (NCBI taxonomy): Eukaryota > Metazoa > Chordata > Mammalia > Dasyuromorphia > Myrmecobiidae > Myrmecobius > Myrmecobius fasciatus. The sequence goes on from JAJPUD010000585.1 coordinate 207,319, forward strand.
GTCTATTAGCCAATATGAACTACTCTTGCCTTGGTCCTTAAAAAATTTTCCTTCTTTACAGATATCACATAATCTAAAATTGACAAAAGCTATCTAGTCCAATCCAGAACCAAACAAGAATCTTCTATATAAACTAACTAATAAGGGGTCATCATGGCCCTCTCTGATGACATCCAGTGACAGCAAACACATTTCCTCCTGAATCAGATCATTTCCTTTTTTAATATAGCTCTTTTTGTTACAGATCAAACCTCAACATGTCTCTATAACTTGAAGTCATTGCCTCTAGGTTTGCCCTATGAAAGCAAGACGAGTTTCATTCGTCTTCCAGGTGACAATCTTTTCAATGTTTGAAGATAGTTATTATGCTCCCATTTAAATCTTCTTTTCTAAAGCAAAGTCCCTTCAGTTGAACTTCATAGAGCATTAGCTTGAGGTCCTTCACCATATTGGTTTTCTCCTCTAGACACTATAGAAATGATGATGAAGAGAAGGCACATTCAGCATTCATGTAGTCCTTTAAATTGGCAAAATTATGTACAAATATTTTACTGTAATCCTATGTCTCATCTTTTCCATAATTGAGGCAATGTGACAAGAGAAAGAGTCTTTGATTTGAAGGCAAAGAACCTAACTTCAGATCTGGCTCTTCTGCTTCCTTTGTGACCATGGTAAGTAGAACTTACCAGACAAGTCAAGTTATTACCATCACCACCATTTTGATCACCAACATCTTGGAGTCTGATGGAAACAGCCTTGGACCCCAAATCCCCAAAGGCTTTAGAAGTAGTCTTGCTTCCAATCTGGTGCCCCCAGCCCTCATCTGAGGAAGCAAGTTCTGTACAGAGGTAGTTTGGCAGATGCTCCTGCAGATGCTAAGGTTACATCTGGTGTCTGGTACAGGAATACAGATAACAGTTAAACTAACCTTTTGCCAGTTATTGCTGAAAAGCAACAGAAAAACAAACATTACTTCTTCCTTTCATAAAGATAAGTGGAGATCAAGATGCTATAGGAGTGGACCTCCCCCCCAAAAAAAAGTCCCCCATATTTTCTTCAACCTGATCTGATCTTTTTCCTGTTCTTCTTCTGCCTTGGATGTCATACTTGAAGTGGATCTTCTTCCTAAACTGTCATTCTCTTGGTGTAATCATCCCTTCTCCTAGGCACACTGTCTCAGGAATTGAGGTTCCAGGAATTTCAATAAGATCTACTTTGGGACCTCTGGTCTCATCATGGAATACAATCCTTTCCTTGCTGTTTTGAAAAATTTAGTGAGCGCTCTGATTGCTGAGATGACAGGAAAAAGATAATGAGAAAAGTTGGAGAGTAGGTGGGGAAATTGGGACACTAATACATTGTTGGTGGAGTTGTGAACTGATCCAACCATTCAGAAAGATGATTTGGAACTATGCCTGAAGGGCTATCAAACTGTGCATCCCCTTTGACCCAGCAGTGTTTCTATTGGGCCTCTATCCCAAAGATATCTTAGAGGAGGGAAAGGGCCCCACATGTGCAAGAATGTTTGTGGCAGCCCTTTTTGTAGTGGCTATAAATTGGAAACTGAATGGATGCCCATCAGTTGGAGAATGGTTAAATAAATTATGGTATATGAATGTTATGGAATATTATTGTTCTGTAAGAAACTACCAGCAGGATGATTTCAGAGAGGCCGGAGAGACTTGCATGAACTGATGCTCAGTGAAGTGAGCAGAACCAGGAGATCATTGTACATGGCAACAGCAAAATTATGTGATCATCAACTGTGATGGATGTGGCTCTTTTCAACAATGTGGTGATTCAGGCCAATTCCAATAGACTTGGGATGGAGAGAGCCATCTGCCCCAGAAAGAGGACCATGGAGACTGAATGTGGATCACAACATAGTTGTTTGCTTGCTTTTTCTTTCTCATTTTTTTCCCTTTTTGATCAGATAAATATGGAAATATGTTTAGAACAACTGCATATGTCTAACCTACATTGATTACTTGCTGTCTAGGGAAGAGAAAAGGGAGAGAGGGAGGGAGAAAAATTTGGAACACAAGGTTTTGCAAAAGTGAATGTTGAAAACTACCTTTGCGTGTATTTTGAAAAATATAATGCTAGTTTTTTTTAAAAAATAAAGAAAAATTGATGTGAAATGAGGAAGATATTTATCTTCAATGACATTTTGAGCCCTACCTACTATCTCCTTTTAGGCTGATATTTCTGAGCATCGGGATAAAATGTCCACCCTCAGATCTGCCCATGAAGAGCATCGTTTCCTTGGTTATTGGATAATAAGCCATTGTTTGTTTTCTCCCTCCATGCTCCAAACTTTGGGGAAGCTTTTCTGTTTTCATTTCTCACTTGCACGGGAGTTAAAATACAATAACAATTCTTCCATTATCTCTCTCATTCTCCAGATGTCTGGGGCATTTTTAAGGTACCTATTATAACTGCACAGGCCTATGGCAATGACTTCTGCATTTGTGGGAGAGTGAAACTCAGCCTTCCTTATCTTGACCTTTATTCTACTTCTCATTCTTTATTTTATTTACAGTTACACAGACTGACATTTGAACGATTTCACACATGTCAAGAAGAAAAGTCCAAGAGCTTTTGTTTGGAAATTTATAAGGGGAATGGATTTATTATTTGTGTGGATATACATGTATGTGTATGTGTGTATATTGCATATACACGTATTTTAGACAATGCATACACACATTTGCAATATACATAGATATATGCAAATGTAAAGACATGTATACATTTTTGGCTCTAAATAATGTAGGAATCTCTTTTGCTTTACTATTCATATATGTCGTAAGGGTTTTGTTGTTGTTGTTTTTCCCCTTGGGAGAAGAATAATCAGGAAAAAAAATAAATGTTTGTTAATTGAAGAAAAAGAATATAATTCAAAATATTTTTATTACTGCCTATAAATATGCATATAAACATACCCCGAAGTATGTATATAAACATGTGGGTATATGTGGGTATCGATCCATACTTGTGATTTTATTAGTGTAAGAAGCTCCCAAGGAAGAATTCTCACTCCCAAATGCAGGTGAAACCTTTATTTCCTTTTTCTTTTTGGTCTTTAATGCTCTCTGGAGCCACTGCAGTGAAATGACTACTTCAGAGTCATGTAGTTTGTGTCATTAAGACTCAGATGTAAGTTTGGCTACCCCAGGCTGGCTTCCTCTCCATCTCCAGAAACTACCTCTCAGATGAGTGTTTCTCCCCAGTGATGGTGCTTTCTAAGGTTTTGTCTGCTGAACAGATTTTTTTCTGCATGTAGTGGAGGGAGACAGGTGATGTTCCTGATTTCTCTTTATCATTGACATTTCATCTTTCTCAGGTAGCATCCTGGATCATGATATGGCATTGTGTGTGTGTGTGTTGCTGTTCAAAAATTTCCATGTCCAATATCTTCAGACTCTCCTTGCAAATCAGTATTCATGATCTGTAATTGAGTAGCTTGGGGCAATCTGCAGACTTTTGAGCCCTTTGGTTTCTTAATCCTGAGTTACATTTTCTGGCACCATGCTTTCCTAGACACCCTTTTTGCACTGAAGTCACCAGAGTGTTATCCCACAAACAGGAAGAGTTCTCTTTCTGGTGATCTTTTTGCTTGTGTTCGTGAGCACCATGGCAAATACTGGCAGGATAATCACATATCCCTCAATTTTATGCTTCTTATTGCCATTTGGTAACAAGGTAAAAACATTGATTTCAAGTCCATCTTTTTAAGGTCAGTGTTCATTATTCTTTGTAAAAAGAGTTTAGAGGCAGTGAACCTGGTGAACACCAAATAACACCACAAAAAATCAAATTGATTGTATTTTAACAGACAAGAAAAGACTGGTTACTGCTGGGGGAGTCATTTCTGAATCAGCTGTCTGAATGCTGCATTGCTCCAAAACTGAATCAACTGTATCATAAGAGAAAAGATCGACATCAACATCAAATTAGAATAAAAAAGAAAAAAAGAAAAGATACAGCACACAACTGGGGGCCAGTCCAACCTGACCTATTTAAACAAATTGTTGACCCTGAAGAGTGGGAAATGGACAAAAAACAGATGTCAGTACAGACTCTCACTCTTTCCAAATCTTGTTTAAATTCACGCAAACTAATTGCCATCATGAGAAGCAGTATAATAGAACAATAGTGGAAATGGAGAGAGAGCCAGCTTTAAAGCCAGGAAGACCTAAGTTCAATTCAAATTGATACATGCTGGCTCTGTGACTTTGAGTAAGTGTCTTACTCTCTCAGTTCCCTGAACAACTCTCCAAGACTTGAGTTTCAGAGAAGTTGTCAATCTGTGTCTCTAGAGGGAATTCTCTGTAATAATCAAACTACAGATTTAGTCTCCACCCCTGTCCCTTTGAGGTCATAAATATCCTACAAATGTCCTTAGTCAGCAAGCAGTTGATGTCCTTGCCAAGTGGAAAAATATGGTCGCCAAGGGAAATGCCAATTTAGAATTTCGACTCATCCATGAGATCTCATAGAGAAGTGTAAATGAAGATTATGATCAACAGCATGTAATTAAACAATAAGACAAAGTGGAAGGAAAAGCACATTTAAGAAAAGTTTGACAAGAGACCCACCTAAGTAAAGTCCTGCTCCAGGACATGGATGGTCTATGAATTTTATCATTTCTGGAAGTGCTTACATTGAGGAAATTATGATTCTTGGACATTTTGAAACAAAGTATCCATAATAACCATCCGTGGCCATTTATTACATCAAAGAGAACTCAGGTTCTAGGATTCAAGACTGTGCCTGGGGGGTATTTTGCTCTAAGTTCTCCAGGAAATGTAAACTGGAGAAATTCAGAATGTCACTATTAAAATAAATTAAATAATAAATAAAATGTAATTCAAATAATAAAAACCAGTCCTGGATATTCCCATTCATTTTCTGTCAACCAATATCAAACACCTGTAATAGTGGATTCATGAAGATGCCTTTGAAGAAATGTGGAAGGACAAAGAAGGAAAGTTCCAGCTCATTGAAAGGCATGAACTGTCATCACTGAGGCCCTTTATTCCCCTGGAACCCCTGCTGTCACTGCCGGCCCTGCTGCCCTATTTTCTTTGGTAATCGTTCACATTGTGCCATGGAAAGTTTTCTCCCTGATTCACCAGAGATATGATGCAGTGACTAGACCTCTGGATTTGAATTCATTCATGAGGATCTGAGTTCAAAACCCTGCCCCCAATGTTGAATAGTTGTGTGATCCTAAACAAGATACTTAACCATTGTCTGCCTCAATTTTCATCTGTAAAATTGGTGTCTGACCTCAGACACTAGCTAGGTGACCCTGGACAAGTCACTGAACCCTATCTGCCTCAGTTTCCTCATCTGCAAAATGAGCTAGAGGAGGAAATGGCAAACCACTCCCCTCTTCTGCTGCTGACAAAACATATGGCTGAACTTCAAGCATATCAAACTGTTGCTCCCAGATAAAGCTCTTTGTTCAATCTTGTGGTCCTGAAATTCAAATTTCTTTTCTTTTTCTTCATCTTCTCTGGATTTTTATTTTGTCAGGAAAATCCCTATGAATTATATGGAATTTGGAAGTGATGTAGTAGAATGAGATAGAACTGATTACTCAACCAACAATTAATTATTAAAATTTACATTTAATCATTAATCAATTTCTTGATTTTTATCAATGAATTACTCATCAATCCATAAGCATTTATAGAATACCTAAGCAGTGGGGCTTAATATAAAAAGGAAGGTGATATTTACCCTCAAGGTGCTCACATTCTACCAGATTTGACTCGTTTCTGCTTCCTAGTTGCTTCAAAAAACCTGTGATTTCATGGCTATAAGCAACTGATGCAAATAGCAACCCATCAGTTGGGGCCTTTATGTGTGGCTGTGACCAAAAATAAATTGAAGATAGTGATCATCCTGAGCCTTCCTCTGAACTCAGATAGGATAGTCCTCCAAGGAAAGGAGTGATAATATACCATATACCAGAGCCTCCAACTCAAATCCTCAAGAGCTTAGTAGCAGAAGCTAACCCAGGACACCTCTATAGTACGATAAGACAGCAGAGAAGGACTTCATGGCAATGCATAATAATAATACTACCAAAAACCCTCAGTAACAATAATTATATAATGATTGATATCATTACTTGTATAGTCTTTTTAGCTCTATTCTGGGAAGCAGGTCCAGCATTGCAAGGAGTGGGCTCTGGAGATAGAAGAAGGGAAGGTGAACCTTTGACAGGAACAGAGACACATGGGATTTGGGTCTTCCACCCAAAAGAATTCAGGAAGAAGAAAGGCTTCTGGCAACAGGACTACCAATAAGCCTATTAATCCTTATTTGAATATATAACTGTGTACGTGCATTTATTTGGTGCTAATGGTATTAGTAATACCAACTAGAACAGCTAGAATTTAGAGAACATTTTAAGGCTTGCCGGTTATCTCAGAACAACCTTGGGAAGCAGGTGCTGTTATTATCCACATTTTACAGATGAGGACACTAAGGTTTAATGGCGTGTGTTGATGCTGAGGATCCAGGTGCATGTAGGGAAGATGCAGGGGATGGACAAAGAATAGTAAACCAATTAGCAGAGGTGGAGTTGACGTGCCCTGAATGTAGCATCTTAGCTCTAAACCTGGAAGAGACCTAACCTATTCCAACCACTTCACTTTTATTATTTAAGAAAGAAAAGTTCAAGGAAATAAAATGAATTAATTAATTGTGCAGAATCACAAAGAAAGTAAACCTCAGAGGTGGAAGGATTTGAATCCAGATCCTCTCCAGAACCACTACTCTTTCCACTGTACCAGAACACAAAGCCAGATTAATACGAGAATAATATTTTGAAAAAAATAATATTTTGAAAAAGATGAACTTGCACCACCATGATGGTGAAGCACAGGGTCTCAGCCAGATGGGCAATCACCAACTAGACATGAGGATGGTCAGACAGTGTGCCAGCCTTGCCCACCAGAGAACCCCACAGCTGTTCTCTTGACCCTGAGACTCATTTCAGCTGCTACTGGATCCAAGGTACACAACTACTCCAGTTCCACCAACTAGACACCAGGATGGCCAGACAGTGTGCCAGCCTTGCCCACCGGAGAACCCCTCAGCTGCTCTCTTGACCCTGAGACTCATTTCAGCTGCTATCCAAGGTACTGGATCCAAGGTACACAGCTATCCCTGTTCATCTTACTCCATTTACGTCTCTCCCATCACCTTAATTTCAGTTCTGCCTTTGGTTTCCAAGGCATCTTTGTTCTATTGGCAGATGACACAATTTTATAATCTGGCCCTCTTGGAAATCATGTCCTTGGTGCCCTGTTTATTTGGAGACTTCCAAACAGATGTAAGGGCTGGAGCCAGAGTGGTATTCAGCAACAACGACCCCCTACCCTCAGATGTGATGCAAGCTGGGAGTTTTCAAGCTGAAATTAGATTCTCTGCTTTGATTATTGTGTTGTGGGCCTCCAGTTATATTTGAGTGTCCTTCACTCTTTCCTCCTTTATTATTTATAGCCCTGTACTCTTTGAGCAGTGACCAGTACTAATCTGTAACCTTCTGTCCTTCTGCCTGATTCGACAGCTTTTGAAACTCCAAGATTGAAGCATACATTAGGTGACTCTCTGTAAAAATATCTATATTGCTTTTCTTCCGAGTTCTGAGCCCAAAGTGAGAGTCAGCATAGAGTTTGCTCTTCTCATTCATTTTGAGCAGGCTGTCTTCAAAGGAGAATATGCAGGTTCGAGGAGGCAAAAATTGGATATTCATTGTATTAGAAGGTCCCTCTCACTTCACACACACATCTATATACATATATATGTCTTGTGTAAACACAGACACATGTGCTTTATCTAGCTGTGCTTTTTCCAGCTGACATTGCACATCTACATATGATTAAGTAGGGTTTTTTTCCATATTAAGGGTAAGTTCAAATGAAATAATGCATATAAAATGCTTTGCGAATCTTAAAACACCAGACAAAACAAGGATCATTTTATTGAGCTTAATGATGGATAGAGTAGTTTTTCTCCCTCCTTATTATATAGGGGTTGGATAGACCGAAAAGATAAAATTAACAATTCCTCGGTGCTTATTGGCCACTAGAAGGAAGTGGGACAGAAGGCAGTCTTTGTGACAGAGTCCCTAAGGATCAAAGAATCTTGCCAGACTAAATCTGAATGGGTTCCATCCCTCCCAAGAGCTTGTGACTAAAAGCAAATCCAGGGCCACTAGGAACTTCTAATTTCTTTTTGCTGGACCAAGGACTCTAAGACACCCCTGCCAGGCAGCCACCACCTCAGAACAACTCAGAGGAAACAGAGCCCCCATCTCTCTTTGAGGGCTGGACCCAGGATGCATGTCCCTGCTTTTTAAAATTCCTCCCTTAGAGAAAGCGATGAAATAATTCAGTCATGGACATAATCAACGTTAGAGCAGAAAATATCAAGAGAAAATGGAACAGGATGTTGTTGACCAGCTTTTTAGGCTCATCTTGAGAAACACTTTTAAGGAAACCAACTTAAAGAGAATTCAAGTTCATTTAAAATCCAAAAACATCTTTAAGAGATTTAATAGATCTCTCTGTCTGTCTTTCTGCTTCTGTTTCTCTCCTTCCCTCCCTTCCTCCTTCTCTCTTTCCCACTTCTTCTTCTTCTCTCTCTCTCCCTCCTTCCCTCTCCCTTCTTTCCCCCTCTCTCTTCCTCTATTTCTCTCCCTCTCCCCTTACTTTATCCCTCCCTTTTTTCTCTCCTTCATCTTCTCTTTCTTTCTTTCCTTTTCTCTCTCTTTCCCTCTCTCTCTCCTTCCCTCTCTCCCTTCTTTCCTCCCTTTCTAATTATCTCCCTCTCTCCCTCCCTTACTTTCTCCCTCCCTTTTTTCTCTCCTTCATCCTCTCCTTCTTCCTTTCCTTTCCCCTCTTTCTTTCTTTCCCTCTCCCTCCTTCCCTCTCTCCCTTCTTTCCTCCCTTTCTAATTCTCTCCCTCTCTCCCTCCCTTTTTTCTCTCCCTCATCCTCTCCTTCCTTTCCTTTTCTCTCTCTTTCCCTCTCTCCCTTCTTCCTGCTCTCCCTTCTTTCCTCCTTTTCTAATTCTCCTCTCTCCCTCCCTTACTTTCTCCCTCCCTTTTTTCTCTCCTTCATCCTCTCCTTCTTCCTTTCCTTTTCTCTCTC
>JAJPUD010000585.1:221919-251706 GCA_023553655.1 Myrmecobius fasciatus
TGCATCTCTCTCTTCCTTCCTTCTTCCTCCCTTCCTTTCTTCCATCCTTCCTTCCTTCCCTTCTTTCTTCCTTCCTACCTTCCTTCCTTCTTACCTTCCTCCGTCACTTCCTCCCTTCCTTCCTTCCTCCCTCCCTCCCTTCCTTCTTTCCTTTCTTCCTTCCTTCCTTCTTTCCTTCCTTCCTTCCTTCCTTCCTTCCTTCCTTCCTTCCTTCCTTCTCTCCCTCCTTCCTTTCTTCCTTCCTTCTTTCCTACCTTTCCTTACATCCTTATCTGTCACTCCTGACTCTTTCATGCCCAATTACAATGGCCTGTGACTTCAGCATTTCTCTTGGTAACCTACCGCATCCCCTGATAGGTGAGCTCTCATTGAGGATTCTGTGGCCGGAGCTGCCACTGACCACACTTGGTATTTGTCACCATGTGAGGTAACACCAGGCAAAGCAGTTCTTTTCAGAGCTGTTCTGTAGCACTAAGTGAAATCAATGACCAAACGATCTAACACAATTGGTCACATATTGATAGAATTCAACACTGCTGCTAACGTGACTTGTCATTGATCTGACAAAAACAGACCCCAGGCACAAAGTGGCCAGGAGCTTTTGGCTCTGTGTTTATGGAGCCGGGCTCGGGGAGAGATTATTTGCTCCATTGGCTTCAAACATCATCTTTTTTATTATTCTTCTCACTGACTATATACTGTCCCTCACTCTGGAAAGTCCTTTCAGAACTTGAACTGGCCATGGGGAACCTGACAGAAGCAAATGAAAGCTGAGATTTGGGACTGGGCTGGCAAACTAGCTCTGCCGGTGGATGCCGGGGGCCTTCGTCACGGGGAATCCTGTGGAGTTCCAGTCAAGGCCACGTCAAAGCGGTAAAAGGCATCCTACCATCTCTACCAATCTGGCCCATGGAAAGGGCAGAGATCCCTTCAGACAATATTGGCCATCATCTAGAGACTGCTAAGAGACACAGTAAGCTTGAGGAGCTTAACCAGGTCCTCCTTCTTGATCAGGTCTTCACTGCGGCCCACAAATCTCTCAATACTCCCTACTCTAAGGAAGCATGTAGCTCAGAAAAGGATCCTGTTGTGTTCATGGTTTCATAACAGCTAGCATTTATATAGTGCCTACTGGGTGCCAGGCACTGTGATCGGTATTGGTATTGGGACCAGCACCACGGGCAAGAGAAAATCAGATATTTGGATTTCTGAATGATGTAACCTTAGAACCGGGAGAGCAAAGTTAGCCCCTGAAAGTGACATTTGGTGAAATGTCATCATCAGGTAAGCAACAAGCCATTATTAAACACCAGATAGTGTGCTGTGCGGCTGAGATACAAGAAAACAGTGATAGAAGTACAGTTCCCAAGTAGCTGACATTTTCTCAAGGGAGATAACATGGCCACCTTTTATTAAGTAGATATAAAATAAAAATGAGGTAATTTTTTGGGGAGGAGGGAGGTGAGAGCTATGCAGAATGGTGGAGGAACAGAGCCCTGAATCTTTAAGGGGTTTGATCCCCTCACAATTTTCTGATGGTCCCAAGGGGCCCATTTAATTATTGGCTCATGATCTGAAGGGGAGGGACTATCTCCAGGTAATCTTTTTACTTTCTGATTTTCACCAGAGGCGTGAGCTGGAATGGCACTGCACTAAGTGACAGGTGAGATGACTGAGAATCGGAGGCTAGGAATACCACGAGAGCAGTGCAGGCAGGAGGCAAGCGATCAACAAGCATCAAATAAGAGCCTACTATGTGCCAGGCAATGAGCTGAGCACACTGGATATAGAGAAAGGCAAAAGCCGTCCTTTCCCTCAAGGAGCTTACATTCTAACAAGGAAGAGTCCTACCCAGAGTACTAGCAGAGTGTCTGAAGGTGACCTTGGAAGAGAAGGCAAGTAGCTGCAGGAGAACAGATCCAGGAAAGGCTTCCTCCAGGAGCTAGCTTTGGGGCTACATTGTGAAGAGAGTCTAGGATTCTGAGAGGGAGAGCTTTTCAAGCAGGTCTCCTAAGGGAAAAAACTGAACCTCTCCCTCTACAAATGGAGAATCACCACCCCCTTTTTTATTGGCCTCCTGGGACAAAACTCCATCTGCCCTGTGCCTTTAAGGCTCTGTTCTTGCTATAATTAACCCTGGTTTTACTTCATTGCATAGGGGCAAGATTCCGAGGAATTACTGTGCTTTATTTTGGCCTTGGTCACTAACTAGCTGGTTGACTTTAAACAAGTCACTTACCTCTGCCCTTCTCGTTTCCTCATCTGTAAAATGCAGTTAATAATAACACCTTTCTCCCAGGATCTTTGGAAAGATCAAGCGAGATAACATTGGTAAGGTGCTATAAATGCTAACAATCGAGTAATTATAAAAGAAATGAATGAACAGTGGATAATTTTCATCTACAGGAAGACTGTGGTGATGTGATCAATTGGGTTCATATGTACCCATGATGTTGACAATTCTGGGAATTTTGATTTGATTCCTATTGCTTTCGTAAGACGAAAAGAAAATCAGGTTGCATTTTGTTCACCAGCCTAGCTAGGAAGTTTTTTTGGATGTACACTTTAGCGTGCAAACAAAAAGGGATTTCTCTGGATCAGGGACACATTGCTGCAGTAAGCCTTCCTAATCGATGATACAGGGCCTCAGATGGAAAGTGTCTTGGTACATACAACCATGCCAATTGAAAGCTCTCCTGTTTGGGGGCTCAGACTCATCCCAATTGGCCCCACACATATTCAGGAAGGGATTGGGTATGGCCAGATGTTTGATTGTAATCTTATATTGAGAAAAGTCTGAAGGCCATCGGATTGCTCAGGTAACTAAATGAAAGTAATAGCAGGTAGAAAGACAGACACGTTCTTCTGTGTTTTATACAAAAGGAAGGAGCAGAGTAGTCCAGGGCAAGGAGAACTGAGTGGTGAGTTCAGTGATTCAGCCATAAGCCTGGTTGACCTTAGCCAAATTCTGACAGTCTCAGCCTCAGTGCCCTCCCCAAGGACCAAACAGGATCCCATGATCTTGTTAATGTGGATGTACCTTCCATAGAAAGGGAATCACAGAAACTTAAAGTGAAATATTGAAGGGTGCTTAGTAGAGAAGCCACGTCAGGCAGGGACATCCAGGTCTGTTTAGAAGCTCTGGTCAAAGAATAAGACACTATAACAGGAGACAAAAATCTTTAGAGGGGATGGTCCCGTAAAAGACAGGTCCAGTGTCCTGATGGTGCAGCTGAGACAAGTTCTCGTGGGTTCTCTTTGGAGGAAATCAGGAAAGTTATGAGACAAATCAGTTCCTTAGGAGTAGAGATTGGTTCCTCTGCTGTCTTTGCATGTCATGGATCAACCCAGGTTTCTGGGACAATAAACACTTGTTACTTAATTGACTTAATTACCTGGGAATAAATCAAGATGGAAACTCTTTCCTGGAATGCCAGTCTCATGAAGCTGGTTTTTCCTAGATAAAAGGATAATGGTTAGTTTATATATATATATATATATATATATGTGTGTGTGTGTGTGTGTGTGTGTGTGTGTGTGTGTATGTGTGTATGTATATATATGTATATATATGCACTTATATATGTATATATGTCCTATATATATGCATAAAATGTCTACATATATACATATAATATGTCTTTGCATATATATTATATATAGGTTCAGGCATAAATATATTATCTTTTAAAAGATACGAAGCTTTTGCCTTCTAGATTTATTTTTATAAATAAATACATGTTTTACTTTGTCAAAGCATTTTTCTGCTTCTCTTCCTATAATGCTACATTTGTATATGATTTTTACTTTTAACAGGAATAATTACGGTCATTGTTTTTTTAATGTCACACCATCCTTGCATCTCTGGTATGATGGCAACTTGATTGTAGTGAATTTTTTTAACCTATTGTATAGTGTCTTTGGCAGGATTTTATTTTTTAAATATCTTTTCAACATTCACTCCTGTAAAATCTTGTGTTCCATATTTTTCTACCTCCCTCCTCACCTCCATCTTCCCTAGATAACAAGTAATCCAATATAGGTTAAATATGTGCAATTCTTCTAAAGATATTTCCACATTTATCATGCTGCGCAAGAAAAATCAGATCAAAAAGGAAAAAAATTGCCAGGATTTTATTTAAACTTTTTGAATACATATCCATTCATGTCATTATATTTCCTGAGCAATCAGCTATTGTATAGCTTTTGCTGTGATCCTAAAATCACTCAGTCAACAAGCATTAAATATTAAATACCTATTATGTTTCAATCCTGCAAAGACAAAATTAACATCTCTTGCCCTGAAGGAGCTTATGTTCTCTCGGGTTAAGGAACATGTACTCATATTGGTAAGTACAAAATGCATGCAGAGTAACTTCAAAGAAATACTGAAGTGGAGAGATACCAGTAGGTGAGGAAGATGGGGACACGGATAGGAAGTGATAGCCAGAGCACTTAATCGTAAACCAGCCATTAGGGTTGATTTGCTGTCCACTGAAGACTTGCAGCATGTAAACAAAGACTAGATGACCACTTGCTGAATATATTACAAAGCAGGACTTCTTCACCTTTTTTTGTGTCCTGGAAGCTTTCCCACCTTTGTTAGGCAGGTTGGGGAAGCCAATGGACACTTCCTCAGAATCATATGCTTAAATGCATACAATAAAACACATGGGATTACAAAGGAAATCAATTATTTTGAAATTTTCCATTTTTCCCATTTCCCAATTTTCCCAAAGTTCATGGACCCCCCTGGGGGTCTGTAAAGTCAAGGTTAAGGATTTCTGTTATAAAGATCCTTCTGTTCTAGTGAAGCACAGAACTATATGAACCTCTGATGAATCCCAGGGATTCTTGAGTTCACTGACTGTGGGTCCAAACAAAGGCAAACCTGAAAATGCTCCCTGATCCTCTAATCTTGAAGTCAGGAGAATTTTTGGAGCCTTTATCTTATCTCCCAGTATTTGAAGATGTTTGGGCGTGGGACTTTATTCTAGAATAGTCAGACAAAATAAGACAAGTCTAAGAGAAGCCTGAATGGGAATTCAACCCTGGCCAGCTCTTCCAAGCAGCTTCCGATCAACACCTGGCAAAAGTATCGAACTGGTATAGTTGGACTTCTGTCTTAAAAGAGTTAATGACCATCTGCCTCACCAATGCTGCTTTGTTATCTGACTTGCAGCTAAACCCCCTTATATATGTTATTCCTCCCAACCGGAAATAAGAATTTAACAAGAGTAAGAACTGTCTGGATCTTCTATTTGTATCTCAAGTACTTCGAACAGTGCTTTCCACATAAATACATTTTCATTCATTCATTTCCTGGTATATTTTAGAGGCTATGGGGGGGATTTTAGGATGGAGTAGATGGTCTCTGAGTTCCCTTCCCTCTCTAAAAGTCTGTGAAAAATGCCCTAATGGCAAATAAAAGCATTCTCTCTGTGCAGTACACCCAAGTGTCTCCTAATCCATCAACCTAGAAGAGATTGTTGACATTTCATCTTTTGTGGCAAATGGACGATGATTACTAAATGGTTTGCCAGTTGCACTATTTGTCATGAACTTATAACAGCCTTGCAGATAGCTGGGAGCCTGCATGGAATCTTCAGTCACCTTTAGTCCAGGGCCAATAGAAAAGATTGTTTATGCCCTTTGTTTTATTACTTCTTTATAACACCTTCTCTGATACTGTGGTCTGAAGCACTTCCCAAGACTTTATAAGCATGTCCAAATTCAGTAATTCATTTATCTGAAAATCTATCTTAACAGAAATTTAAAAAAAGAATTAAGGCTAAATTAAAGAAAGGATTATGGTTTTTTTAATAGAAGTTCATTATTAAATATTTTGACATACTCTTTGGTTAAATTCACCCTTGTTACATTTTATATATTTAATTGAATTTTTTACCCTTTCACTTGCTTTTATCTATCATTATTGGTATAATTTCATGCATTATTGGGTCAAATAAGCTATATCAAGTGCTTCACAAAACTAAATGTCTTAGATAATTGTCAGCTATGATTAGCTGGGAAGATTTTGGAGTTAGTCCATTAGAAAATTTGCCTGAGAAGAATCTATAGATGAGTCATGATCTGGGTCCAGAACTGATTTAGGAAGAGGAGAGCAGGTTGGATTGTATTTGGGAAATTGTGTGGCGTTTTCAATGAGCCCAACCTTTCTGTGACACAAAAACCCAACTTTCTAACACCAATATTTTTCTGATAATGCGATGTGGCTGTGGACTAGGGACCAACACAATTCTCTAAAGAGCCAAAATTAGAGGTGGCCCGTTGGCACATTGGCCATAAATAGGATGCAGGTTGTGAGTGTAAGAATAATAACTGATCATAGTAGTTAGCATTTATCTGGTTCTTTCAGGTTTGCAATACATGTGTTCATTCATTTCATCCCAGGGAAGAAAGTGCTATTCTTATCGACTTTTTACAAATGTGGAAAGGGAAGTGGGCAGATGTTAGGTGACTTTCCTAGAGTTCCTCAGTTAATAATTAATTGCCTGAGGCCACATTTGAACTTTGGTCTTCTTGACTCCAAATCCAGAGCATTATTCACCACAGCACCACCTAGCTTCCATCCTATGTGGAAGATGTGAGCAAAAATACACAGAATAAGTATTTCCACAGATATCGTGCTGCTCCAGAAAAATCAAATCAAAAAGGAAAAAAATGAGAAAAAAAATCAAAATGCAAGCCAACAACAATTCACAAAGAGTGAAAATACTATGTTGTAGAGACCAGTGTTGTTGATTTTTTTTAACTTGACTACTTGCTTGATCAGTAGGGCTCTTTGAAAAGAGTTATGGGTAATAAATACATGATCACAAATGGCAATAAAGTCTGGCTACATCCTTCCATGAGCATGATGGATTTAGGGGGCAGGGATTGCAATTCTTTCCCTGTATTAAACAACTCATTAATTACTGGGCACATATTACATGCAACATTCAGACCTTGAGTTCTGCTTATGTATTTTTTTTTCTGAAGAAAAATCTTCAAAGCTGAACAATCTCTGGCCCAAAGAGGGGACGTGAGATGAGTATCTCATACATCAAGAGCACTTGAGGATTTTCAGACTTTATGGAGGGGTTTGTATTTCTCTTACCTATGATAGTTCCCTAATGGATTCTTCTAGGGTTACAAGTGATCTAAGTGTGGCGTTAGAAGTGGATCAGCCTAGGGGAAATGCATTAGTTAGGGAGAAAAGATGGGATGCCTCTTATAGTTTATGAAACCCATGTCTATTAAGTGGAGTGGGGGGAGGAGAGAGGTAGGAAGAGAGGAGCGTTCAAAAGAAATAAACGATATGGGTCTTGTTGAGAAAAAGAAAATAGCCACCTAACATGTGGGAACTACTTTAGGGAAGGTATTGTTTCATTTTGGGTTTTTTATACAGCTCTGAGCTACTATCTCACACCTATCAGATTGGCTAAGATAACAGGAAAAGTATGGAGCCTGGTATATAGTGGGTACGCATTTGTTAAATGAAGAGCAGTGCAGAAGGAGGAGGCTTGCACATTGGGCAATGGTGCAAGTGGTAAGAGATTAGGATTCAAATTTTACCACTGATGAAGTCAACTAATATCTCTGAGCCTTAGGTTCATTCAGCTCTAAAATAAGAAGTTCAGACTAGATCACCAATAAGGTTTTTCTAGTTCTGTAACTATCATCCAGTGAATGAATGAACAAATGAATGAATCACAAGGAAAATGATCAAACAACTCAGAAAATATCAAATGAGAATGCAGCTCAAGCAGCTGGTCTTGGCTAGAGCAGGGAGAAGTCATTTTAGATTGATGAGAACACAATTCAATTATTAAGCTCCAACTGTGTTCAAGGCATTTGGGAGATGAAGACAAAGTGAGAATTTCTGACTTCAAGGAGCTTCCACTCTACTGGAAATAGCTATATCTTTGTAGTCCTTTAAAGTCTGTAAATTGATTCATATACTCCCCCCCTCAACCTTGATTTCATTAGTGTATGGAATTCCTATGAAGAAAAATACCCCCACCGATGCAAGTCAGCAACTGTTCTACAATTGAGAATTTGAGAGAGTTTTCTGGAATAGTGAAAAGTCCACTGACTTGCCTAGAATCACACAGCCTGGACGTGAACTTGGCTTTTCCTGACTCTGAAGCCACAATCCACTAAGCCATGCATCCATTCTTTATTTTAAAATATGTAATTAATAATCATATGTAATCAGAATACATAATTAACATACAATTAGGAATTAATAATTAAATAATATATAATTAACCATTAATGAGGCATAATTACAGACCGTATACACAATACATCAAATATTTAATATGATTAAAATATATAATTAAAATATGTGTGATTAATTAAATCAGATTATGTGCGTGTATGTGCATGAAAAATTGGATTTAATTTTCCTGAAAATTTCATGGGTTAGGAGTAACTGGTATTTTATAGCTGAAGAAGCTAAGATTTTTGCAAGGTTAAGTAATTTGCCTATGATTGTAGAAATATTAAGTATCAGAGGTGGAATTTTGACCCAGGTCCCTTCTTTTTCTAAGTCTAGCTGGGCCTCTACCCACTGTGTCATTTTGCCTTTCAAACAAAAGGCTTAGGGTGGGACAGAGCAGGCTCTTGTCCTAAGACTTGCCTGCCAGCTTAGGAGCCAGAGATTTGCTAGGTTCCCAAGTCCTACAAAGAGGAATAACCAACCTTTTAGATGTAATGTCACTCTCTCCATTAGCCTATCCTTCTTCCAGGTCTATAATCACTGTCAATGAAGCTCTTCTGACTGTGAGAGAATCTTTCAAATGTTCCCAAAGTTAGATTGTCATAGGTCAGGTTCACTTGTCAAATGAGGAGAGGCAAATATGCTTAGAACTCATGAAATATGAGATTGATTGTTCTGAGCCCAGCATGGGTCAGAGAGGTATGAAAGACATATTTAGAAGAGAATCACTGGGGGAGAAGGAAGGAGGTTTGCTTGTTTTTATTTTTACATTTTATAGTATTTTTTCCAAATACATGTAAAGATAATTTTCAAGATTATTTTTGTAAGACATTGTGTTTTAAATTTTTCTCCCTCCTTCCCTCCCTTCCTTACCTCCTCACTTCCCCAAAACACCAAATAATCTGATACGGGTTAAATATGTACAATTAAAAGATAATTTTCAACATTCCTTTTTGTTTTTCTCCCTTCCTCCTTTATCTCCCTCCAGCCCAAGAGAGCAAGCAATCTGATATAGGTTATACATGTATGATCATTTAAAAAATATTTCCATATTTGCCATGTTGTGAAAGAAACATCTGAATAAAAGAGAAAAAACACAAGAAAAAAAGCAAACAAAAAAGATGAAAATCATATGCTTTGATTTGCATTTGTTCTCCATAATTCTCCTTTTGGAGAATCCCAAAGGCTACTGAAGTTATCCTGGATCACCATGTTGCTGAGAAGAGCTAAATCTATCATCACATTATCTTGCTGTTACTGTGTACAATGTTCTCCTAGTTCTACTCATCATTTCGATTGGGGAATGGCTGAATAAGTATATAAATGTAATGAAATATTATTGTTCTGTAAGAAATGATAAGCAGGCTGATTTCAGAAAATTTGAAAAGACTTACATGAATTGATGCTGAACCGATTTCCAATTCCTTGCCACTACAAAAAGAGCTGCTACAAATTTATTTACAAGTGTGGGTCCTTTTCCCTTTTTTATGATCTCTTTGGGATACAGATCCAATAGTGACACTGCTGGATCTAGGAGTATGCACAGTTTTATAGTCCACTGGGCATAGTTCCAAATTGTTGGATCCTTTTACAATTCCACCAATAATGCATTAGTGTCCCAGTTTTCCCACATCCCCTCCAATATTTATCATCTTTTCCTGTCATCTTAGCCGATTTGATATGTATGAGGTAGTAACTTAGAGTTGTTTGAGTTTGCATTTTTCTAATCAAAAGCGATTTAGAGCATTTTATATGACCATAAATAATTAATTTTTTCATCTGAAAATTGTCTGTTCATATCTTTTGACCATATAACATTTGGGGAATGGCTTGTATTTGTCTCAGTTCTCTACATAGTTTAGAAATGAGGCCTTCAGAAACACTGGCTATAAAAATTATTTCCTATCTTTGTTTCTCTTCTAATCTTGGCTGCATTGGTTTTGTTTGTGCAAAAACATTTTAATTAAATTCAGTAAGTATTTATTAAGTACCTAAATATGCTCAGGCCTATGCAATGTTCTGGGAATACACATATACAAACAAAAATGAAATGATCTCTTCTAGCCTCTCAAGTAGTAGCTAGAACTTATGGAGAAGGAAATGCAATGTTTCTACAAGAGGGGTGGGATCAGAAGAAAGGCCATTTGTGGGAGGTGGCACAGGATGAGAGTTTTGGAAGAAGCTTAATTCTAAGAAGTGAAGAAGGGGAAAGAGATGATTTCAGACATGGAAGAGAGCCTGGGCAAAGACATAGAAGTAGATGGAATATTGTATGGAGTGAGTGGTGAGTAGGTCTTTTTGGATGGAAGATAGAGAGCCGTGAATCAGGTTGAGAAAGGTAGGTAGAAATCGGAATAAGAAGGGTTTTAAGTACCAAAGAAGAGAGAACATATCTTATCCTAGAGGCACTAGGAAGTGACTGAAGAATCCTGAGCCCCAGAGGGAGGCAGTCAGTGCTGTACTTTAACAATATCATGGTAGGTAAGGGCCAGTGGATGGACTGAAAGGAGACAGATGAATCAAGGAGATAATGGAGACCAAAGAGGCTACTGAGGGGTCAGTAGTTTGAGTGAAGACTTGAATTCAAATCAGACCTCAGGCAATTGCTACCTGCATGATCCTGTCTCAGTTACTTCAACTAAAAAATGAGGCACATAATGCCCCTATCTTCCAGGGCTGTTGTGGGAATAAGATAGAGTAATATTTATAAAGTGCTTGTAAATGTTAGCTTTACTATCAGAAATGGGGCTGGGGAATAAGCATTTATTGATTTACACTTATTCATTTATTTGTAATAAATATTTATCTATAATAATATTTATTTATAACAAATAAAATTAATTTCTTATTATTATATAATCCTGTATGCCAGAGGATATATGGATCATCCAAGGGGGACCTCTGATGTGAGCCCTTTTCAGGGTGGCTCATTTATTTTTGGTGTCCATCTTTTATGCAACCCTCACCTGAGGCTCCACCTAGTATTTGTAGTGGTCACACTTGGTAAAAGGCTGAGGGTAACTGGCAAGCTCACATCTGTCAAGTGAGTTAGGAGGAGCCTACCCCAAGCATGGGAAAACTTCCTCCAACAGAATGGACAGAGGAGAACAAGGATGGCCTTGAAGGCTGCCGTGGGGCACTTGGAGCCTGGTTAAACCTCGAAGTTGGCCGAGTGTTCCACTGCACCTTGTGCCATTACCAGATTTTTCTCCTGCTTCAGTTGACTCACAGAGTGTCGGAACAATAGCTCTGTGTGGTTCTGTCTCACTTAAATCCAATTCCTGTTGAATCAAGACCTCATCCTGTGATGTCGTTGGTTCCCCCTTTGAAAGGGAGGATATCAGCATTGTGCTGGGCAGTTGACAAAAAATCTCATTTGATCCTCACAATAACCCTGGGAACCAAAGTCCATTATTACTCTTCCTTCACAGTTGGGGAAACTGAGGCAAACCGAGTTTAAATGGCTTAACCAGGACACAGAGTTGGGAAGTGTCTCAGGTCTTCCTGACTTCAAGCCCTGATGCGCCACCTTGCTACCACAGCCCAGGTGGGAGGTGATTAAGTCCTGAAAGCAAAGGTAGCGGGGTATTTGGAGAAAAGAGAAGGGAAGAAGGAGGTGTGGTGGAAGCACAATTCCCCAGCCTCCATTGAGTATCTAAACAACTGCAAGCAAACATTTGAGTGCCAGGAGATGGATGCTGAGGAGGAGATGTTTCATGTATTTGAAGAAATCCTTCTAGCATCCTCATGCACAGGAAAGAAACTATCTGGAGACCTCCCACTGTCTGCCCCAGGCTCCTGGAAGAAGTGATGGGGGCTTCTAGTGGGGGGGACTCTTAGGGCGTGTCATTACTGGGGCTGGCAGCTAGGATGGTCTCATTGCAAACACACACACACATACACATGCATATACATCACATGGATAATTCACTCAACAATCATGAAACCCGACAAAATCATATTCTGAAGACTTGCATGGACGCCATCCATGGGCCTCAGTAACTTGTCTTGGCTCCAGCCCTACAATCTTCAGACTTCTTCCCCACAATCTTCAGACTTCTCTGTATATTTTTCTTCAAGAGCATATAAAAAGATGGGGCAGCTAGGTGGCACAGTGGATAGAGCACCAACCCTGAAGTCAGAAGGACCTGAGTTCAAATCTGGTCACTTAACACTTCCTAGCTGTGTGACCTTGGGCGAGTCACTTAACTCCATTTGCCTCAGGGAAAAAAAAAAGAAAGAAAAAGAAGAGCATATAAAGAGGAAACTAATTTCTCTCCATTTGCTCAAGGTTTTAGGGGTGTGTGTGTGTGTGTATGTGTATGTTAATGACAAGACAACGGCATCAACAGCCCAAAAGGGCTAAACATACTCTTCTGGCTGAGCCGCCTACCACAGGCCAGGGCTCACTTGTGATCTCGCATGTAGCTGGGAGGAGGAGCAAGAGCTAGCGTCCCAAACCACCAGAAGCAGGTGTGTGTTTGTAGGAAAAGGGTCAGAACCCGAAGGTCTCTGGGCACTGGGGAGACAGGTTGCCAAAGCCCTCAGCCGTGTGACTGCCCGTCCTTGGACTTGTTTTTTGACTTGTTTGCACAGAAGTGGCCCAGGCACTTCTGTAAGGCAGAAGAACTCCTCTGGTGTGGCCGTCCCTGTTTGCAAAGGCACAGAGAGGCTGGCACAGCCTGGAAATGCTGGCGCTGGCGCTGCCAGTCTGAAAATAAGCGTCTTCTGTGGTACTGTGCAAAGTGCTGACCATGCAAAGAAATAAAAGCGCAGGCCCTGCCCTCGAGGAGCTCGCAATCCTGTGGAAAGGCAAGGCAAGGAAAAGAGAGGGAAGAAGAACAGAAGGGAGGGGAGAGTGGAGGGCAGAAGAATAGGGAGAGACAGGATGAAAACTCCTTTGCTACCTCCTCCATTCACCCTCCCTCATGCACCTGTACATCCCCTCGGAGGAGAGCACAGTTTAGGATGATCCATCTAGAACTGCCAATTCAAAGCATCATTTAGGCTACAACATTTCCCCTCCATTCCATCTTACCTCTCTATGAGAAACATTTTACTTAAAACTCGCAGACAATTGATACTGTGCTAATAGCTTTAGCTCTGAAAGAAGAAGGGCAGCTAGGTGGTCCAGTGAGTGCCAGGACTGGAGTTAGGAAGACCCAAGTACTGACTGTGTGACCCTGGACAAGTCACTTCACCTATTTTGCCTCTTTCCTCATCTGTAAAAATGAGCTGGAAAAAGAGAATCAAACCATTCCAGTATCTTTACCAAGAAAACCCCAAATGGAGTCACAGAGAGTTGGACATGACCAAAAAGGGAGGAAGGGAGAGAGGGAGAGGGAGAGAGGAGGAGGGAAGAAAGAAAGGAGAAATAAAGGGTAGGAGGGAGGAAGAAAAAAAAGGAAGGAAGGAAGGAAGGAAGGAAGGAAGGAAGGAAGGAAGGAAGGAAGGAAGGAAGGAAGGAAGGAAGGAAGGAAGGAAGGAACGAAAGAAGGAAGGAAGGAAGGAAGGAAGGAAGGAAGGAAGGGAAGGAGGGAAAAAGGGAAAAAAAGGGAGGGAGGGAGGGAAGAAAAAAGAAGGAAGAAAGGAGAGAGGGAGGGAGGGAAGAAAGGAAAGAGGGAGAAAAGAAAGAAAAATAAGCATTTCTTTAACACCTACTATGTACCAGGCACTGTGGTAAGTGGTAATTTCATTGTATCCTATAAGCACAGTAGCACATTCTCCTACAAGTAGAGATAGAGTTAAAGGGGAAATGGGTTTAATTTTAGAGAACCCAGGTTGCAAAGGGGAAGCTCCCAGCTTCTGTTTCCTGAAGTCCTTTTCTGCACCTTTTCCCCCATTTCTCAAGAAGTTCCTTTACATGGGACCAATCCTTGACTCCTTATGCAAACAATAATCTGTGTGAAGCCAAGATGTCGGAATAGAGGCAGGAACTTAGCCGAATTTCCCAATATTCCCCTCCAAATATCTTTGGAATAACTCCTCAAATTGAATTTTGGAGCAGCAGAGCCAGCAAAAAGTCAGGGTGAGACACTTTTCCAACCCAAGACAACTTAAAAGGTTGGCAGGAGAGGTCTGTGACATCAGAGTGGGGACCAGTCCAGATTGTAGCCTCTATGATGGCCATGCCAGCAGTGGACCTTGGAAGTGGCTCTGACAGCAGATTTGCGAGTGCTCAGCACAGAAATGGTAAGGGGAGAGAAAACAAGATATTACAAAATTACAGGGGACCTTTTGCTGGCATGGGTTCAGGACTCTGTTGGCCACAGTTCCAGAGCCAAGAGAAGGATTAGCACTTGTGGCCACAGGGAATCAAGGTCCCTTCCTGAGTAAAGAACAGAGCATAGACCAGGGAAGCAATAATCACACCTTCCTCTGAATCATACCATCTTGGAAGCACCAAAAACTTACATAATCCTTAGAACCAGCTATGAAAAAAAGCACAAAAAAGCTGGAGCTTGAGATAGTGCCTCCTCTATCCCAGCAGCAAAACCCAACTTTAACATAAAATCAGAAGTCAAGAAATCGACTGGGAAAAGTTACAAAATAACAAGAAGAAAAAAGAACCTAACCATAAAAATCTGCTGTGGTAACCAAAAGATCAAGACTCAAACCCAGAAGATGACATCAGGGTCAAAACAGCTACAAGCTAAATAAACTTCAAAGGAAAAATGTGAATTAAACACAAGTCCATCAAGAATTTCTAAAAGAATTTTAAAAGGATTTTAAAAATCAAATTTGAGAGGTAAAGGGAAAATTGAGGAAATAAATGAGAGTGATGTAAGAAAATTAGAAAAAGAATCAACAGCTTGGTTAAAAAAAGGGAGGGAGGGACAAAAAAAGTCCTGAAGAAATGATACCTTAAAAACAAATGGCGCAAAAATTCACTAAAGGGAAGAATTCCTTAAAAGTCAGAATTTGCAAAATGGAAAAAGAAGTACAACACTGATCAAGAGACACAATTTAGAGAACTGAAGAGAAGGTGGGAAGTCCAACATTCTCCAGACTCTCCCCAACTGGAAGGTCTTCTCTGGTCAAAGGAAGATAAAAGAAAATACACACATTCATCACTCCACTTTGGGGCAGATCCTGTGGGCATTTCTTGAAAAATGATTCCTCAGCATCCTTCAAAGCTCGCCATAAAACATAGGGTTTCAACTAGTTGGCTCTGGAGCCCCTTCTAGATGGACCTTTATGCTCTTACCCCATGGTCTATCTTCCTCGTGGATGAATTATTGTCTCTAGAAGTTTTTTTTTCAATATTTAATGAGTTCCAGCCAATATTTGGGCCCATGCTGATATCTGACTAGCTCATCTCTATTTCCACCCATACCCATTCTCCAATAACATCTTTTGCGTCACTTCTAGTACACTGATGTTCATGTTACCTCTAGGCATCTAACAAATCCTTTGCTACAGTATAATTATTTGCTTCATTATTTGACTTTAGGATCTAGTCTCTGATCCCACTGATCCCAGCCTCAATTACTACATGGTAGAAGTAGTTTTATCTGTCCAGAGTCTGTCCTAAAGTTGCCTTAGAGGTCAGCATTAATCGATACAGCTTCCTGATCACATCTGTTCTCTCTGTGGAACCATTAGTCATTAGATATGACTTTTTCCTCAGCTATTAGCTTTCTTCTATCCCAAGTTCCTGGGAACACAAGTTCAGATCTCAGATGGACTTATGGAGCCCAGGGTTCTTCTGAAGGAGACAAATTGAGCATCACAAAGCTGGGTTGAGGGAGGGACCACAAAATGAGAAAGGCATAAAACTAGCATTTACATAGCGCTTTTAGATTTGTGAGGTACTTCATGTGTGTTATCATACTTGGTCTTCCCAACAACCTCTGAGACAGGTATTATTATTATTATATCTGTTTCACATAGGAGAAAACATTGGTTAGAAGAGGTCAAGTGATTTGTTCAGGATCACATAGCTAGTAAGTATCTAAGCCAAGATGTGAACTCAGGTCTTCTGGATTTTAAGTCCACTGTTCTATCCATTGTACCACCCTGTTCAGTTTTTTTTTTCCCCAAGGGTGCAGTGCTAGAGGATGCTTATATATTTTTCTATCAACTTAAATAAGAAAAAAGGCCATCAGAACCTTTACTCTCTCTAACACAAGGAAGTCACAAAGTATTGATGATCGATGACTACTTTGGGCATATTGCAGCTCACTTAGAAAAAGCACCTCATCATTTCTCATAGGACTTGGTACCTTTGTGACCTTAGGCAAGTAGTTCCCCATCTCTGGGGCTGGTTCATCATCTGCAAAATGAGGGTATTGGCTTAGCTGGCCTCTGAAGTGCTCCCCACAACTCTTGAACACTTTGTAGGAGGAGATTGCCAACAGGCAGACCAGGAGGGACTATAGGATGGGTGCAAGATGAGGCTGCCTCTGTATACTCAGGCTGCAGCTGTTGTCTTCTAAGGGGCTAGTCAACTCTGGGCCTCCCTGCTCTTCTTCTCCCACCATTTCTGTTTCCGTAAGACAGCCCTCTCCCGGTTTCCCTTCCTACAAACAGTTCAAGATGCAAATACCCAAGTCTTTCTCTCATTTCTCTACTCAGTTGTATGATTTTTTCCAAGGTCATTCAGTAGCAGAGTTGAAAGTAGACATTGTATCCCCTGGCTCTCCATTTGGTGCTTTATTCATTAGATCCTGTAGCCTTCCATAACTGAGCAGATAGACTAGGGACACTTTAATTTAAGAGTTTGATACAAGGCCCATTTTTCAGTCATTTGTGCCTACATTCTGGGGAAACTGGGGTTTAAATGGCCTGGAACTCAAATCATTTTCTAGTTTACTTAGAAAAGATTCTGATGCCATGACCTCTGGAAAATTGACAAGTTGATAAAATGGGCCTTTCAAAACGACCTTTCCCCAATTTTATATAGAATTTAATCATCCAAATTAGGAAAGGCAGCTCTCCCATGTTGAACTTCCCTCCTCCTGAGAGCAGGAAACACTGAGGATATCTCCTGCTTAACCAGAAGAATGTCCCATTTCTAATCAACAAGAAGGAAATTTTAAGGCAAGAAGACAGTGTTGCAAAGGTTTTACTATACATATCATCTCCGTGTTAAGTGAAGAAATAGGTAATGAGGCTTGCCCAAAGTGTTTAGGGTAAGATTTGAATTCAGATCTTTATAGGTCTAAGAGCAGGACACTTCCCACTTCACCAACTGCACCAATGATTAAGGAACAATGACAGCTTAGGAATTTAGACCTTCAAGCTTTCATGTTGGTAAG
This sequence comes from Myrmecobius fasciatus, assembly GCA_023553655.1. Classification (NCBI taxonomy): domain Eukaryota; kingdom Metazoa; phylum Chordata; class Mammalia; order Dasyuromorphia; family Myrmecobiidae; genus Myrmecobius; species Myrmecobius fasciatus. The sequence continues at coordinate 239,407 of JAJPUD010000585.1, forward strand.
AGCAGATTTTAAAAATCCCTCTGGTTAACTCTTTTCTGATTGTTCTCTGGCTTCAGCACCAAGGACAGCAATTTCTTTGGTTATACTTCTTTAAATAATTGGATTTTTCTATTTGAAACAGATTAGTGCTGGCTGGGCTTGAGAGAAGATTTAATCTGACTTCTCATAGGCTGTGAGAGTCATTCTAATAGCAGGTGTTTATTGGAGCCATTTTCCACCACTTAACAGCCCTACTTGCCCTGTGCCAGCCATGGTGCCCCTTACTGTGAAAATAGGGTGCAACCACCTAAGGTGATCGATCACTTTGATCCAGGAAAGTTTCCCGCAAGGGTCCCAGGCTACTGAGTAGGAATAGAGACCTCTCATGATGCAGAGAACAATGAGACTCAGAGTTTCAAAATGTGCCACTTTGTTGGATATTAGGGTGTCAAGACTAGAGTGGGTGCTGGAATTGAACAGAGTAGCCTCTGATTTCCAAATCTTTTGACAACCCCATATGCCAATACAATCTGAACCAGGTTAAGAGAGATGCAATTCTCAGGAATGAAAAGGGATTGATCCCTATGTACTCTGCCCTACTCCAGCCACACCTTGAGTCCTGTGCTCAGATCCAGGAAATACAGTTTAGGAAAAACATTAATAAAATAGAGAGCATCCAGAGAAGGAAGATCAAGATGGTGAAGGACCTTGAGTTTGTGTCATGTAAGGACTGGTTGAAGTAATCCTAGCTTTATCACCTACTCTTTGGGTGATCCTGGGCAAGCAAATCCACCTTTCTGGCCCGTGGTGTTATCATCTGCCAAAAAAGAGAGACTTGATGAACTCCTCTAAGCTTCTTTCTGGTTTTAAATCTATAGAACTTAGTATGGAGAGAAGAAAAAGGGGATGGGGATACCACAAGTTAGCTGTCCTGAAGCATTGTGTGGAAAAGCATGGGGAAGAGAAAGTTGCCTGATGACAGAACTAGAAGAGATGGTTGGAAGTTCCAAAGTGGCAAATTGGAGCTGGATGTCAAGAAAACTTTCCTAACAATTAATGAACTCACAACAAAATCACTACAGAGTATGCGATCCCCTTGTAAAACCAAAATAATAATAACATCAACTTTCCTAGAGTTGTGAGGAACAAATAAGACAATATTTGTAAAACACTTAACAAAGTGTCTGGCATGCAGTAGGTACATTTAAACACTAGTCCCCTGTACCACTCTTTCCCTCATGTAAGTCCTCAAGAGTATAAAAGGATGTCTAGTCCAACACCTGTTATTTTACAGATGAAGACCTTGAGATCTATAGAGGCTAAATATCTTGCCTAAAAATACAGAAGCAGACAATGACCAAACTGGCCTTTGAACTGTGAACCTAGGACCCTAGTTCAATCCTTTTTTTCCCAGCAGCATAATGATTCCTGGATCCTGATGGCTCAGAATGAAGGCAAATAGCAATTGTTTCTGTTTTGGTCAGAAACCCTGAGGTTTTCATCCAAGACTGATTTTTTTCACTAGATGAAAGAGGCCATTCTTTGCCTCATTTCTTACCTAGCCTTAATCACTGAATGTACATTGCCTCAGTCAGACCCAGATCTGTTAATGACCTTAGTTTAGAAAGGCTGAGGTCTCCCACTGCATCCAGAGTCATCTCTGGTCACCCCGATCTTATCACTGGGCCCAGAAGGCTCTGGAGGAGAAAGGGACTTTGCACAGCCCTCCCTCACTTCAATCAGACTCACTTGCATGTGATGACCTTCCTGATGGAATGGTCCCTTTCAAGAATGAAGGACAAAACCAACTCCTTCCTAGATAACATTCAGCGTGTTGCAATGAGGATTCTGTGGTTCCTAAATTTCTCCTGGGGGGTTGATTTCCCAGAAGGAGACAGCATAGAAAAAGCTAAGACACAGGAACTGCAGTTTAAGAAACTGCATTTGGGAACGATGGCAGCATTAACCTTTGGCCCATGAATCAGCCAGACTTCTGGAAGAACAAGAGACAGAAAGAGCAAAAGAGGCAAGGAAGGAGAGAAATGGGAACTTTTGCTAACTGTGAGAAATTCAATTCACTGCTGAAATGTCTATTATGTTCATAAGAACTATTGGGAGAATTTAGCACATTTTATAACTTACTCTTTCCAGGGCATCTGTGACCACAACAGGATAAATACATTGAGTATCTGGCTGTGGTGGGACGGGCTTTAGGAAAATAATGCAGTTTGCTAATTTTGGGAGAAATAGAGAGAGGAAAGTAGAGTCAGAAGTAGAGTTAGCTTATGCTTTGGAGTCAAATGACCTGAGTTTTAAAAAAGGGTTGGCTTGTCTCTGCCTATGTGAAATTAGGGCATTAGGAGAGCTACATCCCCTCTACTGGCCTTGGTTTCCCCTTCTCTCAAAGGAAGGACATTGACTGGTTGATTTCTAGTGCTCTTTCCTGCTCTAATTTGATTCTCTTGGGATGTTAATTATGAGGAGGAGGAGGAAGAAGAAGAGGAGGAGGAGGAAGAAGAGGAGGAAGACGATATGGCACAGTAAAATACTAGTCTTGGAGTCAGGAAGACCTGAGTTAAAATTTTGCCTCTTGTACTTATTTTCTATATGACTCTAGAAAGGTTATTTAACCTTTATCTACCTTGTTTTACTTAATTGTAAAATGGGAATAATAAAAACATTTACCTCTCTGGGTTGTTGTGAAGCTAGAAACAGATAATTGTAAAGCGTAGACTTGCAAACCTTACAGCTCATTGAAATGCTAGATATTGTTATTATTATCATTATCACTGTTATTAAATAGATACTATGGCTGTGCACTTGTTGTCAACTCACTGAGAAAGAGATTACCTCACAGAACAACATTTTGACTTAAAGGGTTCAGAGGAGCACGGGTTTAAAGCTGAAGCAAAGTCTTGAGGTCACACAATCCAACCCATAAATTTTCTAGACAAGAAAACTGGTGCCCAGAAAGATTAAGCAGTTTACCCAAAGTCACGTGGGTTCTACATGATGAAAGCAGGAGTTAAGCCCATCTTTTGCCTCTGAAGCCAGCACTCATTCTGCTGGACCTTAGGTAATGCAGACATTAGTGGGCTATGTCCAGCATGGAGGCTGTTTCAATCTTGGGGAGAGGACTTCTTGGCTTGATTTCTGGGAAAGCCATGGAAAGCAAGGGAAGCTTTCTTCCATGGAAGGAAAATGCTTCTGATGTAAAGAGACCAGTGTCCTGAGAACAGTCTGGTCTGTAGAATGCTGGAATCTTTCAAAGCTCATTTCCTCAGTTGTAGAGAGGGAAAGTAGCCCTGGCTAATGGAGAAAACAGAAGATGTCTGCCCATTGCCATAGGATCTAGGATAATAACGGAGGGAGAATGGCAAGCCCCTTTTGATTCCCAGTCAAATGCTGACTTATGCCTCTAAACACAGAAGGGGGGTCTCCAGTGGAGAACCCCAGGGATCTGAGCGTCTCTCTTCCTCCCCACCCTCACCTCCACTGTAGTGTTAAGCACAATGATTCAGATAAATGTAGAGATAATGTTTCTCAGTTATTCAGATGTTAGGCAGGAGAGCTAACCCAGAGGATGATAAAATTCACAAAGATCTTAATAGGCCAGACTGAATTTGATGAAATGAAGTTTACTGATTTGTTGAAATAGCACTGATTAATGAAAAGACTTATAATGGGGTTTAAGAGACTGACTTCATGACTTCAAGGTCCAGTAGGTTAACAATTCATTCATCTGAAGAAGTTCTGGGAGTTTGAATGGACAATATGTCCAACATAAGTTAACAGGGAAGAGGCAGCACACAAAGCTTATTGTAGGATTTAAGAAAAATGAAACAGAGACATACCAAGAAAGAAGGAAGAGAGAAGCAAAGGGGGAGGAAGAAGGAGGGAGAGAGGGGGGAAGAGAGAGAGTGAGGAAAGGAGAGAGAGACAGAGACAGAGAGACAGAGAGACAAAGAGAGACAGAGAGAAAGAGACAGACATACCCAGAGAAAGAAGGGAGAGAGAAGCAAAGGGGGGAAGAGGGAGAGAGAGAAGGGAGAAGGGAGAGAGGGAGGAAAGGAGAGATAGAGACATAGAGACAAAGAGAGACAGAGAGAGGCAGAGAGAGACAGATGAACTGATGCAAAATGAAGGAAGTAAAACCAGGATAACAGCATGCACAATGACCACCCAATGACTACAGAAACAACCAGCCCCAAAAGATTGAAACTGAATATCACACACATAAGGGTAATGACCAAACTCAACTTTGAAAAAGATACAGGAAGAGATAACTCCCCCTATTTCTCTGTAAATGAGGGAGGGTGGTTATATGGTGACTGCTCATAAAGTCAGGTCTTTTTTATATGTTGGTTTTACTGACCTTTTTTTCCTTTCTTTTTTTATGCTTTATTATGAGAGATCATTCTTTGGGAGAGGAGAGAAAAGGTACATTGGGAAATGTTGGTACTGTAGTAAAAAAACAGAGATCAATAAAAATTACTTAAAAAGAAAAATAAATCAATCCCATACTGTTGTGACAAATTAGCATAGTCTAAGAAAACATATGCATACCTTGATTATATTTGAGAATGCATGGCTCATTTGTCACTTTGAATCTGTTCCCTTTTGATCAACAGCTGTGTAGCCACCTTTATCATCTGTCCTCTAGGGTGAGTTCTTTTTCAAAGTTATTAAATCTTTTCATTTATTTTAACAAATAAGGAAACTGAGGCTCAGAAAAGTTATGACTGGCCTATTTTACAAAGTTAATATGTATTTCTTAGTAATCTTCCTCCTCCTCATCATCATCATAATGGCTTATTATTTCTACCTTTAAGATCAATAAAGACCTTACACAAGTTATCTCTTTTGTTTCTCACAACCACGATGGGAGATATGTGTTATTGTAATACCCATTTTACATATAAGGGAACTGAGGCTGAGAGAAGTTAAAGTCAAGGTCAACATAGCTTTTAAGTGTCTGTTGCAGGATTTGAATTCAGATCTTCATGACTCTAAGACAATCTCTCTATCCATTAGATAGACTTTTTTACATGAGGATCAATGGATAGAACTGGGCAAATATCACCCAGAGAAGAAAAGACTCATAAGAGACATTATAGCTATTTTCAAGTATTTAAACAGTTGTTTTGTTTTTTATTGAGGAAGAATTACCATGTCCTGTTTAGACAGGGAAGGCCAAACCAGAAATAATAAATTTAAACAGGAAAACCTGCTATCTCTGAGATAGAATAAGCTGCCATGGCTCCTACCTTGTTGGAGGATTTCATTTCAAATCTGGATGAACATTGTCATATATATTGGAAAGGGGAATCTTATTCAGGTATATTGTGAACTTGATGGCCATCTCTATGGAAAGACCTAGTCATCTTGGAAATTCTGGGAAACAGCCCAGGCTGACTATTCACTGAATTGACTGATGCCCCTTTGCTTACCCAGGCAAAATAGTACCAACTTGAAAGTCTGAGCAACTGCATGGATGGATTTCATGGACTCAACAAGTTTGAAAAGTTCTAACTCTGAAAATAGAGATGATACATTGCAGCCCAAAGCAGCCTAGATGCAGGCAGAGCCGGATCAACGGGAAGATAAAGTACTTGGGGGTTTGCAAAGCACAGAACAACTTAGGGAAAGGAAGGATGCTTCCAGACCAATATTTCTCTGGCTGTTATTGATTTTTGAAGAGTTCAATACTAGAAAATATTGGCAGGAGGAAATAAGGTGGAAGAAGCCTTTTTTCTTTTTGATAAAATATTGTTGACTCAGTCCTTTGCTTTACATTTGCCTTGTTGCTGTGATGAAAAGTTTACACAGTATTTTTCATCATAAATATAATAATAACGCCCTAGAGGATGGTTCTAAAGGTTGTTCTAGAAAAGCAAAAAGCAATTTCCATTTAAAGAAAAGTAGATCAGTATCTTTAAAAACTTTTGCAAGGCAAGATAATTGTATAAATATGTATGTCTATATTGGATTTAACATATATTTTTCCATGTTTAACATATATTGGATTACTTGTCATCTAGGGGAGGGGATGAGGAGAAGGGAGGGAAAATTGGAACACAAGGTTTTGCAAGGGCCAGTGTTGAAAAATTATCCTTGCATATGTTTTAAAAATAAAAAACTTCAATTAAAAAAAAAGAAAACTTTTGCAAACCAAGTCTAACATTTCTGAGAGAGTTCAAATCCTGTTTGCTTCTTTTGTGGCTACCATTTTTAGTTTCCTCATTTGCAAAATGAGGGGGGCAGATGGACAAGATGACTCTGAAATCCCTTCCACTCAACCTCTGAGGTCTCTGCAAACCTGGGATCCCAATGGGACCATCGTCATGTCATACACTTATTCATCTGGACTTTGACAAAGGGAAAGCTGGTTCAGCTGCTGGAAATTCAGTGCTTCATGGTGCTTCCTTGTTGTAGGAAAGAGTATGCTGGCTCTGAGCTATAGGCAGGGACCGTGCAAGAGAGAACATTACACATGCTTATAGAGTACATTGAAATATCATCATCATCATCATCATCATTATTGCTCAGTTCACCAAAACACTGAGTCTGGCTACTATCTGCAGGATAATTTATTATTATTATTATTATTGCCACAATTGTTATTTGTATAGAAGTTGAAGGTTTTTAAGATATTTACTTCTGAAATGAAGTTTGTTCTTCTTTACGATCTCATGAGGAAAATACTATTTTTATTGCCATTGACTGATGAGGAAACTAAGGTTCAGGGATGAAAAGGGATTTGTCCACATCTATGTCGAGATATAGGCTTAGGTCAAGTGGTAATAATAGTTCAGTGCCCTGTTCTCTCCCCCCTCAGGTGTAAGGCATGAGATCCTAAAGAAATGGGGAATAAGGGGATCATTGAACAACATTCAACAAACACAGACAGAGTTTCCAAGAAGGAGGCAGAGTTGGTTGCTTGGGAAGGTAATTTTAATTCAAGTTAATATTGAAAAAAAAAGTTAATATTGAGCATTTATTAAGTATCTACTATGTGCAAGGAATTAAAAATAACAGAACCACCCCATCTTCATTGAGCTTATACTGAAGGATTACCATAAGTTTGCAGATAATTCATATAAGATATATACCATGTTATGCAAAACAATAATTTCTGTTATTTTCGATCACATCTGACTTCTCCTGACCCCATTTGGGGTTTTCTCGGCAAAGATACTGGAAGTTTGTTAATTCCTTCTCTAATTCATTTTACAGATAAGGAAACTGAGGCAAACGGTGTTAAGTGACTTGCCCAGGGTTACATAGCTAGTTAGTGTCTAAAGCCAGAATTGAACTCAGAAAGATGAGTCTTCCTGACTCCAGACCCAGCTCTCTATCCATTTTATCACCCAGGTGCCCTTAATCATAAGAATAGAAAATTGTTTTAGAGAGAGGGAGGGTCAGGAAAGGAATCATGATAGAATCATGTAAGCATTTGGGGTGAAGCTTGGAGACTCCAAGAAGTAAAAGTAAGAGAATACATGCTGGGCAAAGGCATGGAGGTGGGAGATGTAAAATTGGAGCAGTGGTTTGGGGAATGGTGGATGTAGTAGATAACATTCACACAACACTTTGAAGTTTGCAAACCATGTTAACCTACATTATGTCAGTGGATATAAAGAAAAATCTTTTGAGGTGTTATTTACATTTACCTAGGAGGAAACAGACTCAGAGATGAAGTGCATAGGGTCTGAGATAGGATTCAACCCCAGATCTTCCTAACTCCAAGTCCAATACCCAGCACAAAATGATTTGATTGGAGCAATGGATATGAGCAGGGAAGGTGGGACCTAGAGTGCCAGAAAGTAGGGTTCTAAGTACTTCCTTTGATGAGAACTGTGGGTGTTTTGTAATTCTTCCATAGCAGTAAGAACTTCTCTGTTCTACTTCTGCAGACCATCTGACTCAAAGGAATTCTGGGTTACTGCTCAGTCATCAAAGGGCTCCCAGTCATAACCTCCCAACTCCTAGAGGAGCACCGGAGAGGCAGGAATCGGGACACGGTTTATGCTTTTTTCTTGCCCTTTTCCCCATCATGGAACCTTGCACAGATCGGTCAGTCTACAAATATTAACCAGGGCTTATTAGGATGGCTGTCAGTGGGGGAAAGCCATAGAGTTCAGCTTTTCAGTTTAATGTAAAATAAGTCTCCTGATCCTAGCTCGAGCTGTCTGAAAGCAGAACTCGCTGTCCCATCCCTGGAAGTTTTCAAGTGGAGGCTGGATATGGTCCCTATGTCATCAGATTCTTGATCAGATTCAGATTCGATCTGGTGACGTCTGAAGATTTACAATTTAGAGATTCTAGGATGAATGAAATGGGATTATTGCTATCTTGTGTCCCCAAATCAGGTCATATTTATAAAGCACTTTCCAAACTTTAAAGTATATGTAAATGCTAGCTATTAATTATCATTATCACTATATTTCAAGAGACCCTCTCTCTATACATTTTGCTAAAAATGTTGTCTCCACAAGAGAATTCCCCTAGCAAATTATTCAAGCTTTTTTAGCTTTGATTTTCCATTGTACAAAATAAAGATAATAAATAATACTTGCAGTACATAACCTCCGAGGACTAGGGTAAAGAGCAGTCGGGATAATTTCTGTAAACTGCTTTGGGAACTAGATAGGATCATCATTTTCATGTCGTTATTATTTTGTTTTAATTACTATCCCTGGTAAAGTGACCACAGATCTGGCAGTCCATACGGTGGGTGTTGGATTATAGCAAGAACCAGAGACGGATGTGGAAATAAATGGTTAAGCTAAATAAAACAGGAGCCACCTCTGTCTGAGTTCCATATGTGGCCATTACAGCAAAGGCCCGTGTCGATGTTGGACAAATGCTATCGACAAGTTTCTCTGTCCACAGGTAACTCAGAGACCGAGATACTTCCCATCATCATCCAACCGTGGGCCTTCTTTTGAATTAGCCCAAGTATACGGCTCTTTATTTATTCTTTATTAAATGCTGCCTAACTCATCCCACTCATACCGTGCGTGTGCTCAGAATTTATCTCCTCTTTATTTATTTTAATCTCTGAATATTGTGTTTTACAGGCAGTAAATTAGATATGTGATTGAATGCTAAGGCAGAACACAGAGTGTTAAAAGAAAAAGGTTCAATTCCAGTGGGGAAAGCTGAGAGCGGCTCAAGCCTGGTGCATATAACGTTAATATTACATTAACTACTCTGTTATTGCACCGGATGCTCATTGTTAATGTCTTTGGGGAGGATCAGTTCCAGAGATTTCAATTTCAATAAACAGATTACGCAGTTCCACCATAGACAATTAGGGGGGCAGTAATGAAATGGTTATGAAGTCCCTTGCCAGGCCGTCATTGTTGTTTTTTTTTTTTTAATTTTGTAAATAACATCAGGAGCATTCTAGAGGGAAGTGCTTATGCATTTATTTATTATTGATTTTTTAAAAATGCATTTTGCATTCCTCGTTATTGCAAATCCAGCCTCCGTGGGTTGACGAAGATAAGCTGTTTCTACATTATTAAATGCCAAAATGTATGGGGAATTGAGAAGTGATATCCCTCATATAAATATATTAAATATTAATGAATGGTGATTACAGAAATTAATTGACAGATGCTTTTAATTTGCAAATAAAACCTTTTCATAGTTTGACTTTCTTTGTTGGCCATGATGCATATTTACAAGGTATCTTTTTGATGGTTGTCTTGGCTGGAATTGCAAAATGATTCTCTCCCGCTCTAGGAACATTTGGGTTGCTCAGAGACCCAGGCTGTTGGAAGGCCCATGTCAATCCCTAAGGCAAACGGCACAAATCTCAAATGAGCCCTAAACATGTTCTTCATTTTCCTCTCTGTCCCAGAACCCACTTAAGATTCTACCATGTTTTTTTGTTTTGTTTTATTAAAGCTTTTTATTTGCAAAACATGTATTTTTCAACATTAACTCTTACAAAGCTTTCTGTTACAAATTTCCCCCCCTACTTTCCCCCTCCCCTAGATGGCAGGAAATCCACTATATGTTAATTATGTTAAAATACTTGACAAATTGAATATATGTATATATATATATTTTTTTTTGATGTGGTGGGAATTAGAACAAGCGATGTAAAAAGCATTGACTATCAGCCAGATTTGGTGACTTTGATTATTATTGCTGGGTGAACACCAGGGTCTTGTAGCTCTCCCAGCCATGATTGTGCCCCCTCTCCTGTGGCTCCTCATCTCTGTTTCCTTGCAGCCAGTGTCCTTAGCCAACTGTTTGTCCATTGCCAGGACCCATTAACCATTCACTGAGCAGATATCGATGCTCACCAAAAAAGCAAAGGCATCCTTACAATCCATGTCCCAGGAAAGAACTGTGATGTCATTTCTGACCTAATATCTACATTTCTCCCTGACAATTTGGAGTTCTAAAGTTTTCTGACACTAATTCTTCAGCTGTCTACTTTAATATCTTTTTCAAACTTGATTTAGGTTGCAATTTTTTTTAATTTTGTTCTTTAAATTTTGCTTAATCCCTTACCATTTAAAGAATAGACTCAATGAAGGGACAGGCATTTATCAAGCATCTATTATGTTCCAGACTTTGGGCTAGGACTGAGCACAGAAAGACAGAACAAAGCTGCCCTTGAGGAGCTTCTGCTCCACTGGGACAGGCTGCATATACACAGGCACTCGAGGATTCTTGGGATCAAAGGCTTCGTGTAGAGCATGAGCTGAGTCTCATAGGAAGTGGGAGAGCCTTTCAAGGGATGAGAGGGGAGGACAGAGATAAGTTCTGGGGGTCCAGTTCAGTTGGAACAAGAGAATGGAAACAGGATTAGTCCTCTTCAAGGTGGGCAGCATTAGGGTATTCGTTTTGTACGTCCAGTATCCACTGGGGTAGACACATGTTTTTCTTTGTTTCCTTTTGGTCTGAGTCTGTGATTTCAGCATGGAGAGAAATGGAAATAAAGTTGTCTCCTCCTTAAAAATGGAGATTCTAGGAGGAACCAACTCAACTGAGAAAGAGGCTGCAGGGACAGAGGGGACTTCTAAGGGAGTAATCCCAAAGAGAAGTGGTCCATGGCCCTAGTAGAGAAAGTCCTAGAGAGGGTCTGAAGAGCTGGAGCTATATCAGAGTTTGCCTCCCTTGCCTTGGGGAATCTTGCTAGGTGTACAGAGTCGCCATGGAAACTTTCAACTAATATCTCAATCCCATCAAGCTCACCTATTTCTGGACTCTGTGTATGTGTGTGTGTGTGTATGTGTGTGTCTCATACACCTGGAAAGGGAGTGTCAGGCAAGAAATAGCCAAAGAACCATTAAGTTAACTACTTTAGTTCTTTACCATCTCCCAGCATCCCATGGTCCTTGGTTTAGCTATTCTAAATTAAGGGATACCTCTAGGACTGTAAGAAGTCATTTTTCTTTGGGGGTACGGTACCTAGGAGAAGTGGTATTAAATAGACCTACAAATCAACTTGCTGAAACAAATCCAGTTTGGAGAGGAAGACTCTGGGATAGCATCTGCCTATTACTGATGGAAGGAAGGCAGGCAAGGAAGTACAAAAGGGGTCTCTGGTTGGGAAGGGGCTCACCTACGGTACGTATGATGAATGAAAAGAAAGCATTCAGTAGCTTACTATATTACTTAGTGATTTTTGCTAACTAGATGCTAATTTACTGCATTTTATGCTAATAAAAGATAAGTATTGTCAGTGTCCTCTGAATTTGTTGCTCTTGGACTAAGCCCTCTTCACCCCACCCTCGTTATAGTTCTGATACCTGTGTACGTCATGACAGAAGAATAATTTAATTCTGTTCATGTTAATTCTGTCCTCAAAGGTCATTCTACACATCAACCCCTTTGCCACTGAATTATTCTCATCTGCCTTGAGTGTATTTCTCTTGGGCTAATGCCATCATTTCTGCAAAATCCAATAGAATCTCAGTACTAAGATTCCGTATTTCTTCCTGCTTTCATTCCAGCCCAAACACAGTTATGTGACCCATCTGTTAGTCTGAGTATCAACTTCATGAGGTAGGTTCATATTGCTGTCCTCCTTCAGAGCTGAGGAAATCAGGGCATGAGAAGGTTAAGGGATTTGTTAGTTGGGCAGCCCACTTGGAATTGGAATGGTCTCAGCAGACAGAGGGGCTATCTGTCATGCCCTGAAAGCCAGAACACTCAGGCTTTGCTTGACTTAGTCTCATAGTGACTGACCGAAAAGGCTAAGAACAATGTTTGTCCTTGTGAAGAGTTTAACTAGGACAGGGTCAGTGGAGCTCTTTTCCAGAGTGCAGCATTTTGATAGGAGATCTCTCATCT
>JAJPUD010000585.1:251716-288019 GCA_023553655.1 Myrmecobius fasciatus
TCTCTCTCTCTTCTCTCTCTCTTCTCTTTCTTTTCTTTCTCTTTTTCTGTCTCTCTCAATACACATACATACATATATGTGTATGCACACATATACATTTATATGGACCCATATACATATATTTACTCTTGTGAGTCATCAAACAGATAGTAATAATATTTATTTTAAATTTAAAAAGTATCGTTCATGTTAGCCCATTCAATCCTCACAATAACTCTGGAAGATAGGTGCTGGTATTATCCCCATTTTATAGATGAGGGAACTCAGGTCAGAGATAAGTGATTTAGCCAAGGTCACACAGCTAGGAAGTACCCGAGGCAGTATTCAAACTCAGATCTCTTTAATTCCAGGGCTAGCTTTCTATTCATTGAATCACCTAACTATCTTTTGAAAATTCAAACAGACATCCCAAGCAATTAGCTAGTTACCCTAGAAGAAAAAAGAAAAGAGAAAAAAAAACCTTTGTCCCCTCAGCATGATTTCTTCCCAGTGACATGCCATGCCCGTTCCTTAGGGAATATTTGGATCTCCAAATAACAAAGAGCAAAAAGCAATGGGGAGGCCCATGGTGGCAAATTGTCCCTGAGTGCCAACACTTGGTAAGGGACACAAAGAGCATCCTGAAGGAGCTGAGTTAGGCAGGTCGTTGGGATGAGGAATAGCAGCTGGGCAGCTTCAGAGCAGTGCCGTCACCACAGAGCATCACACAGGTCCCCAGCCATTCTTTGTGGTGTCTGTAGGGACCGTGTGTTGTTATATGGACCAGAACAGCACAGAACGAGAAAGCATGGAGGGATGAATTGTGTGTGAAAGAAGAGCCCCAACTGATGCACCCATAGAGCCGTCCAGGTGAATTATCCCATCCAATATCATGGCTAATCATAAAAGACTTTTCAATATAAACGAGCATATCCTTCTCATTGAATCTTTGGAATATTATCTGACAGAATTCTTTAAAGATGTGAAAATGTAATTTTGTGTTTGAGAATTTTAAAAGATTAATTTCTGGGGACTTTTTTCTCTTTTTGTTTTTTGCTTTTGTTTTTTCCCCCACTTAATAGTATTTAATTTTTTTTCCAATTACATATAAAGATAGTTTTCAACATTCACTTTTGTAAGATTTTGAGTTCTAATTTTTCTCTCCCTCCCTCTCTTCCCCCCTTCCCAAAATGGCAAGCAATCTGATATAGATTATACATATACAATTTGATGAATTTCTTCCCCAAAATTTGACTAAAATGCAAGTGTTCTTCCACCAGAACAAAGTAAAATTTGAAAATCTTCCACTAACCCAAAGAACCAAAGAAAGCATAATGATCAGTAAACTAAACTTGGAATCAGAAAAATGATACATGATAATCATGTCACTACAGTGTAGTCATTTTTCCCTCTCTAAGCCTCAGTTTCTTCATCTGTAAAATGAAAAGGTTAAAGTAAATAGCTTCTTTTGTCCCTTTCAGCCTCTATCTCTGATCCTAGCTAGCCAACCTATCACTATCTACGCTGATATTACTTTGTAATCTTATACCAAAGCCTATTTAAATTAAATCTCAGTAGTGGTTGGTCCCAGCCCCTTTTATCCAGGGGCCAGCCTGATTTGTTGTACTTTATTCCCTTGTACCTGACAACAGAAGAATTACGTGGGATCCTGACTCTGACTTGGATTAGGTATTTGACCTTAAGCTTGAAAACTCAGTTTCCTAATTTGTAAAATGGAGATATTAATATCTATATTAGGAACCACTCCTACTTGTGAGAAAAGTGCTTCGTGGATTATAAAAGAGTAGACAAATCAAAATCAAAGTTCACAAGCCTAGAGAATTCCAAGATTCATGAAGTTCATTAGAGTATTCAAGTATTCCCCATTATTTACAAATGAGAAAACCCTGACTCAGGGAGATTACATGATTGCCCAGAGTCTCCCAGATGGCAAAAGGCAAAGCCAGAATTGGTCTGCAAGCTTTTTTGTGCCTATGTTTTTGCCCTTGAGCATCACCATCACTACCCCTCTCTGTAAGTTGCCGCTGCCATCATCCTTGTAATGAAGAAAAGAGTCTTGCCCTCTTGTCTGCTGCTCTTCAGAGAAGTTGTGCTAGGCTGAGTCACTGCCCCATTACGATTCCTTTTCATTTGGGGACTTGCACAGGTAGAGAAAATCATTTCTGGTTATAGTGGAATCAAAGTATTATAACTTAAGCTTATCCTCTGCAGGCTCATGAAAAGCATCTTTGGCGTGACTCCAGAAACAGGCAGGATATGAACTTGTGGTAATTTGGATTTCTTCTGCTGGGTCTCTGTATTTTGAAAGTCTTTCTATCCATGTAGCTTGCAGATGGTGAGTATTTGTTAGCAAAACATTGGTTCTCAGGTTTTGTGGATCAGTGTTATATCTGGGGGCTTGATTCTGGGCTTCGGGGCAGCCCGTGAGAACGCCCTGATTTCACTTGTCCTACTGGCTAAGTTCTCAAGGAGATTTTGAAGTCTTTTCTTCTTCTGGGTCTCACATCATTCCAAATGATCTCCATCACTAGTCTCTGATGGTACTTGACTCTTTGGCTTTGTAAGAGCAGACCCTCTCCAAGTGTCCTGGATTCTGTCCCCTCACATTTTCTCCACAGATTGCTTCAACCATCATCCCATTGTTCTCTTATTCTCATCCTATTCCTCTCTACCGGTCATTTCTCTGCTGCCAAAACCAGACTCAAGTCTCCCCATCTTATAAAAAAGCCCCTCACCAGCTTGCAGTCGTAGGTCTCCTCGTCTTCTTGGCCCAACCCTCTGAAATGTCATCTGTGATCACTCCTCACCCCCTAAATGAGCACTCCTCTCTCATCTGAGATCAATTTCATAGTCTTTTACCTAATTTCCTTGGTGGTCATATGACTGTAGACATATTACATATATATATATACACACACATATATATATATATAATTATATATAGATTATACGATGATCAATTCTGATGGATGTGCTCTCTTTACCAATGAGATAATTCAGGCCAGTTCAATGATCTTGTGATGGAGAGAGCCATCTACACCCAGAAAGACAATTGTGGGGACTGAGTATGAATCACAACATAGGGTTTTCCCTCTTTTTGTTGTTGTTTCCTGGCTTGTTTTTTCTCTCATTTCTTTTCCTTTTTGATCTGACTTTTCTTGTGCAGCAAGATAAATGTGGAAATATGTTTAGAAGAATTGCACATGTTTAACATATATTGGCTTACTTGCTGACTAGGGAAGAGGGGAGGAAAGGAGGGAAGGAGAAAAACTTGGAACACAAGGTGTTAGAAGGGGGAAGGCTGAAAATTATCTTTGTATTTTGAAAAATAGAAAGCTATTATAAAACAAATACAATCAATAATTAAAAAAGAAAGGGCCTTGAAGACCATAGACTCAAATGCCATCATTTCCCAAATGAGGAAAATTAGGCCCAGAAAGGGTAAGTGCACAATAGTGTGCATGGCTGAGACATGATTTGAATTCAGATCTTCTTGACCCCAGTTCCCGCACTCCATCCACTACACTACACTGCCGCCTAAACAAATGGAGAGAATAAGAATTCAGCCCCGGCTTCACAAACACAAAGCTCATGCTCTGGCTCTGACCTACAGCTGAAATCTGAACGTACCAGTGATTTTTTAATTGCTCAGTGTCATGACCCTTTCTTATTCTTCATCTTTCTCAATCTCTCTAAAGCATTCAGAGGCTAGATGATCCTGTCTCTCCTCTCGGAAGTTCAGCGTTCTGCTTTCTCTTGGTTCTCCTCCTGCTTATCTGGGTTCCTTTTCCAGTTTTTTCTTTCTGCATCTTCATCCAAGATGGGAGCTCCTTCCCAAAGGCTCTCTGCTGGGCCCTCTCCATGGATCCACTTGATCTCCTCAGCTCCTGTGGGTTCACTTATGACCTTACTGCTGTTGACTCCCAGATCTTTGTATCCAGCCCATCTATCTATCTATCTATCCATCCATCCATCCATCCATCCATCCATCCATCCATCTATCTATCTATCTATCTATCTATCTATCTATCTATCTATCTATCTATCCATCCATCCATCCATCCATCCATCCATCCATCTATCTATCTATCTATCCATCCATCCATCTATCTATCCATCCATCCATCCATTTCCACATAGCTAATTAATCAACAAATCTTATTTCTTTGTCTGTCACATTTCCCATATATCCATTTTTCTCCACGCACATAACATCCATGCTAGGTCAGACCCTTGTCACTTTATCCCTGGATTACTGAAGTTCCCTTGTCCTTGCTCTTCCTGTCTCAAGTGTCAACTCACCCTAACCCATCCTCCACAAAGATGACAAAGAGATTTTCCTAAAACATGGGAGTCTTACCATGCCATCAGCTCAGTGAGTTTCAGTGACTCCTCCTTTCCTCCAGGATCAAATAAAAGTCTTTTGTTTGGTCTTTAAAGCTCTTCACAATTTGGCCACTTCCTGCCATTCCATATCCTCCCATCTCCCAAACCTTCCATGATCTAACACTATGGTTCTGCTCACCCTTCATGGTCCTTTGCATCGACTTTCTCCCATTCCTGAGAGATTCTTCTTCCTCAATTCTATTTATTTGAATGTCAGACTCCCTTTAAGTCTCAGCTCAAGCACGAGGTTCTTCAGGAGGCCTTTCCTGCCCTACCGGCTCCAGCCCCTAGTGCCATTATCTCTAAGGTTGTTACCTCCCATCTGCTCATGATGTGCTTATTTATATTTGTTATCTCTCCTTTTGAATGGGAGTCCCTTGGGAGGCAGAGACTGGTTTGTTTGTTTTTTTCCTTTGTGTCTCCAGAACTTAGCAAAGTGCCTTGCACATCAAAGCGCTTAATAAGTCCTTGTTTGTTTAATCATATTTGTAGTATGGTAATTTATCATCTTCCAGTACAGATTCAGTCCTTTTACATGCTTCACATGCATTTCAGCTATAATTCTAGCCAACGTAAGTCTTCTTAAAGATTCAGTGGGCCCTAAATTTTTGCCACCTACCATTCTAGATTGCATTGTTTCTCCCATTTTCCTTGCATAATATACATTGACCACCAAATATAAGATCCTTATGGAGAAAATGTTTTAATTTCTGATGTCAATAATCTGATTTTAAATTGCCATCATATGGACATGGCTCTCTTCAACAATGAGATGATTCAAACCAATTCCAATTTTTCAGTGATGAAGAGAGCCATCTGCACCCAGAGAAAGGACCATGGGAACTGAATGTGGACCACAACATAGCATTTCACTCTTTCTGTTGTTGTTTGCTTGCATTTTGTTTTGTTTCTCAGGTTTTTTTCTTCTTGATCTGATTTTTCTAGTGCAGCAAGATAACTGTATGAATATGTATACATATATTGGATTTAACATATATTGTAACATCTTTAACATGACTACCTGCCATCTAGGGGAGGGAGTGGGGGGAAGGAGGGAAAATTTTGGAACAAAAAGTTTTACAAGGGTCAATGTTGAAAAAATACCCATGCATATGTTTTGTGAATAAAAAGCTTTAATAAAAAAAAGGAAAAAATTTCCATCATAAATCCTTCTCCAAATGGGAGCCAAAACTGCTTGAGTAAAGCATTTGTTTGACATGATTTGGTTGACACATATACGGCTAAGTTCCATGGCTGTCGCCCCTGGAAAGCTTTTATATGATCCTCCTAGACTTTAGCAGTTCATATGCTTTGTCCAAAGGTAGACCATTTTTTATAAAATTTTATGTTTATTTCATGCAATATTAATATGGGCACAATGTAAATGGCATTGTAGGATAATGACTTGTAATGGTGAAATAATTTCCTAAAGGCTTTGACTTTTTATACTTTTCGAAATTCAACACATGAACTGTATATGTACATATAAACACATCTAAATACATACACTAAATTCTGATAAATATAAAATATGTGTATACATATATATGTATCTGTTCATAAACATATATACGTGTACAGGTATTCACATGCAGTTCAACTAATTTTATAGAGACTATAGAATAGTTTACTGAAGGATCTAATATAGTCAAATAGAAATAAATATACCTCTTGTTTTCTGGAACCGAGATAATGAGAAATACTCTGGGCCTGAGAATATGATTCCTCTGGGCTAAAACAAAAACTAGCAGGAAAAATTACTTTTTTATGCAAAAACACATTTAACTTTTTTTTAATTTGTGTTCCATTTTTTCCTTCCCTTTCCTTTTCATTGAGAAGAAAAAATAGTTTTTACATTTGCTCTCATATAAAATGTATTTCCATATAAAGGTAGACCATTTTTATTATGATGTAGTATTGATGGGTCATGGAAGTATTCATGTCCATTTGCCCAGGGATATGCTATACTGAGGGTATTCTGGGAGAACCAGTGTTCCGATTCTCTTAGCCCTTTTCAAGGCTGTTCATTCACTTTTGGTGGCTACCTTTCATCCACTTCTCACCTGTGGCTCCAAGAAGCTCTAGCCTTGCTACAACCACTCCCTGGTAAAGCTGTTTTGGCAGGCAGGCTGAGGGGAACTGATGGGCTTCAGATCCATCAGTGATTTAGGAAGATGTCTCCCCTAAGCACATGAAGACTTCCCCTGCAGAATGGGCAGGTGAGAATGATCTGATCCAACAGTCCATGAAGTGGGAGCTGGTGGAGCACTTAGAGCTGGGTTGGACATTGAAGTTTCCAAGGTCATCCAGTGCCTCCAGGGTCATCGCCATTCCTCTTGACTTTTGACCTGCCCCTGGGGAAGAAAGAGTGAGATTGATGACTTTGTGCATCTCCACCTCACTTGAATCCAATTCATCTGCAAGTCAAGGACATCACCCCGTGATGGCATTGAACCCCTTCAAAATGAGTAATGAATAACAATGATTTGCCCATGAAGCATTTCCAGGGGTAGATGTTTGTCTTTTGGATTCCTTCTGGCATCCCTTGTGTACCAGAAGGTGGAGTAGCGATCATTCTGATCAATCCTCCCCGCTAAGTTGACCTTCAAAAGAGATTTGAGTAGATCCAGCCTGAGCTACTCCATCCCTTTCCCTTCGAAGCAATTGCATCACACAGACTTGTTGCTGAGTGAATGATGAGCAGCACTGAAGTCCAAATGGCCCACGAAATCTCAGTTCAAGATCACTCAGATTGACATTTCCTTGTTTTCCTGATTCCCCATCCAAAAGAATGATTGAGATGGGAGTGAAGGCTATGATCTCTCTATCTCTTCTTGGGCATTTCTAAATGATGTTGATGTGTCCATAAACCCCACTCCTTTCATTTCCTTGTTTCCTCTGACAGAACAAAAGCTCCTTGAAGGCAGAGGCTGTTTGTTTGCTTGTATTCCCATCCCCAATATTCAGAACAACTGGCACAAAGGTAGTGCTTAATAATTCTTCATCATCATCATTATTATTATCAGTGATTTCTTGAGTATAGTGATTACCCAGGATGCTCTCCTTCACTGATACAAATCACCAACATCTCTCTAAAGCAGTGAGGAAATTAAGTGTCTATCATGTGTCAAGTACTATTTTAAGAGCCTTTCAAATATTACTTCACTTAATACTGAACTGTGAGATATGTGTTATTATTACCCCCATTTTATAATTGAGGAAATTGAAGTGGACATAGATTAAGTTACAGGCCTAGGGTCACACAGCTAGTAAGTGTCTAAAAGTCGAATTTGAACTCAAAATATCTGAACTCAGATCTTCTTGGCTCCATGCCCAGCACTCTATCCTTTGCACCACCTCCATGGTTCTAATTAGAATCATAGAAACCAAAATGGGCAGGGAGGGAAGAGAGGGGATGAAAAGGAGGGGGTGGAAGAGAGAGATAGAGGCAAAGAGAAAGACAGAGAGAGAAAGAGGGAAGGAGAGAGAGAAAGAGAGAGAGAGAGAAACAGACAGACAGACAGAGAGAGAGACAGAGAAACAGAGAGGGAGGAAGGGAGAGACAGAAAGAGAGAGAGAGAGAGAGGAAAAGATAGATAGAGAGGAGAGAGAAAGACAGAGAGACAGAAAGAGACAGACAGAGACAGAAAGACAGAGAAACAGAGAGTGAGGGAAGGAGAGACAGAGAGACAGAGAGAGAGAGAGGAAAGGAGAGAGAGAGAGAGAAAATTATACCAAGACATAGAGACACAGAGAGAGAGCACATAAGTATGTGCTTAATATATTTTTGTTAGATGATGATGATAATTGAATCTAAGAATGAAGGAGAAAAATAAAAGCCTGTTGCTGAAATAAAAAAGGAAGCTTGATTTTTGAATTTTGCCTTTGGAACTGATCCTGGTAGCAGAGTAAATAATAACTGTTTATCCCACAGTATGTCCAAATGGGTGTTTTTTCAACCTCTTTCAGGTCTCCATTATCCTGCTCTTCCCTCTCATAAATATTAATCACCACGCCACTCATTATTTCTATTTCTTTGAAGTCATCTTTGGCCCATTTATTTAAATTATGCAAAGGGTTTGTATTTCCTAAGATTACAACTTCACTAGGGATCAATTACAATGTCCCCTCTCTCCAGAGATTAGAGCCTGCTCTGATTGATGGACATATTCAGGGACTTGATAGGAATTTTTCATCTCTGTCTAATGTCCTTCATTAAAATATGGTAGAACCCCTTTTAATAAAGGAGTCTAACTATTCCATGCCTTACACAGTAACTTTATTATGTCACGTTTTACTGTGGATATTTGGTTTGTTTCTAGTGGAAAGGGACATTCATGATTATAAACCCAACCCCTCATTTGGCAGGTGAGGAAATTAAACACATTCATTCATTTACAAAAAAAAAAAAATTAAGCATCCACCATAAAACAGAAAGGTGTTAGATTCTAAGTACATATATATGTGTATATATACACTCTCTAGTGAATGGAGTGCTACACCTGAAGTCAGGAAAACCTTGATTCAAACCCTGACTCCGATACTTTCTCTCTGGGTGACTCTGGGAGTCACTTAATCTCTGTCTGCCTTAATTTCCTCATCTATAATATAGAGATAATAGCACCTACCTCCTAGAATTATTGTGACCATAAAACAAGATAATATTTGTTTGAAAATCTTGATATAGTATATAAATACTAGCCATTATTATTTGGAGAAAACAACATGTATACAAATAATTAAATATTAAGTATGTACAAATAAATAGAAATAATAGTTATTTTAGGATTTAAAGAACATTTTATATATGTGATCTTATTTCATCTTCACGATGATCCTGTGAAGGAGATGCTTTCATCCCATTTTGGAAATGAGGGAAGTGGAGCTAGGAGAGAAATTTCAGGGAGAAAAAGGCACTAGTGAATGGGGTGGGGAAAAGTCAGCATAGGCAAGAACTTGCCCTGAGCCTGGGATAGCTAGAGATTATCTCAGGTACAGACAGAAGGGAGAATATTCCAAGTGGAGGGCAGCTCATACAAAGGCACAGAGATGGGAGAAAGCATGGGATTTAGGCAGGTCAAAAAGTAGAGCAGTTTTCCTGCAATGTAGAATGCACAAAGGACATAAATGCACCGGAGAGGTAGGAAGGAGCCAGATGGTGAAAGAAAGACTCAAGCCCAGAGAGGGCTACATAGCCAAGCTGAGGGCGGGCTTAGTCAAAAGTCCGGTTCTTCTGACTTGATTCTGGTCGAGTTTTCTGTTTCTGTTTTGTCCCTACTCTGCCTGTCTCAAAAGACCTGGGTTCAAATTCTGCCTCGAATGCTCCCTGGGTGGCTTTGTCATAATTGCTTACATGGGACTGAGTGGTATTATTACAAATGGCTAATCTAGCATGACAATCTTATTTTATTATATGGCTAATTATATTCTTCTGAAAGAACAACTCAAGGAAGCTTCTGGGAAAAACAGAAGCAATTCCATTTGCTCTTTCTGGGTGTGACTTTCTATCCCTACAGCCCTTGCTCTATGAATCCATGAATTTTATTAAAATAAATTCTACAGTAAGGCCATATCAACTTATTCATGTTCTATCTGTGCTGGCCTCCAATAAAAAATTGATTTCCCACTTTTTAATTGCTCATTAATGCAATGTATTTCGTGTATGTGGATCATTTGGGGAAAGGGGGAATAGTTCTCCCAGAGAGAGAAACCCCTTGCACTACAAGATAGCTGTCTTTATGTATGTGAGGGATGGCTATATCCAAGAAGAATGGCTTTTTTCTGCTTGTCCTGCAGGTGTACATTGAGGAGAAATGTAGAGAAGTTGCAGTAACACTGATGTCCTATTAACATCAAGGAGCTATCAGGATAATCAGAGCTATCCCAGAGCAGGGTGGGCTAGTCTGAGAGGTCATAGGCTCCCCCTCATTGGAGGTAGTCAAGCGGTAGCCATGGCCACCCATCAGGGCCAGCACAGGGAGGACTCCTGTCCAAGCCTGGGTCACACTAGATGAACTGCAGGTCCCTGAGCTACTGTGATTGTAATCAATCAACATTTATCTTCGATAAACTTACAAAGCTCCCACAGACCCAGAGATCCTGGGAGCATCACCAGCCCCAATCCATGTATGAGTAAGTGGCAGGAAATGGGGATGTTTTCCCTGAAGGAGAAAAGGAGACATCAGGAAGTGGTCAAGCTAACATCAAAACAGAAGAGGGATCAGCTGGTGGTTCTGCTGGTCTCCTGGAAGAGCAATAGTTCTGTAGGAGCCACAAATTTGGGCTGATCATCAGTTAAATTCTGAACAGGGAGAGCTGATCTGAAGTGGAGCACGTGGCCTGGGGAGTCGCTGTGGATGGTCACCCAGGAGCATGCCCTAATGAAGATTCCTTTTCAGGGGTGAGTTGGACTTAACAGCCACTGAGCTCCCTTTCACCCCCAAAACCTATGACTCTAAAAGTGCTCTAACCAGAATTACTTCTTCTAATCAGCTCATTGATGTCTACCTTACCTCTGAAATCTGAAGCACAGAAAGATTTTGACACTGGAGTCAAGTCATCCAGATCTTTGAGTCCAGATCCTCTAATTCCCAGCCCATTTTCACTTTAAATACTAGGTCAAGCGTTTTTTTCTTTGATAGGAGGGAAAACATGAGAGATCTAGTCATAATAAAAGGGGAAAAACTCAGCTGAGTCCTGTCCTTCAGGCTTTTGATTGCTGAGGTGAGTTCCTCTCCATCTCTCTCTACTTCAAAATGCTTTTGCTTCAAAGGATCTGTGAACTCCTGGATGTGGTGACTCCCTGTAAGAGTCCAATTCCCAACCATCCGTAGTTGTGCTTCCCGTTCCATCTGGACTAATTCTCATAGATCCTCTGGGGAGCCCACTTCCAGTGTGTCAGGGGCCCTTTCTCTGGTTCTTCGGAAGTTATTTAAACTCTAATAGAAATGATTATTATTACATCCCTCAGATATAGCATCAGATCATCGTTTCCCAGTCATACATTTCTCTTCCCCCCACTATTCTCTTGTGCAGCATTTCATTGGAAATGTGTCTCAGCTCCCCATTACCATCGGGTTGCCTGAAGCTTTGATTTGGGGAGGGACTCTGGCTTCCCAAAGACTCTCAGTCATAGAGCAGCTAAAATAATGGGGGGGAAATTGGGTCCTTGGTTTTAGGGAGAAGCCCACGGTCATTAAAGGCATTGGACAATTTCCCAAAGGCAATGGCCCTCTCGTGACCTGAGGAGAAAAAAAAGAAAAATAGAAAAAAGAAATCTCAGTATTGATTTTCCCAGATCCTCCAGCCCAACTCTTTTTACTGATCTTTGGCCCGCTACTGAGGTCCCTCGCTGAGCGATGAGCCCGCTGACAAATGGGGTCTCTGATGGCTGTTCCCATGTAAGCTTGGCTATTAGTGGCTGTGGGGCAGATTGTGCCTGGGTGATTCTTAATACAAGGAGGTAGAAAATTGCTGGTCCCATTGAGGGTGGTTAACACAATCAGCAGGACCCTGAAAGAGAAGCCCGGCGTTTCTCTCCTTGTGGTGCCGGGCTTTTTTAGGGCCATTTTCAGAGGGGATAAAAATGAGATGACATTGGAAAGAGGACCCCCCCACCCCCACCCCAGTCCCAGTGATTGCTGCTTTGAATGCTCCTGCAGCTGCTCCTTTGGAGGCCGATTGATCCATTCCAAGGCGATGACCATTAGATCTCGTTTTACTCAGAAAATGCGGGGCTTTTCTTTCTGTTCCCAGGTGTCTGCAGTGATGGATAGCGTGACACTGTCTCTCAGGGCATTATTTTAGATTGAATAATGCTGCCTCGAAGAATTAGCCAGGGTGGGCCATTCAGGGGTCCCCTTAAAGAAGAGCTGCTCCCTGAAAAGGAGCAAATGCTGCCAATTTAGCACAGGAACTGTTTAAGAACGGCCGGTCAGGCAGACCTGAGAGTTCTGGTGAAGCTGCAAGCTACCGATGGGATTGGGCACCCTCACACACACTCACACACACAATACACACTCACACACCACACACAATCATTCACTCACACACTCACACACGCATGCACAAACACAATACAATACGCATGCATACACACACATTCACACAACACACAATCACACTCACACACAATACACACTCACACACCCAATGCATACATTCACACATACATACACATACAATACAATACACATACATACACACACTCACACACACATTCACACACACACACATATACAACACATGCACACACACACTCACATTCACACACATATACAACACATGCACATACACACAATCACACTCACACACATATATTCACAAACACAATCACATACTCTCTCTCTCACACACACACACCTTTTGCAAGATTTTGTTGATTAAGTGAACAAATTTCCTGTCCAGGTGTTAATGGTTATTTTTAGAGGGATTAGGCGCATTGGGTTTGTCCACAAGGGCCCAAACTGGCAGGACTGGGTAAAAGTTTTTGTAAAGAGGCAGATTTAGTCTGGATGCAAGTCTTCTGAGCTGATCTGCTCTGGGCTCTTGTTCTGCCTCTCAGGAGACCCTCAGCCCCTCGAGGGAAGGATCTCTGTTGTTGTTGTTGTGCTGTTCTTTTCTCTGGATCTCCAGTACCCAACACGGTGCCCACACACACTAGAGATTTAATGAAAGGTATTAGTTATGAGCAGCTAGAGTGTGGGGCAGTAGATGGAGTGACAGGCCTGGAGTCAGGAAGAGCTGAGTTCAAATGTAGCCTCAGACACTTACCAGCTTTATGCCTCAGTTTCCTCACCTGTAAAATGGGAAAAATCATGGCCCCTCCTTCCCAGGGTTGTTGAGGGAATGAAATGAAATAATGATTGTAAAGTTCTCTGCCTAAATTAATGTGCTATAAAAGTATTATTATCCCTTGTTACTGCCCCCACCCCATAATTTGTGTGTGTATGTGTAAATAAGTCCGAAATACATACTAAAATGGAAGAGCAGAGAAGTAAACAATTCTATACACTATATAGTGTATACAGTAGGTGATATAGATATAGAGATAAATATGACATGATTCCTATCTGTGTGTATGTCTGTATTGTGTGTATACATATATATGTGTGTGTGTGTGTATATATATATATGTAGGCACATTTATATAATATATATGTATGTATATAATGTTTACTTCTCCAGGTCCATGCCATTTTTCCCTATTATAAACTTGTTGGGCTTAGGGCTTAGGTACAGTATTGTATTCTTCTTTGGAACCCCAGCTCCTAGTGTATACTAGAATATACTTCTAGTGTAGTATGTATAGTGTATACTAGTGCATAGGTAGTATTATTCTATCTCTATGTGCCAGGTAGAATACACTACCTATGCACTAAGAAGATTAATAATACTAAGATTTCCCCCTACCTTTTTAGTGTATTTCAGAATTATTTATCGAAGTATATTATTTCTCTCTGACAGAATGTAAGCTCTTTGAGCGCAGGAATTATTTCATTTTTGTTTTTCAATCTCAGCATCTAGCGGAGTGCTTGCTATATAGTAGATTCTTTTTTCCCTGAGGCAATTGGGGTTAAGTGACTTGCCCAGGGTCACACAGCCAGAAAATGTTAAGTGTCTGAGGCCAGATTTGAGCTCAGGTCCTCCTGACTTCAGGGCTGGTGCTCTATCCACTGTGCCTCCTGGCTGCCCCATATAGTAGGCTCTTATTTTTGTTGAATTGAATCCAGGAGAGAAAGATTGATAAGAAACTGAGGTATCTCAGAATGGTATAAGCTGCTTCCAGAAGGCAGGGGTTCCCTCTTCCTGGTGCCAGATGCCCACTGGCAGCAATATTATAGAGGGGACTCCCATTCCAGCTTGATGATTACTGGAGTTTGATCCATGCCTGAGATTCGACTGTGGAGATTTTACTCCGGAAAAAGACAAATGCCCTACAAAGTCCCCTCGAGTTAGTTTACCTTGTGCTTTCCCATGTGTTCTTTCATTGGGCTCATAGCAATAGCTCTTTCTTTCTTACACAGCCCCTGGCTGGAAGTCAACTTCCATTGTTGGCCAACATCTTTAGAATTGCTTTTTAGGTCATTGTTCATGAGATTTCCTTTGGAGGCTAATTATTCCAAACTTTTCTATGGGTCTGGGCTGCCTCCCAGGTAACCAGAGAACTTTTAGACTTAGCAAATCATTGGGAAATAAAGGAGCATGGAGCTAAGCCCTAGGAATGCTCCAAAGCCCAAGCTCTCTTCTGCCCCAGGAATATTCCACTATCCCCAAGGCATCTGTAATGTCAACCAGGGGAGCATCCCTCCTAAATATGGAGATTGAGACCTGCCCAGGCTTTACCCACTCTGTGTAACTCCTGTCCACATCTTCTCCATAAGTTCACCAATGAATATCCAGCCAACATGAGGGGGTCTTCCTGGAGACAATTCAAGGATACTTGTGGAGCATCCCAGCAGTCCAGTGGTTATTCTTGACTTTCTCTGTGGAACTGAGCCAATTGTGTTTTATGATTATACATTTCTCTGAAGATTTACTTTATTCCACTTCCCCCAAGAATTTCTCATTTGTAATGTGTTCCACCTGGTCACTTAAACCTGGTACTTCTCCATAATCCTTCAGTTTTTCTTAATTCTCCAGAGCTGATTATATACCATGATTTACAGTTAGAAAAATGTTAGTATTACAAAGTTGGGCCATTGTTTCAGATAGAAGCTTAGGGTCATTACAAGGACTTCACTACGGAGAATTTAAAAAGACTAAAGTATCAATGTAGAATGATGCTTTTTCTGATTTTCCTTGATCTTGACAGTTGCAACACCCCCAAACAAGCCCCAATTTCCTCTACAACCTGCTGGGTGTTTGTCAAGGGCTCAGTAGGCATTCTTTTGGCAGGAAGGTTATTTTCTGGAGGATGAGATGTTACTTTTCATGTGATTGAAATTTGAACAGATTGTGTTTGATCTTTTCATGGCTAAGGGTGTGTCCTGTTTGTCCAATTCCTATCTCCATAGCTACGAGTCTAGTGTTTGACTTTGCCCATTAGTTGCTTAAGTGGGTCAAAATGTGTACTCTTCTCTCAGAATTTCTTTCTTTCAAAGAAAGATTAAGTTGAAATGCAGGATCCTTCCCCAGAATCCTTTGCAATCTACTCAGACCTGTCAAGGTAAGAGATACCACCTAAACCTGGGTAAGATGGATGAGCTTCTATCACCAGGTAAGACTACCTGGGACTGTATGACATCAGCATCTCATGTATTCAATTCAATTCAATTAACGCAATCCAATTGGATTAATGTTAGCTTTGTTGTAATCAGTGGGGCTTGAGGCTCTCTCTAAAATTATCTTCTGAAGCAACAAAGAGCCTGGATGTAGAATGAAGATCAAATTGGGCTCCTGTGCCACTTTAATCCTGCTGAGCTGCTTAGTGATCATGGGCTACTCACTCAGCCTCTCAACCTTTCTCAGCTATAAAAAGGAGATTGTTTTCCTTAATGGTCCTTCTCAGGAGCTTGCTATGAGGATCAAATGTATACAGACCATACAACATGTATGTAGAAGTCAGATAATAGGACTTAGCAAATCATAAAACACCATGTAGCTTCATTATCATTCCCTAAACCAAAAACCTTCTAATTCTCATGATTAGCTCCTGATCAGTTCCATGTGCTTTCTAGAAAATGTCACAAGTTAGGGGAAATAAAATGAGATTTTTAGAGTTATTTCACAAAGTGTTATATCCCATGAGATCTAGTACCTCTAAGAATGTCTGAACCTTTTAAAATATCAGAATGTCTTTTTTTATGTTTTTAATTGTTTTTTTCTGTTTATGTTTAAAAAAGAGGTGAAGAGCAAAACAGTGTTCACAAAGGATGAAAAGAAAGAGAGAATAGAATAAACAGTTAGCAATAATAATCATGAAAAGAATTTTGAAGAAAGTTTCCCTGATGAAGGCCACATTTCTCAAATATATAAGAAATTGAGTGAAATTTATTTTAAAAATAAGTCATTCTCTAATTGATCAATGATTAAAAGATATGATCGATGCCCAAGGGGTTATTAAATCATGCAAACTGACCTAACAATACCACTATTAGGCTGGATCCCAAAAGAGATTTTTTTAAATGAATCCATAGGTATAAAGATATTTACAGAAGGGCAAAAAATGTCAATTGAGAGGACACCCATCAATTGGGGAATAGCTGAAGAAATTATGTTATATGATTGTGAATATTATTGTTCTATGAAAAATGATGAACAATATGCTACCAGAAAAACCTGGAAAGTCTTTTCATGTGCTCGAGAAAAATAAAATGTACTGTATAGATAGTAATAACAAAGTTATGGGATGATCAGCCGTGAATGACTTTGCTATTCTCCACAATACAATAATCCAAGATTACTCTAAAGGACTTGTGATGAAAAATGCTATCATACCCAGAAAAAGAACTGATTTTGTCCGGATACAGACTGAAACATACTTTTTTAAAACTTTTTTTTTCTTGAGGATTTTTTTGGGGGGTGAGATCTATGTTTTCTTTGGCAACATTACTTTTATGGAAATATTTTGCCCAACTTCACATAGGCTTTCTCAATGTGGGGGTGTGAAAAGGAAAAGGGAGAATCTGGAATTCAAAATTTTAAAAACACATGTAAAAATTTATTTTTTATATAACTGGAGAAGATAAAAATATTTTAAATTAAAAAAAACGATATAAAGATTCCCCCAAGAGAGTAGTTACTCTCTCAACTGAAACAAGGAATTCCTATGCTTAGAAAAATTCAGTTGGTGCAAGGATTGGGGGGGGGTGTATGAGCTAACAGAGTGATCTGCTGAAGTTAGATAAAATTAAAGTCTGAGAGCAGGTAAACATTTCCTCACTCCTCCCTCAGAACAAGCATCCTATCTGACTCCTCATGGCATAACCAATAGTTTTGGATCCCCTTATTCCTGGAAAGAGGTGGCTGGAAAAGTTACTGATTATGCAAAGCCAGAAAGTCAGTCGCTGGGGATCAGAAAGTGTAAGGTATATCTTAGGACTTGGCAAGGTAGCAGGAAAATTGTACATAGTGATAGCAAAGGCTGAATGAAATATCCATTTTCCCTTTCCCCCATTTGTACACATTAGTAACCTGGGACAAATTATTGGACCCTCTGCCTTAGGTTTGTCTCCAAATGCACCATTAGTGTCCGTTGATTATGAAAATATGTGCTGAAAAGTAGTCTTAATACTTTAAATAAACTTTTATCTTATGCACCAGCATATCTGCACATATTTAAAAGTGATCATAAAAAATTATAGCTGCCACTTATATAGCACTTTAAGATTTGCAAAGAGCCATATGTCATCTTATTTGATCACCACAACAATTCAGTGAATCCATATTATTAACTGAATTTTAATTAATTGAATTTTTAAAGACAAAACTGATGCTGATAGAAATGACCTTCCCAATATCAAATAAGTACCTGAGGTAGGATTTGACCTCAGGTCTTTCTAACTAAAAGTACAGCACTCCATTCCCTGTACTACCTAGGCATATTCCTATTTACACATGGATATGTGTAATATATATATATATATATATTATCTGTTCATCTGCAAAATGGGAGTTCATGGTATGTATATAGATTCTTGTCATCTTTACTCTAGCTCTGTGGCTCCTTAAGGGTCAATGGTCCAGAATCCTCAAATCACTGATCTGTATATAATAGGATCCTGATACTTCATCACGGTGTGGAGAGAACTCCGTGTTCTTAAAGGTTATTCCAGAAAAACCATGTTCAGGCAGGTTCTATCACACTGGAAAGGCTTTCAGGGGCCATTCTTAGCTCTCTCTTTTTTTCACATCATTCTGCCATCATCACTATACAAGTAGAAGGGAGTGATGCTGAATTGAGAAGAGTTTTTTTAAATCTATAAACATTAACTTAGCTGTTGGCATTCTCAATGTGCTAGCCTTGCCCAGTGACCAATGAGTGGATACAATATTAAGTGATCTCAATCTTAAAACTCCTTGTATGAATGAAACCAGAAAATAAAGGAAAGCTCAACTCCATTGAAAGTTGGGTCACAGGTTCTCATTGAAGAATTGGTTTATAGTGTGTCCAAAGGCAAAAAAACCCATCATTTTTGAAGATATCTTATTATCTTGTGTTCAAACGATTGTATTTGCTAAAAGGAAAAAAATATTGCCCCTAAAAATAAATGGAACTTATGTTCCAGTATTTATTTCAAAGGGTAGACAGAAATTCTATGAAAAAATTAAGTTCAAGGTAAATCAAAATTTACTTTGATTCCAGATGATCTCAATGGCAAGGTGGACATAAGGATGGAGAAAATATTAAAAAATAAATATAGCTAAGAAATTATGAATGAAAGAGGCCAACAATATGTGGACTCCAAAAAAGCTTCATGCTTATACTTTCTACATTCTTTTGAGAAAAGAAGTAAATAATAAATATTGAATAACATCATAAAATGAAATCAATTTTATTATCAGGAAAAGGCTTCATTCTTGCTGGACTTCATTCCTAAATTAACTTAAAAATCAGATCATTAACTTGTAGGCAAAGATCGTAAGTAACACAAAGTCAGAAGAATAAAATATAGAAAAAGTTACAAAACACCTCCATTTTATCACCCCCAACCTGACCTATTTAAATGAATAATTGATATTGAAACACAGGAAATGGATGGATGAAGGGACATTGACACCAATTATAACAATTCTGTATAAAAGTTTAACTCCTTTAAATTTGTCTTAAGGGAGAAATCAAAAGAAACTAAAATTCACCTTAGTCAGCAAACATTTTTCCTACTTTCCAAGTGGAAAGACTCGGCAGCCTAGGGCAACACAAGTTTAGAATAGAAACTTATTTGTAAAATTTTATCGAGAAGGATGGTAGAAGATCATGAGCAATGCTGCCTGATAAAACAGCAAGAAGCCATGGAGAGTAAGAACAATTTAAAGAAAGCATGGTGAGAGAGGCAACTCAACAAAATCATCCTGAGGGCATTGAAGGTTGAAACCGGAAGAAGAAAAAGAAACAGACAAAAGAAGGAAAAGATTTTTGTAAAGAATTCCTTTCACTCTCAAGGACAGAGGAACCCCCACATCTAAGTTATCAGAATAGCTATAGATGGACCTCTAGAAATGAAAATAGCATATATACTCATAGACATTTCGTGAGGATAATCTTCACATATCTCAAGAACAACCTTTATGAGTGTATTAAAAGGAAGAAATAATTTTTTTTCAAGTGATATTCCATAAGAAACCACATTTGTTATCACATAATTAACTGGAAATGTGGAGAATGCTGCATCCCACTGTGATTATTGTCAGTTTATTATAAAAACTCCATCTGACTCAGTAGATCAAAACAGTTTAAAGACTGTTCTCCACAAAGTGTCACCTGTATACACCTCAACATTATGCAGAAAATCCTGAAAGATATAAAGTAGAAATTAACTTATTTGATGAACTTCTGATCATTAACATCAAGTGAGACAGAGAATACAGAGATCACTAAAAGTGTTTATTACTGTCAGGAAGGAAACTCAATGTAGAGTTTAAGTCAAAAATGGATTCCTTGTGAAAGAGAAGGTCCTCCATTTGATCCTTTTTGCCAATGACATTTTCATCATTTCATTAAGCCATGGAACATTACAGAGCCTTTTAAATGAAATTCAAATCACTCCAAGAGACTTTGGTCTCGTTATCCACATAGGAAAACAAAGTTATTGAATAATCCTCCAACATGCAATGGAATAGGCAATGTATGCTCATCATCCATATAAATCTTGGACAAATACTGTAGGTGGACACTGACGTGACCCTAGAATTTAACAAGAGTAGACTGGGTTGGGTTTCTTGAACTGCATTTATTTAAGTGAGCCCAAACTTCTCCCTTAAATAATGTTCCATCTTGTCCCAGTGATGTTATAAGGATGGGAGTTGTGGAAGACCAAGAGTAATCCTCTCTTCCTAAACTGCAAGATCTTACTAAAATCTGCAACCTCTTCAATGTCTAGCACCTGTTAACAGGTCCATATCAACAATCTGTGATTCCTTAAGGTAACAAATGCCTCCATCAGTCATCATCACCATCATCATAATATGCTGAACTAAGGATCTTAAAGGCTGCTTTGCTAACCTTGTCATTTTACATATGGGGAAACTGAGACCCAAGTAGTTTAAGGGATTTGAACAAAATCACACAAATGCTAAGTAGCAAAGACAGAATCTGAACACAGGCCCTGCTCCAATCCAGAACTCTTTCTACTGTACCATGTGTGATGATTTCATCCCACATATAGCCGCACAAATAAATAAACAAATAAATCTTAGCATCAGAAACATTGAATGAATTGCCTGGAGTCGCACAGCTGATAAATATCAGGGATAGGGTTTAAACCTAATTCATTCAGCCATTACTCTAATAGCATACATTTATTGATACAAAGAAAAAATCAGTCCAAGAATTTTTACTCAATCTTCCTCCATCAATACAGAGATCATCGATCTGGCTGCATTTCACTATCCTCCCTCTTCAGACTTCCCCAGCTTTGTCCTTTCCCACCCTGACTTCTTCAAACACACTTATAATGCATTTTCTTCTCCCTTTTGAGCGTAAACTCCTTGAGGTGAGAGCTGTTTTTGTACTTGTGTCCCCAGGGTTCAGTGCAGGACATTGACACAGTAAATACTTAATAAGCATGTTCTCTCTATCCACCATGCTCCACCTCTCTGCTGGCTGTGTAACATATGTAAGAGCTGACCTTGGAAGGATGCTACTGATTTTAAGATTCGAGGAGAGGAAGCATTTGGATATGGTACTCCACCTGTGCAAAGGATGACAGTGGGAGAGGAATAGCCTATATGGGCAACAGCAGGGAGGTCACTGTGTAGAGGAAGTCTCACTCCCAAAGCCACAAATTCTGCAGGATTAGAACAGAATCTCTGTGCTAGCAACAAGACAAAGCACAAATAGCTTCCAATCGTTCCTCATCACTTGACTTTGAAGAGAATTCCTGGCGTGGACAGCATTGTAAAATTGTATCTTACGCGTTAAAAATGAGACTGAAAATCCTATATGATATCTGAATAAGGAATCAACATTTGGGCTAACTACATGTATTTAGTAATAGCATTGATTTGTTCCTGTATTGCGTGGTTCGAAGATTGGATCATGGTGGTAATACCAGGAAGATGCAAAAACTGCCCCCAGAATTTAACCCTGCTTCTTTATGGTTATTCTTCCCATTGTCTAGTAGTGGTTCGATGGATAGAGAGTTAACTTGGAGTTAGGATTTTTTTTCTAACTTCTCAGTCCCTCAGGAAGATCTTTAAGCCACGAATTGAAGATGGGTGAAATCAACATTCATGGAGAACGTTTTCTACACACCAGGAGTTCCCAACAAAAAATGAAATCATGGGTACCTAGCAATATTGCCACGAATAATCATAATTTTTAATACTGCAGAGAGGCAGCTTGTTGTGGTGGAGGAAAAAGCCAAACAAGCTGGGATCAGTCACCGTCTCCCACCCATCCTGGCTGTGGCCCTGGACAAACCACTGAACCTCTGAGTGTTCATGGTAACTCTCTCAATCTACAAGGTACAGAGCAGACACTAATCTGTCCAGAATTAAAATAGAGAGAGAGCTTTACAAACCTTAAAATTCTATTTAAATGCTATGTAGTTGCAGCAGCAGTAGTAGTGAAGGAGGAGGAGGAGGAGGAGGAGAAGGAAGAAAAAAAAGGAGGAGGAGGAGGAGGAGGAGTAATAGTAGTAGTGGTAGTAGTCGTAGTAGTCATAGTAGTAATAGTAGTAGTAATAGTAATAGTAGTAGTGGTAGTTATAGTAATAGTAGTAGTAGTAGTAGTAGTAGTAATAGTAATAGCAGTAGTAGTAGTAGTAATAGTAATAGCAGTAATAATAGTAGTAATAGTAATAATAGAAGTAGAAATAGTAATATTAGTAATAGTAATAGTAGTAGTAGTAGTACTAATAGTAGTAATAGTAGTAGAGGTAGTAATAGTAGTAAAAGTAGTAGTAGTAGTAATATTAGTAGTAGTAGAGGTAGTAATAGTAGTAGTAATAGCAGTAGTAGTAGTAGTAGTAGTAGTAGTAATAGTAGTAGTAGTATAGCATCAGCAGTGTAAAACCTGCATCAGTGCAGATCAATCATCTGTTCTCCCCCCCAGTAAAGCTTCTACACTTCTACAGTTAATCATAACCTGTATTTTTATGGGACTAATACTTTCAAAATATCCTTTATGTACATGGTTGATTTTTTTTTCTGCTCAGGAAGGTTCCTGGCTCTGAAGCAATCTTTCTCTGAAAGAACAAAGTGTTGATCTAACTAAGTCAGACCAAATAGTTTATGCTCCGTAACAGGCTAATGTGAATGTTGAAAGTTCAAAATGATGTTTTTCTCATCACCCCAGAGACTCTGATCAACAAATATTTGTGGAATGAATGAATATTATATAAAGGCAGTCAATGTGTCCTTATCAGCCAAAGCCAAGGTGAATTGATTCATTGGCATCTCTCCAAGTAGAAGTTGGTCAGCATCACCCCAACAAAATTGATTTCTTCAGTGTTGTAAAACTGTTCCCGGGTATAGACTGGGTTCGTAATGAATTCTCCAAAAAAAGCAACAAAGTGATTCTTTTTAAATTTTTTTTATTTCTTTTTCTTTCTTTTTAATTTTTTTCAGAGTGATTCTTTAGACTTATGGCTCATCGACTTCTGAAGCAATTTCATTTTTCTAAAGCTATGTCAGGTGCCGTTCATGCAGAATATGATATAGGAGTCACAGCCTAGGCAAGTGCATATGAATATTCCCGTATGTATATGAATTCCTAATCATAATTAGAGTGACACGGAATTATGGAGAATAAGTAGAGACAAATACAAAGAGGCAGAGGCAGAGGAAAGTGAACTGAAATCAGATCAATGATCATTGGACTGATGGAGGGAAGAGTCTGCATGTCAATGGCTCCTTACACCAAGGAAAGCACTCCTGATAATACTACCATAATACTGTAAGAAAAATAGCCCTGAAGAAAGGTGGTTCAGTGATTAGACAGATGTCCTTGGATTTGGGGAGGTTGATACCATATTCAAGGCATATATATATATATATTAGATTAGATTAGAATTAGATATTAGATATACCAGTCTTAGCCTCTCAGGCAGCTCTAAGTTACAGAGCAGGTGGGAAGCCATCATGATAGAGGGAGCTTCCTTTTCAAAAATTTACTTTACTTCTGACCATACAAGTCATATTCCTGGAACTCACAGTTATAGTCACACAGGGCAGGAGGCTGGTGTCCCCAAGAAGGAAGAAGGGATCAAGTTGGGAAAAAATTGGATCTAAGAACTTTTGGGGGGCTTGTAATCATTTGGCGTTGCTCTTTAGATTACACATGACTGCTTTTTCATTTCATTATCTTCTCCCAAGCTGGAAGGGACTTCAGATTTCTTCTAGTCTGGCTTGACCCTAAAAAAATCCCTTTTAAACTTGAAATTCACATCATTCAGCCTTTGCTTAAATGCTTCCAGTGAGGAAAGACTTGCTGCCTCCTCAACTGCCGGCTGAGGACAAAAGAAAGGTTGCGTTTCTGTTCAGTCTCTATATAGTCTGATCAAATGAATTAAATGACAACATGGATGAAGCACTTTGCAAATCTCAGAGTCCTATTTCATGATTATTTAAAAGCAGCAGCGGCATCTGGTAGCTATAATTAAGAGAGTTCATTGGGTGGGTTTTGAGAGAGCAGCTCTAGAGTAAGCTGAGCCAAGAGCCAGGTCAAGTCTGAGCAGGTCAACTCCATTCAAGCAGGAGGTAAAAATTCAGATTGGCCACCGTATCTGACTAGTATAATCTCCTTCAGTGGACCAATCCAATCCAGCTCAGCAATCAATTATTAAGCACCTAATGTGTGTCAGACACTATGCTAGATGCTGAAGAGACAAAGTCAACAATGAGAAAGGTACTTGGTCCTCAAGGAGATTATATTCTATTATACCACCCAAGACCTAAGAGATGGGGATTAAAGGGAGGAGACTCTTGGCGGAGTTCTTGGCCTCTGGGCAGACTCCTGAACTTGGATATGACCACTGGCCAAGGGTATGTCATTTTTCTCTACAGACTGTGAAAAACTGTGTTTTTATTCATTTTCCTAATGGAGTCTTTGTGGGTGAAACAATCTCCCTGCTGTCAATAGGCTAGTAAATCTTATGACCTTATTTGCAGAACAGCATTAAAATAAGCTTGAGGAACCCTCAGGAAAAAGCACAATAATTGGGACAACTCATTTCTCTTTTGCCTTCACTTGGATAAGTTTCCCCTTGGATTTAGAAAAAGATGGTCCTGTGTCAGTTCTTCTAATTAGATTTTTAAAAAAATACAAATGCAAAAAAAAATCAAATAGCTCTCTTTTAAGCTCTAGGAAAAAAAAAAGTTTAATGAGGACCAAATCAATTAAGCAAATTGCTTCAAAAGAAAAAAAGACCCAGACTTTCTTTTTTCAGAGGAAACTCATATTGCTGAGTCTTGGACCAGAGCAGTTTCTTTTTTCTTTTATTTTCACTACTAAATTACACAGTTCTGAGAAGTGGGAACTTGGGAGGGGAATTCTGAGCCAGATATCAGCAGGGATGACTGAGAGACTGCCCCACGATAGCACAGCACTCATAGGCCGATGCAATAGCCAACCTTCAAGCTAAATGCTTCTGTTTGTTGGCCCTAATCTCCTCCGATGGGCATCCCTATCTGAGCCATCTCGCCCGCTGATGTATAAAACAAGACGTCGTCTCTACTCTTTGGGGCCATCGGACAGATGTGCGGGCAACATGAAGCTGCTCGAAGCGGGCAGGGATGCTGAGGTAGCATTTCTTTCCCCGTTTCTTCTCCTTTCATCTCCCTGCCTCCCGTTTAATAAACAATAGTGCAAGGCCATATATCCATTGGAGTGGTAATCTGTAACCAGAACTAACAGAGGACACAAGAAAGGTGGAGAGAAGTTAGATATATAAGCAAGAAAAAGTGAGTTATTGATTTTATTGACTGGTCTGTTAACTTCTGACATCGCAATAAAGCCTTATTTATTTGTATACAGAGGACTCAATTACACAGATACATATCATTTTAACAACTGGGTTATTTACAGGAGAATTGCAGCTTCATAAATAATATAGACCTGGAATTTGTCAAGCTGATCTTTAGCCATTGTTACCTTAGGAAGTTGCCCGGTGTTCACAGATATACCTCTGAGAAAAGTCATTAGAACAGCATCCCTTCCTTCTGTGCAGGAGGAGAGCCCAGGCAGGGAGGGAGGGAACAAGACATCCTGTACAAAGGGTGGACCGAGATACAGCGGAAACCATCCTGGGGGCTGCCAGGGACGCCCCGCTCCTGCCGCTGGCCATTTTCTCCCGTGTCGTGGAGTTTAAAAGGTGAACAATGAAGTGCCATAGGTTAAAGGGCTTCTCATCTTGCAGGCTATTAGCATGGGTATTGATGATTTTTCTTCTGTATGTGAAGGGATTTAGAATAAAAAGGGAGCCTGGAGTCAGGAAAACTGGGGCTCAGCCACTGCCCCTGACATATATGGTCTGGGTGACCTTTGGATAAGGCCCTCAACCCCTCTGGCCTCTGGGTGCTCTCTAGATTACAGAGAGGGGCAGACCTGCATTGGAGGAAGGAGTGTTCTCCTCTGGGAGTTCTTTCTGCCAAGGAAATCACAGATGGGATCAAAAACAATAGTGCATCCATTGCTTCCTTGAAACCTTCTTCCAGTGACTCAGTGTGTTTTGGAGATAACCCTGAGCCCCTTGAGAGCCCATCAGAAGAGTGCAGTCTCTGCAGGTTCATCCCAAATGAAAAGGCTCTGGCCAGCTCTGTGTAGTATCTTTGGACAAGCTAAGTGAAGGAGAGAGAAAGGGATGGAGAGAAAAGAGAGACATACCAAGGGGGAGACAGGCAAACAGAGACAGAGAGTAGGAGAGACAGACAGACAGACACAGAGAGACAGAGACAAGATAGTCAGAAACAAAAAGAGATACAGAAAAACAGAGACAAGTAGACAGAGAGAGAAAGAGGCAGTCAGAGAAAGAGACAGACAGACAGACAGTCAGAAAGAGAGAGAGACAGAGACAGGTAGACAGAGAGAAAGAGAGAAACAGGCAGTCAGAGAGAGAGAGAGAGAGAGAGAGAAATGGAGGGAGGGAGGGAGAGAGAGAGAAAGAGAAGACCATTGCCTGGATAATCCCAGGTAATGGGCACTTTTGCCCTATTAATCCTTAAAGATGATCTGATTATTCCTGGAGGAAGAGGCGGGGTGCAGGGCGGGGAAGGAGGGACTGTGATAACAATTGCCTTTATGTAGTGCATTAAGACTTGCCAAATGCTTTATGTTAACTCATTTGATACTCACAAGAACTCTGTGAGATAAGCACCATCAAAAGCCTCCATTCTACAGATGAGGAAAGTGAGTCTGAAAGAAGTTGAATGGTTGCCGAGTGCACGTGGTTATTATGGGTACAATCTATTTTTGTTAATATTGTTGAACATTTCTTCATTTTGAGCTGCAGTCTATGTCCCTTTTTACCCTTTCTTCCCCCTAGAACAATACCCAATAGGTCTACTCCACTAATAGTCTTTTGCCCTCAAACCCAAGAGCATTAGATAATCATGGAATCCTAGATGGAAAGCTGGAAGGAGAGCCTTAGATGCCTTCGAGGGAAAGAATAGAGCCCTTGAAGGGAACAGTCTGGCCTGGCTCTTAGAAATCCACCCTCTGACTCTAAGTCTAGGGCAGGGGTCCCTAACCCTTGTTATATTGTGGACCTGTTAGCAGTCTAATGTATCCAGTCAGTGGACTCATTTTCAGAACTACATTTTTAAATGCAAAAAAATAAAATCTGTAGGATTACAAAAGAGAATAATTATAATGAAATACTTATTAATTTTTTTAAGTTCATGGATCCCAAGCTAAAAATATTTGCTATAGAGGAATGGAGAGACTGCAGCTAAATGGAAAGACTGGAGACTGGAGTAGTCATTTGACTACTAGCTCCTAGAGCTGCCCAAGAGATCCAGCTATCATTAAAGAAAGAACTCTGCTCTTGCTTCCTCTATTGTTCATTTAAAGATTAGCCAGACTCCAAGATTCATCATCCTATATCCCTGGCTCATGTTACAAGTTCAGGATCACTAGGTCTTTCTGAGCACATAAATCTAGACCAGGAAAACTTGAAAAAGTTCAGAGGCTGAACATCAAATCATCTCATTCAATGTTCCTGCCTAACTCCAGGGTGAGGTACTGAATTTGCTGAAATAGATATTGATCCCAAACAGTTGAGTCATTGTACTTCTCTCCTTGCCTGTTCAGCATTGTTTATCATTTGTTATTTATCATTGCTATGAAATAATAGCATTGGCCATTGATAATCAAGTGATTCCTTGAATCATAAAATTTAGATGTGGAGAGAATTTTAGAAGCCATATGAAATTGGAAGGGTTCTCTCAAATGATTGTCCAACTCTTCCTTTCATTTTTACAGATAAGGAAACTGAGGCCCTAAGGATTTAAATTGTTTGTCCAAGATCTCACAGTTTTAAGTGACAGAGCTGGGATGTGAACCTAGCTCCTCCATTGGCAAATCCAGTATTTTGTTCACTGCACCTTGCTGCCTCTCCAGAGACCCAACATTCATTAGTTATTAAACCCAGAATTTCATTGAAGTTTTCTTGTCTGTAAAATGTGAGGATTTCTTCTCCTATTTATTTCACAGAGTTAGTGGGAAGATACAATGTTTGGAAGGAGCTTTCCCAAGCTTATTTATACCTTTAGCCAAAGATATAAATAAGGAGAATATTGGCCAGAGTCACCTGTGTTATTTTTCAGTCACTTTTCAGAGGTGTCCGACTTTTTGTGGTCCCATTTGGGGTTTTCTTGGCAGATACTAGAGCAGTTTGCCATTCTCTTCTCCAGCTCACTTTACAGATGAGGAAACTGAGACCATCAGAGTTAGGTGACTTGCCTAGGGTGATACAATTAGTGAGTCTGTCCAGTCTGAGGCTGGATTTGAATTCAGCTCTTCCTCACTCCAGCCTGGTGCTCTGTGCACTCTGGTGCCACCTAACTGGTCTAGAGTCATCTGTAATAACTCCATTCCCAGTATAGACAACTCCTCTAAAATATCCTTCACAGACTTTTCATTGAATACCTTAATTAAAGGGGAGTTTAGATCATTACCCAATGAAGTGCCCCATTTTTCCTTTATTTTTGTTAATGACATTGTTGTTTTCTTCATTCTGGGCTGCAGTCTATTCTTCTGTCTCTTTTTACCCTTCCCTCCCCCTAGAATCATACACAGTAGATCTACTCCATCTTTCATCCCTTCATGTAGGAAAAAAAAAACTCCAATCTGAAAGAGCTCACACATGGAAAGCCCTGGAGGTGCTAAGGGTTCAACACCAGAGTGAGAGAACTGAGATTACTTCCTGAGAGGGAGTGACTATTCCAAGATCACACAGGTAGGAAGTCACAGAGGAAGGATTTGAACTCAGGTCCAGTGGTTCCAGGCTCAACTCTTTATCTATGTGCACTATGTTGAACTGAATTGGGTTGAATTCTGACCTGAATCTAGAGTAACTAGATAATTTTGAAATATGAGTTTTGTCATAGACCTCAAAGTAAGTAATCTGAGCCATGGATGCTTTGTCATTATTAAATTAAATAATGATACCCTCCAAGAAAGAACAAAGCCCAACATGTTAGAGTTCTGTGACGCCTTCACTTTAAGGAGGCATTAAACTCTGAGGCCTGAGAACACAATGATATCATGAAAGAATATGACTGATGCTAAAGGATACCATGAATGTTCTTATCTTAAAATCATCTTTTAGTGGAATAATTTTTTAAATTATCACAATATTAAAAAATAAATAACTCCCAGCATGATTCATACAGAAACATAGATTTTAAAAATTAATGTATGTGTATAACCAGAAAAAAAGAAAACAATAAAAAAGGAAAAACAAAACAAAAAATAAACCAAATAATAGAAAATGGCTACTAATACATAAAGTTGGTTTAATTTTTAGAAAATACTCTTTCTCTCCTCTAAAGAAAAAAACCTTTTCTGTTCCCTAATTAGTTGGTGGGATAGTCATTCCAGTTTGCCTATTTCATTTCCCTCCAAGGCCTTCCCTGATCCTCTCCTTTCCTCCCCCAATTGCCTTGCTCCCCAGAAGTTACCTTGTGTTCACCTTGTGTATGATTTTTATATGTGTGTATGTGTGCATGTTGTATTCCCCCAATAACTAAGCTCCTTGAGGGGCAACTGTGTCATTTCTATTTCTGGATCCTCCCTGTCTAGTACAGGGTTTGCCACATAGCAGATACTTAAGAGATGTTCATCAATTAATTGATTGATTCTGAGCTCAATCTTCCACCTCTCCCCCTCTTAGAGGGCTCTATCACCTGTGGGGGTTGTTCTAGGAACACTTATGCTGCTTTATACTATTATTGATTCTTCCTCATGAGGCAGGGCCCATGATTTAATTAAGCAGTTATTGTTGTCATTCATTCATTTAAAGTCATGTCCAATGCTTTGTGACCACTATTTCCCTCAGGATTTTCTAAGCAAAGATACTATAATGGTTTGTCGTTTCTTTCTCTATCTCCTCTACCAAATGGGGAAACTGAGGCAAACAGGGTTGAGTGACTTGGCCAGGAGTACAGAGCTAATAAGCATCTGAGTTCATATTTTAACTCAGGTCTTCCTGACTTAAGATCTGGCACTGTATCCATTGCCCAAACAAGGAAATAAAAGACTGAGATGTTTATGAACCATCACCTGGTATGGCCACCATTGTGATCATCATCACTGTGCTTGGGAGGTAGGGGAGATGAGACTTTTTCCTTCTTGTTCTTTGCAGA
Source organism: Myrmecobius fasciatus (assembly GCA_023553655.1). Taxonomy (NCBI): domain Eukaryota; kingdom Metazoa; phylum Chordata; class Mammalia; order Dasyuromorphia; family Myrmecobiidae; genus Myrmecobius; species Myrmecobius fasciatus. The sequence continues at coordinate 282,068 of JAJPUD010000585.1, forward strand.
TCTTTAAGTGATGTGAATTTGCCTTTACTTCCTAGTCTTGAGTTGCTTACAAGAGCTTTCTGTCCTATTGAAGGATCCCTGTGGACTCATGGCTCTATTTGGTCTTTAATGGATTTTATATTTGGGGGACTAGTCAATTTTTGTCCTCTTTTCCCCTGAAACTAATACATGAGATGCTTTGCAATGAGTGGGGAGCTCTGAGAGTAAATCAGTAAAGTGGATCAGCCAGCCGCTTAGCTCCATGGATCCCCACAAATAGATGGGTAAAGATATGGATATGGAAAGGAAAAGTGGTCAGGAAATTGACATAAATCACAGAGCAATAATATGGAGCCAGATTGGGCATCATTTGGGGTTGTGCTGCAAGAAGGATAAATAGGTTGCCCATTAAGGCTGTAAGACCAGTCCCCCTTACCCCCAGCTGTGCAGCTCTCCTCAGGGGAAGCTCTCCCAGAGTTACATCAGTATGAGAAGCACTCTGGGGTGATGGTTTTGATTGAGTGTTTCTTACTTAACCATTTTTTCTTTCCACATTCTCACTCCCCACTCCCATGTTGGGGAATAGGTAATGTTGAATTAAACCAGAAAAGGTCCTCTGCATAGAGCCTGTGAGAAGATGGGAGACTGGCAGAGAACTTTGAAATGCTGCCCAAGTTTTGTTGATTTGCTTCTTTTTATTTTCTCCACAATTACTTATTATTCCTTACCTCGTGGTGGAGAATACCATGTCTCTCACTACTTATTTGACCTAAGAATACAGTCTTTTGTCCCTCAGCCACTTCTTATCTCCCCTTACCAGTTTCTAAACATCCTAGTCAACAAGGTAAGTTCCTGCAGATTCACAGAATCTCAGAGTTGGAAGGGCCATCAATCTTCACCTTTTCCAAGCTCTATATGAACAAAAATACCCTCTATGTCATCACTGAGAAATAATTAGCAGCCTTTGCTTGAAGACTTTACATGACAGGAAACTCATTACTTCTGCACATTCTACTTTTAGATAGTTCTAATTTTTAGAAAGTATTTCAAGCCTGAGTCTTCCTCTGGGCAATTTCTATTCATTACTTTTAGTTTTGCCCTTTGGAGCCAAAAAGAATGAACTAACGAGACACTGAATTGTATCTGTAGAGAAGTGCAGCTTTCCAGGAATAAGGAGCTGATATTCCATCTCCTTGGTTGTAATCATGGAGCTCAATTCTAGAAGTCACATGCTCAAAACATCAACGAATTGGAGAATATTCAGAGGGGAGCAAACAAGGTATGAGACAGGGCCTCAAATTTCCAACAAGCCAGAAAATGAAGAAACTGGAGATGTTTATTTGAAGAGATCCAATTTTAGACATGCTCAGTTTGATATATCAACAGGCCCCCAAACTATGCTCATGATGTTTCTTACCCATCCCTCTTATGAACTTTCTTGTCAAAGACAACAGCATCCTTCTGATCTCCTGCATCTACAATCTTCAAATCATCCTCAGTTTCTCTTTCTCCCTCCTCAAATAGACTAAATCTTGTTATTTCTCTCTCCTCGACATCTCCATGATCCAAAATTCTCCCTTTTAGTCCCCAGTCCCACCCCAGTTCAGGTTCTCATCACCTCTTGATTAGATTATCATCTTGATCACTTTTAGCATCCAATCCCTACCTTGTACCTGGTGCTCCCATGCTACAAAGGAGCCTCTGATCAAAAGAAGCTGCTAAGTCTCTTTATACTATGGTAGCACTGACTTTGTATTTCTGTTTCAGAAATATTAGCATGTTCCCAAAAGAGAGAAGAAACAGGAGAGGGACCACCTTCAAGAGACAACTAGGTAGCACTTAAATTTGAGTAAGGGAGAAGCTTTGAGCTGGGTGAGGGATAGCCACCAATCACCTTTCAAAGCAGATCAGATGAGTGACCACTTACTTTTCCCAGACTCCTTTTCTCAGGCTTGTAGCAATTAAAGTATAATCATCAGCTGATTTCTGTTGGAGACGTTGGAGCTCTTGTAGCATGTGTATCGGCGACTTGGAAGATCCAAGATGTCATCACTTTCAATGGGAATAATGACTTCTCTGATGGTAACTTTTGGTTCAATCTCACTCTGAATGTCCAATTATCTATCTGCCTTATTGCAGAGGAGGCTTTCTGCATTCAGGGATTTCTCAAGGACTCAAGGACAGAAAGAGAGGGGAAAGATTTCACACAGACACACTTTTAAATTTAAAAAAATTGGTTAGAGGGGAAAGTTTTCATACACACATATCTTCCTTTTAAAAAATTGTTTAAAAGCTTTTTTAACTTAACTTTAATATCTCAACCATATCCTCTTCCTCCTTCTTCCCTTGAAAGTCATCCTTTCTAAACTAAGAAAAAATAAAGAGAAAACAATTTAACCATGAACACCAATACTTCAACCATTTTGGAGATTTTATGCAATTGTACATGGGAGGAGAGAGCTGAATTTTCACAACTCTTCTGCAGGGAAAAACTGGTTTATTATAATCATCCACTATTCAGTTCAATTTTATTATCATTTCCATTTACGGCTCTCTAGTTGTTGTGTTTTCTAGTTTCCATACCTCTACTCTGTATTGGTTCATATAGCCTTTCCTATGTTTCTCTGGATTCTTCGTATTTATTGTTTATTATACCCACACACCACAATTTGTTTAGCCACTCTGTAACTGTATATAGGTAGTTGAGTGATTTGATGGATAGAGCTAGACCTAGAGTTCAAATCCAGCCTCTGGGAATAAATAAATGTGTGTGTGTGTATGTATATATATGTATATATATATACATATATATATATATATTTAAAATCATGGAGTCAAGAAGACCTGATTCAAACTCTTACTAGCTCTGTGAACCTGAGACATTTACAAGTTGCATTATTAACCTCTGTTTGCTTTAGTTTTTTGAACTACAAAATGGAAATAAGGGCATTTATCTTGCAGGGCTGCTGTAAGGATTAAATGAGAAAGTGCTTGACACATATAGAAGGCATATAGAAGGTGTTCTATAAATGCTTATTTGTTGTCTTTCTCTTCCTCTATCCCTTTATATGCCCCAACTAAAATGCAAACTTTTTGAGGACAGGGATTGTCTTCCTTACTTATATTTCTAAGTTGAGTTCTTGACAGTACCTAATGACCTTCCTAAATTGTAGAGTCCACAATGGAACCCAAGCCTCCAGATGGGATGGAACTATGATAACGTATATCAATCTATTCTCTCCCTAGGCATGGGCCCTGGGTCTTCCTTCTTGCAATCTAAGGTTACATTAGCTTCCTTGGTTACCATAGGACTAACTGATGTCAAGATTGATAAACAAATAGTAGATAGATAGATACATAGATAACAAGTCCTTAGCTGGATAGATGGAATAATAAATCACACAATGGAGAGGTGGATAGATTGATAGATATAGACAGACAGAAAGCCAATTACCATCTGGATGAATAAAAGGATAAATCAGCGAATGGATAGAGAGAGAGAGAGGATAGGTATATGGTGACTGAAAAAGAGATATCAATAATAGATGATTATACAGATCACAGATAGATAGACATAGGTAAATATAATTATAGGTAAATATGGATGAATAGATAGATAATTGATAAATGCTGGACAATTGATGGATAGAGAGCTGTATAATAGATGGATAGCTAAAGAGAAAGAAATGGATACAGATACAGATGGATAGATCAGTGATAGACAGATGATATGGAGACAGAGCATCAATTTTTTAAAATTTTAGTAAAAATAAAAAAGTGTTCAGCAGTTGCGGTATCTCTGAAAAGATCTTCACAGACATTTCCACCCCTTTGTGGCGCTTGGCTAAGTTTGAAGAAATAGAAAGAAAAGCTAGGTGGATGTGGAGAAAAGCACAAGGCTGGCATTGATGGGCTGATGTGAATGAGCAGTGCATCCCACCCCCCATCTGTAGTCAGTAGCCTTTCCCATTCTCTCCTTCTCAGGTGCTAACAGAAAACAGGAAGGGAGGGATGTCTGAGTAGCAGGAAAAGCATCCGAGCTATCATTGACCTTGTGCTCATGTTTGTGCTAATGCACAAAGTGGAATCTGACCTCTTGGAATAAAGGAAGGACCCAAGTCTGTCTGGGCCGTTAGGGGGTCGGGATGGGCTGGGAGTCTTCCACAGGGAACCACTGAGGAACAGGTTTACATGCTTGGAGATGTGACATGATTTCTTCTCTGTGATCTCTCCTTTGTCTTCTTTTAAAGGGAAGACATCAGAATATGTTGTATTCTCTAAAGAGAAAAGCTGATATATCTGTTTCATAATATGACTTATGAAAAGGTTCAGTTCTGTAAGGAATAAATGAAGGAGAGATGTTTCTGGGTTTGGTTTCCTTTTGGAGTTGCTAAGAGATGCGCTAAAAAAAAAGCCTCTGCTCTAACCTGAAACCCTTCACTCAAGATTTCATCTTACAAATTTGCAGCGTGTTCTTGGCACTTTATCTGGGTCAGGCTTTGTGCTAAGTGATGAGAGTACAAAGAAAGGCAAAAACACAGTCCTTGTTCTAGGGGAGCTTACATTCTAATGTGGGAGATAACATGGAAAGGAATAGAGGAGATGAAAAGTAACCCCAGGGGGAAGGCACTGACTTGGGAGAGAGAGTGGAAAAGGCCTTTTGAAGAAGGTGAGATTTGATTTGAGTCTTGGAGGAAACCACAGGAGCCAGGAGGCAGAAGTGTTTCAAGGGTGGGATATAATGGGTGCACAGCCATGGAATACAAGGAGGCAGTGTGAGGTAAGGGAAGAAACGGTCTAAGAAAACTGGAAAGACAAAAGGGGGTTAAATTGTGAAGAGCTTTAAATGGTTCTGGAGATAATGGGGAGCCACTGAATTCTAAGGTGCAGTAGGGAAGAGGCTATGGTCAGCACAGGTCTTTAGAATAACATCATGGAGGATGAGTAGAGATAATTTGGAGTGGAGAGAGACTTGAGGCATGAAAACAAAGCAGAAGGCTATTGTGAGAGTCCACTCATGAAGGGATGAGGGCCTAAATCAGGATGATGGCCACGTGAACAATCATGCAGACAGAAGATGCTATGAAGAAGCAGTTCAATGGCACAGTAGATAGAGCATTAAATCTGTAGTCAGGAAGGCCTGAATTCAAATTTGTGCTCAAAACACTTCCCAGCTATGTAATCCTTAATCTGTCTTGTTTTTCTCATTCGTAAAATGGGGGTGGTAATAATAGCTCCTGAATCCCTGGGTTGTGTTGTGAGGATAAAATGAGATAATATTTGTAAAGTACTTTCCAAACATTAGAGAGCTATATAAATGCTAGCTAGTTATTATTCTTGTCAAGTTTGAAATGACAATACTTTTACAACAGATTGGATATGACAAGTGAGAGAGCAGCATCAAGAGTCAAGAATAACAGCATGGATGGGAGTGTGGGCGGCAGGGGATTGTGGTGCCCTTGACTGTAAAAAATCTAGAAAGATGGGACAATTTGAGGGGAAAGTCTATTCATCAACTAATACAGGCATGTTCTATTCAAAGAAAACCCAGAAAGGAGAACTTTCAGAACCAGACTAATGAGGGTGGAAGAAGCCATTTTATATATAAATTTCTTGTTATTTTACAATTTTTTTTACAAAAAAAATATTTTTAAAAATTTAAGAATTAATAAAAAAATTTTAAAATTTAAAAAAAAACACAAGACAGTGTTTTTATAGAGTGAATTTCCTTTGGGAATCTTAACAATGAGTTCGTGTATTTATAATTTTTCCAGGAAAAGATCAGAAATCACAGGATCTCAGAGTAGGAAGGGACCTCGATGCCATGGAGTCCACCCTTTCCAAGTATATCTGACAAGTGGCTATCCGCACCCCCCAACTAGAAGGAAACCCCGAAGGCAACCCATTCTATTGGGCATAGCTCAGAGTGTTAGGAAGTGACTCCTATCAGACTTCAGCTGAGTCTTTGAGGCT
>JAJPUD010000585.1:288029-300235 GCA_023553655.1 Myrmecobius fasciatus
AGCCATTTAGGCTACTTATCTCAGTTTACAGATAGGGAAACTGAGGTCCTAGTAAATTAAATTACTTGCCCAAAGTCAGAGCTATAATTCTTCCCTGAAGTCTTCTTTTCTTAGAATAAACATAGGTCCTTCAAACTTAACATGAACCCCAGACTCCTCTTGGTTTCCATCCTCTGGATAATACTAACAATAATAACATTTTTATATTGTTTTTCATTTAAAGTATTTTACAAATATTGTCTCACTTTATCCTCACAATAACCATGGGAACTGGGTACCATTATTGCCCACATTTTGTGGATAGAGACACTTAAGCAGATAGAGATAAAGCGACTTGTGCATCTGGGTCACATAGTAGCTAAGTGAATTCAGGTCTTCCTGACTCTAAGTCTAGGGTTCTACACACTGGGGAGCCCCCAGCTGCCTCATATGTTCTCCAGCTTATTAATGCCTTTTCTAATATGGGACACCCAGAAGAGAGCACATTTTCCAGATGTAAAATCTGACCAAAGTAGAATAAATTCAAACAATTACCCCAATACTCCCATATCTCAAAGGACTGTCATGAGGATCAAATGAGGTAATATGTGTAAAGTGCTTAATACAATGTTGCAGACATTATATAAATGCTTATTCCCTTCCCTATTCCTAGAAGCTCTGCTTTTTCATGTAGCCCACCATCCTAACAGCCTCCTTTCCCATATGTCACACCATTCACTCATATTGAGCTTGAAGTCCACAAAGATGCTCAGATCTTTCTTGGATGAATCTCTATCCAGCCACACACTTCTCCCACATTTGACTTTTAAGGCTGATTTTGGAACCCAATTAAATTTCATCTTATTAGATTTGGTTCAGCCTCTTTTTGAATCCTTGCTCTTTCAAATAGATCACTGGTTCTCCAGTATTTTGGTCTGAGGATCCATTTTCTCTTATTGTTGAGTATTCTGCCCTCCTCAAGTGAGCTTTTGTTAACATGAGTCAGTACTTGCTATATTAGAAATTAAAATGCCTTAGAATTAATCCCAAAATAGTTTTGATCTCACAGACCTTCTGAAAGTTTCTTGAGGGCTCCCAGAAATCTCTAAGCCATACCTTGAGAACCACTGCTCTGGTTTATGAAAAAAGATGTAGCTATACATGGTGATCAGACACCACTCAGCACACTGGGAGGAAGCTCGGCCCACTCAATGGAAATCCAGCACGCTGGGTTTCTGGGGTGCACCTGCTTGCAAACAATACCACCTCCCCCCATCATAGTTCATTCTCCCTAAACTGAAGCTAATGGAATAATTCTCTGCTGATGAAGAATCATAGTGGGAGCTAGAAGAAATGTTAGCAGGCAGTTAGATCAACACAATAACTAGAGTCCTGTAAATGGACAAAGGAAATAAGTCATCCAAGGTCCCCCAGGTATGAGTGGCAGAGTGGGGGAGTCAGGATTCTCATTCCAAACTCAGTGTTCTTTCTCCTCCCACAGGCTTGCAGGACTGTCCCTTAGATGGATCACTCTCACTTTGCCCAAAAGTGTATACATAGTGGCTGGCCATTGCTCCCAAGTTTTCTGAGGCAGTAATACCAATGGAATAAATCATGTCATGTGTGCAAAACACTCCACAAAACTTAGAACCTGGCTCAACAGCAGCAGCAGCCTAGCCACCCCCAGCCCCCAGGAGCAGAAACTCCAGCCGACGTTATCTGGCTCTCCATTGAGGGTGAGCTCCTGGTGTCTATCAACCATAAAAGATAAGTGCAAACTTCGGACTGCCTTGAGATAAAGGGGTAACTTGGCAGCATATCAAGTGAATAAAATGCATCCCCCTATGAGCTCACTCTGGATGGGGGACTGGGTGACTGATTAGCCATGCTTGAGCTAGGAGCAGCATTTGTTTGTAGGTCTAGGGAAAATTAGAAGGGCATCAATCCTAAGAGCTATAAATGATTTCCAGATTAGAAGTCATTTGGTTTAATCTAAGTTCACAGCTATTACTAGAAGAAATCACCAGCCTGTGCATGTTCAACACCAAAAGAAAAGTTGGGACTACAGTTAGCAAGTCATAGAAGAGTACTTTGCCTTTGGAGATTTTTTTTGCCAGTAGAAGAGATATTTGGAATTAAATAAATAGTTGGATGTATGGAAGGAAGAACAGAGATTGCTGAGACAATGTTTCATTGGGTTTTTCTAGGCCGGCTTAGGGAAAGAACTGTAGCAAGTTAAGTGGTTTAAATATTCTCCCATAAGCTTTTCCTTGACAAAATAGAAGTAATTTGGACTGCTTTCACTGTGAGGCTGAAGAATGTGATTGATTTGCAGAATGGCCATTCAGGAGGTCACGTAGACATTTTCTCCAAGAGAATTGGTGGTCTCCCAGTTCCCTTTGCCTATTATTCTCCCCTCATAGTACTTCTGGGCTCTTGTGTCTGAAAGAGGTATCGCCAAATCTCAGCGTATAGAAAAGAGTGCCAGATGGGGGATCAGAAAGAGCTGGTTTGAATCATGTTTCTGACCCTTTCTAGTTGTATAGTTGTAACCCTAACTCCTCTGACCCTTGTATTCCTCATCTATTAGGGAGTGGTGATGATATCCAGACTATCTTTATCATAGGGTCTTCACAAGGCTAATAAGGGACAACTTATTATTAATAAGGGCTCTGTATCTCTTTTATAATCAGTCCTCTGTGATACTCTAAGAAATGTTCAATTGGTGGTAGATATAGGCAACTCCTAAGCATTGTGGGAGTAACCCACTAATCAAATCCAAGGCAAGCGGGAACCTGAGCTGGGCACCTTCTGAAGAAGCTGGGAAAGTCTTTGCTTGGGTTCTTGTCAGTCACCAAAGGAACTTCAGACTCACAACCAGAGGTGAGGACATTCTGGCTGAAAGAATCCACACTCTACCCGGGAGGGGGATCCCCAAAATCACAGTGTCAAGTAACTTGCTGGAGGTTTTGTGTGTGATCTTGTGTAGATATCAAACGAACTCAATAAACCCTTGGAAAGTCTATCATATGCAAGACAATGTTACAGAAAGACAAAAATGGGTAAGATGGGATCCTTTCCTCAGGAAGTTTACAGTCTAGTAAAAGAGAAAATCCTAGCTCTCTCCAAGACTCAAACCAAGTCTTGTAAAAGTATTTTACAAGCACCCTTCTTTAGGTGACTTTTAATAATCTCTGTGTGCACAGACACACATATCATGTGTCCATATTATATATATGTATATATATATATATACATACATATATAATTTATTATTATTAGATATATTTTATACATATTTACATTTGCATATATACATATAATAATGTTAATGATTATTTAATGATATTAATTAATAATGTTTGTAACGATTTCCTTTCAAAGAAAGCAAACTTTTTATTAAAGCTTTTTATTTTCAAAACATATGCAAAGATAATTTTCAACATTCACCCTAGCAAAACCTTGTGTTTCAAATTTTTTCCCTGCCTCCCTTCTCCTCACCCCCTCTCATTGCATGGCAAGTAATCCAATATAAGTTAAACATGTGCAATTCTTTTATATATATTTTCACAATAATCATGCTGCACAAGAAAATTCAGATCAAAAGGGAAAAAAGTAAGAAAGAAAACAAAATGCACACAACAACAAAAAAGAGTGAAAATGCTCTGTTGTGATCCACACTCAGTTCCCACAATCCTCTCCCTGCGTGCAGATGGCTCTCTTCATCATAAGACCAATGGAAATGGCCTCAATCATTTCATTGTTGAAGAGAGCCGTGTCCATCAGAATTGATCATCATATAGTCTTGTTGTTGCCGTGTATAATGATCTCCTGGTTCTGCTCACTTCACTTAGCATCAGTTCATGCAAGTTTCTTCAGGCCTCTCTGGCATTATAATATAATAATCTTATTGGCACATTCATATACCATTGTTTATTCAGCCATTCTCCAATTGATGGGCATCCATTCAATTTCCAGTTTCTTGCCACTACAAAAAGGGCTGCCACAAATGTTTTTGCACATATGGGTCCCTTTCTCTCCTTTAAGATCTCTGTGGGTTACAGACCCATTGGAGACACTGCTGAATCAAAGGGTATGCACGTTTGATAGCCCTTTGGTCTTAGTTGCAAATTGCTCTTCAGAATGGTTGGATCGGTTCACAACTCTATCAATAATGTATGTGGCCCAGTTTTCCCACATTCCGTCCAAAATTCATTATTATCTAATCTGAGAGGTGTGTAGTAGTACCTCAGAGTTGTCTTAATTTGCATTTCTCTAATCAATAATGATTTAGAGCACCTTTCCGTATGACTAGAAATGGTTTCAATTTCATCTGAAAATTGTCTGTTCATATTATTTGACCATTTATTAATTGGAGAATGGCTTGAATTCTTATAAATTTGAGTCAATTCTCTATATATTTTAGAAATGAGAGCTTATCTTGAATATAAAAATTTCCCCCAGTTTACTGCTTCCCTTCTAATCTTGTCTATTTTGGTTTGGTTTATACAAAAACTTTTTAACAATATAATCAAAATTATCCATTTTGCATTCCATAATACATTCTAGTTCTTCTTTGGCCACAAATTCCTTCCTTCTCCACATATCTTAGAGGTAAACTATTCTTTGTTCTTCTAATTTGCTTATAATATCACTCTTTATGAACCCATTTTGACCTTTTCTTAGTATAGGGTATTAGGTGTGATATTTTGCCAATTGATTAGATTTTACTTTATTTCTGTGAAAATTGTTTTGTAATTGGGTTCATATAGTTCCTGACTTTGCCTTGGCAGGTAGACTCCCAAATATTTTATATTATCTACAGTTATTTTAAATTAAATTTCTCTTTGTATCTCTTGCTGCTGGACTTTGTTGGTAATGTATAAAAAGACTTATGATTTATGTGACTTTATTTTGTATCCTGCAACTTTAGTAAAGTTGTATATTATTTCTAATAGTTTTTTAGTTGATTCTCTAGGGTTCTCTACGTATACCATCATATCATCTGCAAAGAATGATAATTTGGCTTCCTCTTTACTTACTCTAATTCCTTTAATCTTTTTTTCTTCTCTTATTGCCAAAGCTAATATTTCTAATGAAATATTAAATAGTAATGGTGATAGTGGGCAGCTTTGTTTCATCCCTGATCTTATTGGGTATGGTTCTAGCTTATTCTCATCATATATGATGAGAAAGCTTTTTTGAGAGTAAAGATGTTTTAGCATCTAATAAGACAGGGCACACAAATGTTTACTAAGATATTTGTTTTATATAATGATGTATAAGAAGAGGAGGTAGATAACAAATATAAATTAAACCTGCATTAAGACTTTTGGGAAACCTTACATATGGCTTCCAAGTTTATTGTTGTACATTTTGTTTGGCCTTCATGACAACTCTGGGGGTGCTATTATCACCCATATTTTACAGATGAGAAAACTGAGGTCCAGAAAGCTTAAGTGATTTGTCGATTATAGTTAATTGTCTGAGAGAAGATTTAAACTCAACTTCCTTACTCCAAGAGGAGGACCTGAATTCAAATCTGATCTCAGACACTTAACATTCCCTAGCTGTGTGACCCTGGGCAAGTCACTTAACCTCAATTGTCTCAGCAAAAAGCAAATAAATAAATAAAATAATCCTCATTTTCAATATGTCTTTAAATATTTGAAGACAGATTTCTCCTTTCTCTGAAATCTTCTCTTGGTCCAAAATAAGATCATCAACTTAAAGCTGGAAGGAGCCTTAGAGATTATCAGGTTTAAACCTTTCATTTTACAGATAGAAAACTGGGACCCAGAGAGGTTGGGATCTAACCAAAGTCACTTAAGTGTCAGGCTGACATCCAAATCCAGGCCTCTTGATTCCAAATCCATTTTCTTTTCACTGCACCTCCCTGAGTTCCTCATGAATCCTTAGGAAACTTCAACTCAAGGTCCTTCATCACCCTCGGTGCATTGCTTTAACTTTTCCCCAACTGATCCATGTTTTTCCTAAAGAACAGTCAGAAAATAAGTGTTTATTTTCTGAAAAAAAAAAGTGAAAACTTTTAAAGGAAAATGGACTAGCTTTGTTCAGTAGGATGGAGGTAAAGGTACTTAAATACAAAATGCAAATTGGATGGTTCTTTAAGGCCACAGAGAGAATGTAGAGAAATCTTAGACACCAAAAAGGCTGGGAGAGAAAATAATTGAGATGAAGGCTTTACACATTGTCCCATTATGTTCATTCTTTTCAAAAATAACCAGACCTCCCTGTTTTCGAAGAAAAAGTTAATCAAAGATTTTTTTTTATAAAAGCTCAGAAAGTCGAGGTCTTCTCTTGTAGCTTCCCGGGGAATTGCTGGCACCTCTGCCTATTATGATAGGTCATCTCACCCTTGTTATTAAATGATGGCAATCATTAAAATGCCAAACGTACTTTGACAGAATTCACTTTATAAAATGTCAGCAAGTCTGTGTTTTTATTAGTTTGTTCCAAATCAATTTAGGAATTTCAATAGAATGCTTGTAAGTATTCCCTGAGCAATGTCCATTTCAGACTTTCAGCACCAAGAAATATTACAAATTAATCAGATTTCCAGCTTTCTGCATAATGGCCTGGCTCACTGATTGCGTAATCTCATTATCCAATGCAGTTATGATTGACACATCGCAGTGGAGATAGAAGTCAATTGAATAATGTGTAGCACTCAATTTTATTTGTAGTTTAATGTGCTGCGATATTTTTTGCCACATTTCCATTATTTATAAGTCTGTCCCTTTAGAGAATATAGAGAAGAATTTGTTTTAAATGAGCCGATAATACCTTCTTTAAAATTTATAAGTATGACAGAATCATGCCCCCCTTTTTTTTCTTGGCAGTTCATGGTGTGCCAATAAACAGGTTTTGAATTGTCTTCTACTTGCTATTCCTAGGACAAACAGTGGGAGAGAAGGGCTCGTTCAGGTCTACATGGAATTGGATTCCAACCACCCAGCAGAAAATGTCAATAGAAGTCATAAAATTGCTGCTTTCTTATTTTCTTCCTTCTTTCCTTCTTTCCTTTCTTCTTCCCTTCCTTGTTTTTCTTCTTTCCTTTCTTCTTCCCTTTCTTTATTCTTTCTGTTCTTTCTTTCTTTCCGGCTTCTTTCCTTCCTTCTTCACATATGGCAGAGTAGAGAAAATCCCCTCCAACCCTACAGATAATAGTTCTACAACTGGAGCTCCAAGAGAGTGATATTTACATAGGATCACATAGCCCATGTGTGTTCAAAACAGGACATTTGGACTCCACTCTGCACATCACTGCTTCTCCCTTCCCTTAATCCCAACTTGTCCATACATAAAACATACAGTTGGGAAAGGCTTGACCAGTTTGCCAGCATCATTTTTGGCAAGATTCTGGTCCAGGTGCCAGTATAATCCCCCAATTTTTACAAGCCCCTGCTATAAAGCTCTCGGAGCATTATCTTTGACTGTCCCCCATGCCTGGAAGTCCCTCCCTCCTCATTTATACCTTCTGGCTTCCCTGGCTTGCTCCATGTCTCATTTAAATCTCCCCTGATCCCCCTTAATTCCAGTGCCTTCCTGCTGTGGATTATCTCCAATTTACCCTGGCTCTCACTTGTCTCTACCGAGGTGCTTACAAACTGTTTCCTCCATTAGACTGTGGGTTCTTTAGAGCAAAAGCTTCTCCTCCCCCCACTCCCTTTCTTTGTATCCTCAGGACTAGATAAAATACCAGGCACAAAATTCTAGCTGACCGATTGTCCGGCTGTGCTAAATATTTAGGATACAGTCATAAAGGCCCCAAAGGTCCTGCCCTCCTCTCAGACTTTGCCTTAGATGCTCATGAGCTCCGGGGCCCTCAGTAAGACTCCGACCCACTGAGGTGATTAGATATGGAGACTTACCTGTAAGGTGCCTTCTGAGTCTCGAACTAAGCTCCTTTGCAGTAACCTTGTCCCCGCCATAAATGCCCAGCTCCGGGGGCCAGACAGTGCGGTGTGATGCATACACATAATACGGAAATGCATTACACGGGCAAGGTTTATCCAAGGCAATATGTCGATTGATGAAGAGGCGAATGCTGAAGGTGGGAGTTGCACCCAAAGCGGGGCCTCCCTGAGCTAGAAGTCAGTCTGGGCACAAGCTGGTATGGCTGAGGGGACGCTGATTCAAGCTCGATTGTTTTTATTAGCCCCCAGAATCCTGGTTCTCTGCTTCTCTTTAGAGAATTGCCTGAAGTGACATTTAGCAAAGGATTTTGTTTTTGAAGAACTTGTACACGGTAATGAATTAAAATCTGAGTGTGTATTGTGCGGGAGGCCCCGGGAACGCTTGATTAAAGAGAGACACAGGAGATGTGACTTACTCACATCTCCGATAATTTTTTTGCTCTGAGGAATTAGAATGCTGCTACTCATCACAGCTGAAGAAATGTAGTTTCCACCTGGGAAGAGAGCACTTGTGCTCCATAAAATGATGGCTAATATAAAACACATTAAGCAGGCTGACGAGGGCTCCAGTCTCCCTGCTGTCAGCTCACCGGATCTCCCCGAATGAGTTGGCCAACCTGAATGAGGGTGAGCATAATTGATGCTGCTGAGAAGTGATTGGAGTCCGGGAGCAATTGATAAGCCCACTGGGCCCGCCATATTGGACGGGGGGGTCTTGTGATGTCACAGTAAGAGGGGAACGCTGAGTTTTCATCCTGGATATTAAGTGAAGGCTTCTCTTTTGATTGCCAGGGGCCAGAGCAAATCCACCACCGCCCGCTGACGCCAGCACTGCCGACCAACACCCATCCGCCCAGGCCCACCCAGCAGCCTTCCCTGTTGGGCCCCAGGTCAGTGTCTTTCCCGTGCTTGGAAGGGTGGGGGGAACAGTCGCTAGCAAGACTAAATATGTAAATAAATAATAATGAGTGAAAACCAATTAACTCCAGTGGAGCAAAGTTGGTGATGAATTATTGTTTGGGAAGCTGCACGAGAGCTTCATTATTTATTGAGGGGATGGAGAGGAAATGTGCTCTCTTTTGAGAAATATGCCCCTCAGAATGATCTGAGGCTATCTGTATTTGTTTTCCAGGGGCCCCCCACAAGTGGGCTTCTCAGCTCCTTTACAGCTTTCCAGAGAGTAGAACTTTAATGGCCTGGGTGTGAATACAATTAAGTTGTTTCAATGTTCCCATGGCCATTTTTGAAATATGACATGATTTAATAGAAAAAGTTAATGCAATTTTAATGCAAGTGCGGCTTATTGGGTTTGACAATACTGTACATCATAGGCAGCTCCTGCATTAATAAAGAAATGTAGTCATGATTTTTTAAAGCACAATATTTAGGGGGAGGACTGTGGGGTTTTTGTTTGGCTTTCTTTTTTTTGTTTGTTTTGTCTTATTTGCCATCCGGTGGGAATAATACAATTATAAATAAAAGCTAGATTCTTCTCGGTTTGGGATTTCCAACGCTCACCTCATACACTTGGAAGGGGGGAAAGAGGCTTCCTTCCTGTTTGTAGCAGTGTCATTGAGAATCCCTTTTACTAGCTTCATTTTCCCCAGAAATTAATCATCTGGCATATACTATGAGATCATCAATTCAAGGCTCGAAAAATCTTCAGGTTTATGATGGAATTGACCTGGACCGGGTGGTACCCATCATTACAAAACCTTATTTGTAGCATCTCCTTCTGTGACATGGCTCTTGGCTTCCTGGAATCATCAAAGCCTGTGCATTTTAAAGGTTATGGAAGACCTCCCTTTCATTTTCAAGTAGCCTGAGTTTAAAGTCTCTCCAACCTCTGGATCGTAGAATCAGAGATGTCAAGGGAGAATGAATTTTAGAAACCATCTTATTCAATACCCTTAATTGACCAGTGAGGATCCCAAGACCCCATCACAGAGGTAAAAGGTGTTACCTGAGATCACACAGTAGTAAGAAGCAAAGTTAGATTGTAGCCCAGGTCCTAGGATATCAAATTGCTTGTCATTGTCCCCAATTCCAACTTTGCCATGTGACTCGGCAGAGAATTGTGCCATGTTTGTGGCACCGCATTTGCGATGGGCACCAAACCCCAGGTCGAGGGTCCAAAGCCTCCTCCAGCTGGGTTCTGGCAGGCAGCTTTGATCTCAATTTGTGTTTTATGAACTCACCCACATTTTACATAAATTTCAACAACTAGCCCCAGGCAGCCGTGTCAGTCATTCCCTCCACCCTTGCAACACCATTAGATCCCATGGGATTGGCAGCTGACACATTAAGAACCTATGGTCTCGCCCACATTTCTCTACCCACTCCAGACTTTACTGAAGTCCAGGAAAATTACATCAACCCTATTTCCTAGAACAAAGGCAGCTAGGTGGTTCAGGGGATAGAGCACCTGGCCTGGAATCAGGAAAACCTAAGTTAAAATCCAACCTCAAACACTTACTGCTAAGTGCTAGTTTGCCTCAGTTTCCTTATTTGTAAAATGAACTAGAGAAAGACACGGGAAACCACTCCAGCATCATTGTCAAAGAAAAGCTCAAATGGGGTCATGAAGAGTCAGACACAATTGAAGCAACCGAACAGAACAGCAAAAAATAGGGCAATAAAAGCACTGACCTTGCAGGGTTCTTGTAAGGATTGGCTGAGATATTTGCAAACCATAAAGTGCCATAGAAATAGCAGCTATTATTATTATTATTATAAAATTATTATTTTCTGCAAGTAGATGGCATAGTGGAGTGTCCAGTCTAGAATTAGGAAGACCCATTTTCCTGAGTTAAAATCTGGCCTGAGACACTCACTTAGTAGCAGTGTAATTCAGAGTTTACCTCAGTTTCCTCATCTGTAAAATGAGTTGAAGAAGGAAATGGTAAATCATTTTGATATCTTTGCCAAAAAAAAACATAACAAAAGTGTTCACCAAAGTTGAGCATGACTGAAAAACAACTGAACAATAACATCGGGTTAATCTAACAAGATTTGTTCTTTCTTTTTCTTCCATTAACAAGCATTTCTTGTCACCCTTTCTAACCACATTGATTAAAAAAAAGGAAGGGGAAAACCCTTTGTAAGGAACACATGCAAAATAAATGTGCACATTGGCCATGTGCTAAAACATAATCCTCGGTCTACTTCCTAAATTGTTTCTCTGTCAGGAAGTGGGGGGCTGGATTCACTATGGGTTCTCGTGATCACTACTTCCTTTTGCATATTCACCAATCAACATTCTAATAGTGTATTTTAGAATGCTTTGAGTAGGCAAACTAGGCCATTTTTTTGCCTCATTTCTTTCCTAGCCTTAAATCATTGAATGGGTGTTGCCTCAGACAAATTAAGACCTGAGAATAGCTTCACTTCAAAAAGCCAAGATCTCCCACGCACCTGAGGTCATCTCTAGTCATCCTGGTCTATGTCTTGCCATTGAGAGTGAGATGGATGACTTGGAATAAGCCCTGCATCATTTAAATCCAACTCACTTGCAAGATATCATCCTTGCCCTGAAGTCAGGAGGACCTGAGTTCAAATTTGCCCTCAGACACTTAACACTTCCTGGCTGTGTGACCCTGGGCAAGTCACTTAATCCCAATTGCCTCAGGAAAAAAAATTAAAAATAAAAAAAAGACATCACCCTCCTGATGTCACCGGTCCTGCTCAAGAAAAGGATAAACAGCAACAATGAGAATTGTCCTAGGAATCAGAGTTAAGCTTACTGGCCTGTCGTTTCCTTGCATTAATTAGTCTCTATCTGACCCCTTTCCCTAGCCTCCTTTTTCTTTGCATTCACTTATGACTGAAGGAAAGTGATTTTAAGCCCCATGTTTGCATTCTGCCTTTGTATTACATTAAATCACATTTAGTTCCTGACTGGAGGAGAGAATGTGTCAGTGATGTCAGTCAAATACATAGGGAGGCAGGATAATAATAGCTAGAATTATGTAGCACTTTAAGGTTGGAAAATTGTCCACAAATGTTGTATCGTTGGAGCCTCACAACATCCTTGTCAGGCCGGTGGTATTATTATGATTCTCCTTTTACAGATGAGGAAACTAAAGCTGAGAAATACAAAGGGGCATCTAGGCTGAATTCAAACTCAGGCCCTTCAGACTCTGGTGTCAAAGGAGACAGTGTGGTAGAGTGGGAAAAGCCTTGGACTTGGCAGGAAGGAAGAAGGAAGGGAGGAAGGGAGGAAGGAAGGAAGGGAGGGAGGGAAGGAAGGAAGGAGGGAAGGAAGGAAGGAGAGAAGGAAGGAAGGAG
>JAJPUD010000585.1:304015-318259 GCA_023553655.1 Myrmecobius fasciatus
TAGTAGTAGTAGTAGTAGTAGTAGTAGTAGTAGTAGTAGTAGTAGTAGTAGTAGTAGTATGTTCTTCAAAAATCCAGTCAGATGCAAAGCGTGATGTGAGAAATTTCCTCATAACTATACATTTCAAACAACCTATGTGTCTTATCC
This sequence comes from Myrmecobius fasciatus, assembly GCA_023553655.1. Lineage (NCBI taxonomy): Eukaryota > Metazoa > Chordata > Mammalia > Dasyuromorphia > Myrmecobiidae > Myrmecobius > Myrmecobius fasciatus. Next base: position 304,163 of record JAJPUD010000585.1, read on the forward strand.
AAAACTGGCCTGGTCAATCACTTACTGTTTCTCTGTTCCTTTGATTGAATATAGACAGTTGGGGTGGGGAGTGGGATGCCTCTTTTTCTGATTTCAGGGAATAGTACCTGTTTATTCTCCCATATCCCAACTTGGAAAGTCCCTAATCTTTCCTCCAATTAGAAATCAGATTACCTAATTGTGTTCTGGCTTATAGCTTTTCTTTTAATGCATAAAATATCTATCTCTATATTCAAGAGGGCCAGGGTCACACCGAGGAGACCTAGTCCCGATTGGTTATGCAGTTGATGTGCAACACTTAATACGTTGATATTCTGGGACCTTTGTTTTCTCAGACATTTCAGATTATATCCATCACAGAGACCAAGTCACCTGATTTCTCACCATTGTTGTCATTGAGAGATAAAGAAATAGAGAAGTAGATAGAGAGATAAAAGAGGAGGGGAGAGGGAAGGAAAGAAAGAAATGGGAGAAAGGAAGAGAAAGAAGAGAGAGAGAGAGAGAGAGGAAAAAGAGAGAAGGGGAAAAAGAAAGAAGGAAGAGAAAGAGGAGAGAAGAGGAGGAAAGTCAGGAAAACAAGCAGAAGAAGAATTTTAGTGGAACCAGAGAAAGAAGGGAAGGAGTTTTGTACAGTTGTCACCACAGGACACCAGAGCAGCTGAACTTAGGGACAGCAAGTCACAGCTACAGGCAGCCTCCCTGAGAATGGCCAAAGCCTCTTTGCTACTCTGAGGCTGCTTTCAAGTAGTAAAGAAAGGCAGCTAGAGGCACACTCTCTGACACATCCTGTGCTGCTGCTGCTGCTTGCAGTCCACAAAGAAGAGAGAATCTAGGAAAACTCTTTTCACAGTGGAGTTGTGGAGTCAATGGGGTGCAGGTATTCTTGGGTGACTTTCTCCATGTATATGTGTTATTATATCCCTTTGTTCGGCTTGTCTTTGGGAGAACCGATGTGTCGGGTTGTGAATAAGGGCTTGGGCTCAGAGAATACGGTGATTTAGGCCAGTTGGATCTGTGGCACAAAACCATGAACAGCCATGCTCTTTGCCTTCTGAACCATTGCTTTTGTTGCTGTTGCTATTGTTGTGGTTGGTTGTTGTCTGGGTTTATTGAAGGACTATGGTATAAGTTAATATCCAGTCTAATCCTTCTAAATGTTTTTAGTGGACACAGTGTTCTCTAGCCAAAGTGGACTGTTGTTTTATGTCCCTTAACCTCCCATTGCTTTTCCATAGCTGTGCCTTTGCTCAAGTTTTCCCTTTTGTTTGGACTGTCTTTCCCACTGACCTTCTATCCCCCTCCCATGCTACCCTTTCTGTGAAGACTTCCTGATTCCCTAGTTAATAATGACCTTCCTAAGGTCATTTGTTCTCACCTCTCCAGAGTGCTTTGTATAAAAATAGTTTCTCTGACTATAAACTGAAGAGCAGTTTGGGTGGAAGCAATCTCTTCTCTAGGATAAACTGATATACTGATGAAATCAGTTTTGAGATCCACCTAAGATCATCTGGATCATTCCTGGTTATGACCTGGCTTTATACTTTAAAGGATGAGATTCAATCATGAGGGCTAGCCTGAAAATGATTCTCTCTGGATCATTTTGTCACCCTACCCTGCAAAGGTTACTTCAATGTGTGTATTGCTATGTCTATGTTTCTATAAAGACTGATAAGCGAATTTCCAATTTCCATATAAGCAAGATAACATGCATGTCAGATAGATGCATTTCAGTCTTTATCTCACCATATAGAAAATGTGAAAGCTCACAAATAAATTTTTAAAAAGCACATATAATAAGGGATTCATGTTGTGAATAATCAATACGATTCTCTTCACTTTCTATTGGGTCCAACTTTTTTTATACAACTCCAAGCAGGCTCATAGTGCTACCTTGTGCTTTGAATGTCCTAGGAAGGGAATTTATTCAGACTTTTAGATAGACACCACTCTATGGATCCCCCGTTATTCCCCAGAGAGTCCCTTTTGATGTCTTGAACTCCTCTTAGAAGGGAAACACATTTTAGAGCTTCTAAACAAGCAATTTTTCTTCCATTATTCCTGCCCTGTCTAAATAACTCAATAGCAAAGAATAGAGTCTAAAATTATTTTGTTCTTCTGCCTTGTGCCTTTGGTCCCTTATGGATCCTATAGATGGGGGTTGGAGTCATATGGGCAACGGACCCTTCCTGTGTCATATATACCTGCTGCTATTCTCAGAGTCTCTTTGGAAGGAAAACATGAGTTCTAAATGAATATTCTGTTCTTCCCTGACTCATTTTGAGAGAATCCCTTGGCACCTATCCTCCAGAGGAGCCAAGGGACAAACCCACACCCTTTAAGGTGAGATGCAATCAAAGGCTAACCGCTCTGCAAAGTCACCGAACTCCCCTGATTCCCCTCTCTGATGTATCAAAAGGTTTCCCACAAAGACTCAACCCCCTGGAAAGTTTATCGCATCGATCGGGGTACTCTTATCATTCATATTTGCCTATTAGACAGCAAGCTCTTTGGGAGCGAAGACTATATTTTATCTAAATTTGTATGTTTCCTAATGCGGTTCTCGGCTTATAGTAAGCACTTAATAAATGTCTTATGATTCGAGTTAAATTCCACTTCACCTTGTGACCTATCAGATTATTTAAAGCCTCGGCTTCCACGGATAGACCAAAGGAGAACCACTTACCACATCAAGCAAATGTTTTTGCATCCACTCAGTGCTCCGTGCACACACCTGTTGGTGTGGCTTCTTACCTGACCTTGCCTGGATTTTAAATGGTTTTCCCGTTAATGTTTCCAACAATGTCTTTCTCTTACCATTCAATTGTGTCCAGAAACTCGCATTCATAAATCATGGATGCGCAGAACTCAGTAATGCACAAATGTGGTGTGTGTGGAAAGCAGCCAGTTCCAGATTAGGAAGAGAATGCAGGAGCTGTCCAAGGTAAAGGCCCGCTCAGACAACTGAAGGGAGAGGCTTTTTAACATAGGTGGGTGATGAAATCTTAATGAAGAAAGGGACATTATAAAAATGCATCTTTCCATTTGGAGCAGTTGTGCTTATGGGGATCCTGAGAATTATAAATAAACATAAGCTCCCGCAACTCCGAGGTCATGAATTCATTCTGCCTTGCTCAGTCCTACACGGCAAGCAGAGCTGGGAAACGAGCTGACTCTAGTTCTGGCAACTATGTGGGCTCTTGTTGCCTTGACACATTAATATCACTTTGGCCATTTGGACATCCCCAGAGAAGTGACCCGTTCAAATGAAGTTTCCGATGGAGATAAGAAGCAAGCTGGTCTAGGAGAATGGAAAGTAGCCCTTGTCTTTGAATAGAGCTTTGTAGCTTACGAAGAGCTTCCTTCCCAATGACCCTGGAATATACGAGCTGCAGATATGGTTGTCCCCATATTGTAAATGGGTAAAACAAGGCTGACAGTGGTGAAGTGATCTATCGAAGATCCCAGAACCAATAAGTAGTAGAGCCAGATTCAAACAAAACATTGTCAGCTCTCTACTCCAGCTAGCTGGTGAGAGGTAATGATTCTAGTTTCTAAGTCTTGGCCAATTTATGAGTCTTTTGACAATGTAGGTAGCATTCACAAATTGGAGATTTGATGCTTGCTAAGTGTGTGGCCCTGGGCAAGTCACTTAACTCTATAAACCTTGATTTGTTCATCTCTAAAATGGAAGTTTATAATGAGTGGGAAGATCAAACGAGATAATATAAACAACGTGCTTTGCAAATCTTAGTGTTATTGAAAAACTGGCCATGATGATGTTGATGCGATTCTTACTCATCTCCATAAGTGACTCTCTATCACTCAACTCTATGTCTCTGCAAAGATTATCCTCTTGATGGCCAAAACCGAAAGGAAATATAGTTTTGGGAATAGAAGAAAGGACTGAAGTTTGATGGGAGACAGGAACTACACAGGTGAGGGGACTTTAGGAATAGGAGAAGGGCCAAAGATGTGAGTCTAACCATCTGTAACCATCTGATTGCAAATGAAGGGAGGGCACTTAGAATTCAAATACAATCGTGAGCAATTGGAGTAGCGACTGACTCACTGATCTGCTTAAGGAGAGAGTGATGTACCAGGATAGAATTTTGCTATTTCTCTGTCCCTGCTTTTGGGACCTGAGAAATTTCTCATTTCTCCATTTCCTTCACCTTACTTACCTTATCAATACTGGTAAACTGACTTCATTTACCTTGGGAATTTCTTGTTTTCTTTGTCATGTCTATTAGTTGTCTGAACTTTTATGATGAACTTCTGATGAATGTTTGCTATAAAAGAGTGAACTACACTCTGAGAAAGGACAAAATGAAAGCCATGGACTAACAAGCTTAGGCCCATATACTATTTATATATATATATATATATGTATGTATGTATATATTAGACCAGTACTAAAACCCTTGTGCAAAGAACTTCATTTGATTCCTTCCTCTCTTTAAGGATCAGCTCAAAGGCCATCTCCTAAAGAAAAGGTTTTCTTATTCCCCCTGCCAATTATTTTTATGTTTTGTATTTGGCTCTCTGGTCCTATGTTGTTTTCACCTGGCAAATTGAAGCCCCTTGTTCATCCTCAGGGCCTAGTACATAATAGGTGCTTATAAATGCTGTTGAAATGAATGAATTCAGGCATAGAATGATAGGATTTCAGCTATCAAGTCTAACACCCTCATTATATAGATGCTAAAACCAGAGCCCAGGGAAGTTGTGACTCATCCAAGTTTTTATAGAAATTCAAACCTGGGATCTGAACACAAGTTCTCTGATGCCAGAGACAGTCATTTGCCCATTGTACCTCCCTCTCAAAACATTTCCAGAGCAATCATGTACCTCCCTCACTCCCCCAACTTCACAGTCTGTGGCTGCAGCCCCAGTGGCCATATCAACTCTGGGAGATTTCTGACAATGATCTGGAAGCTTGTCTATGTTCCTAAATCCTTCCCTCCAAAGTCCTGTACCGAGAAGATTTTCTTAGTTAATGTACTGATGTGGGTTTTAAAGTTTAAACAAAGCCCTGGGACTGAAAAAGGACTTGTTTCCAAACCATTCATACGATGCATTCTGATTGTTTGGGTCCTGGATATGTCTATTATTTTTCCTTTCCTTCTAGAAAGCTTTCCCTGTTAAGAGGCTTTTTTTAGTAGTAGCTGAGCCCTGAAAAGAATCTTAATAGACTGAATATATAAAGAAGGCAGGCTCTTCCTGCCAACTTGTCTCTGTATTCTCCTGCCCTCTTAGTCTCTTTCCCAGCCCCACCAACCTCCCTGCTCACCCAGATCAAAAGCCACAGATCAGGTACAGAAAAAAAGAGATGCTCACCTAAGACTCTTAATAATGTATATTCCAGATTCTGGTCTTCAAATATTCTTCCCTTTTACCTGAAGTGATCCAGAGCCCATTCATTTACATTCTGCTTTAAGGATCATGAAATGGCTCTCAGAGCTCACAGGAAAGTCATGCATCCCCTATGTATTTTAATGAGTGCCGATGTCAGTAATAATCAGAATGGCATTTCACTTCGAAGATTTGTTTCTTTCCAGGTGCTTCCTGGCTTCTGTTGCCAATGACAGGGACCTATATAATCACACAAGGCACTTCATCTTTCTGTGTTTCCCGCAGTTCTTTGTCTGTGAAATGAAGGAGTTAAACTGGACCATCTTTTGGGTCAGAGTGCCCCAGAATGGCTGCAGTTTGGGGTCAGAGTACCCCAGAATGGCTGCAGTTTGGGTCAGAGTACCCCAGAATAGCCGCAGTTGTGAGTCAAAAGCCACCTAGTCCGACCTGAACCCTGAAATCAGCCCCATTCCAACCTGCTTGACAAGTGGTCATTTCACATCGGCTTTAAGATCTCTTTCCAGAAGTGCAGGAAGGCCCAAATCCTTCCAGAGCTGCCCCTTTCAGCTCTAATTGGTGGGAAGATTTATTTTTGTTTTTCCTGACTTCAAGTCTAAATTGGCTTCTCTGATATTTCCACCCATTGCTCCTGGTTCAGTCCTTCAGATCCAAATGGAACAAATTTAATGTCTGTCCCAAGGCTTTCAGATGCTGGAAGAGAGCTACCTGATGTCCCGAGACTGCTTTTCTCCAGGATAAACACCTTGTTTCTTCAACCCCTTCCCATGCGACATGGGCTCAAGGCCCTTCGTCATCACAATTGTTTGTCTGGCTCTTTTCCAGCTGGTCACTGTCCTTCCTGATAGTTGAGGCCCTGTAATGAACCCAGTACCGCAGATGTGGTCTGACCTGGGCAGAATATATGGGTGCTCTTACCTCCCAGGATGTAGGAGCCCAGTTAGTGACATTCAACGTATTGAGTTCATGAAATCAAGCGACAAGTCTTCGCTTATTAACTTCACTGAGCAGGAATTACCAAAAACACGGCTGAAGCAAGAGACCCAGAGAGTCTAAAAGACTGAAGCCAGGTGGGAACAGTCAGGGGGCTGCAGGTCAAGACGAGAGCTCATTTCTACCATGGGACAGCATCAATAGAGAATTTTTAAAAAGGCTTAAGGAGAGATTTTATTTTAAAGTATGAACCATTAAGTTTAGTCATGCATAATCTTTAAATTAATGGCCCAAGAACGCATTAGCGAGATCCTGCTTAATCTGAACAGAGAAAAGCCATTAGGTCCAAAGCCAAACAAAGCATCAAGGCCGAGTCCAGTCGGCCCACCCTTACCTATTCTCCCGCTACTCCCTTCTTGCCTTGCTGATGATGTCACCTTTCAGAAAAGAAAGGAAGCGATGTGGGAATTCTGAACAGTAAGGAAAAAGTGGCAAGTGATGCAGAGACGCTAGGACCCTTGGGAGGAAGCAGTGGAGAAGTCTGGGAAGAACAGAAATCATCTGAGCTGGACTCCAGCCTATAGAAGAACATATGTCAGCCTTCAAAAGAACATCTGGATGCTAGATCCCAAGCCTCTAAACGGGAAATCAAGTCAAGAGGGATGGGAGACTCCCAAGGAGTCAGAATCTTGGGGCTGAAATTACAGTTGACTCTGAGGAGGAGAAAATAGAGGGGCCATAACCAGAGAAGATAATGTGATTAAGCAGAAACCATTGTCCTGCCCCGTAACTTGCAAAGCCCATGATTCTTTCTCCAGTTGCTTGCCTTCCATTCATCTGTGACTACTAGCAACAATGATGATGATGATGATGATATTTATTCAGTCTGTTCAGTGCAAACCTTAAAGAGCAGCTTGCCATTTATTTCTCTGGCTCATCTTACAGATGAGGAAACTGAGGCAAGCAAGTTTACACAGTTAGGGAGTATCTGAGGCTAGATTTGAATGTGGGTTTTCCTGACTCCAGACCCAGCGCTCTATCCACTGTATCATTTAGCTGCCCTGGTGCTTTACCTAGATTGCCTCAGCTAATTATAAGAGCTTTGTGAGATAGGTATGATAATGATGATAATGTCCATTTGGCAGATGAGGAAACCAAGGCAGAAACCCAAAACCACAAAGCTAGTAGGCAGATTGAAACCTTTGTTTATCTGACTCTATGTCCAGTGCCCTATTTATTACATCATGCTATTGAGTGTATACAACTAGCAAGGTTATACAGGAATATGATCAGGCTTATTGGATCTCTGTATGAAATGAGACTTCCAATAAATGCTGAAAAGGCAAGAACATTTGGTTGGGTTTGTTTTTCTTATTTTGGAGACAAGAATAAGCTCAATATAATACCACAGTTATGTTCAGAACTAGTACAATAACTGGATCCAAAGTGAGCTGCTTAATGGATCTTTGTCAATCTTCAGGAAGGTCATTAGGGGAATGTTCTTCTCTTCTTGGCCCTGTTCTGGTCAGCACTGCTGTCAGTGATTCCAATAAAGGGGCCATAAAGAGTGTTCTTAGCATATCTGATGCAGAATTAATATATCAGCAAGATTTACATCAAGAAAACCTGTGACAGGGGCAGCTAGATAGTGCAGTGGATAGAGCCCCAGCCCTGAGTTCAGGAGGACCTGAGTTCAAATCTGGTCTCAGACACTTAACATTCCCTTGCTGTGTGACCCTGGGCAAGTCACTTAACCTCAATTGCCTCAGCAAAAAGAAAAAAAAAGAAAGAAAAAAAACCCACGACAGACTACGAAACAGATATGAAATTTACATATTGGTTTGTATTTTGTTAAATTCTTCATTGATGCCTTTTGTTCCTACATCGTGGTCACTTCTGGGTGTCCTCCCTTCAGACACTTGGACGATGAGCCTTCCTGGTGACAAAGACAAAGAGTTAAGGAAAGCCAACTGACTCAACAACCTCATCCGATTGCATCTGCAACATGTCGTGCCATAAGACTTCTCCAACAAAAAGATGGAAGGAAAGTTCCCGTGATGATGGTCCAAAACTACATCTCACACAAACCCGTGCCCTCTAGGTTACAGCTCTCCGGTTTGCACATTGACAGTACTACAGCTTACCTTGTAGGAAACTGAGGACCTGTTCTGATTGGTGGAGGTTCTGGATGATATTGTAGACAGAAAGCATTACTGCTGGGCTCAGGAGGTCCAGGATCTCTGTGGAATAGTGAGAACATCACAAAAGCCAAAGGGTATCATCCATTATTCTTACAAGCCACACCAAGAGTGGAAGCCTGGGTCCCTTCATTCCCTTCCCATTACTGAGTCTATTTGTGCTTCCCTCAGAGAGCCAACTTCCTGAGGAGTGTTGCCCCAGCCACTGGAAAGAATATCGGCTTCCTAGGGTTATTACGGGGATCAGAGGAGCTAATCATAACAGTATATACACATAGATAGATAGATCGATTGATAGATAGCAAATAGCATATTCTATTATGTAGCATATGTTACATATAGCAAACAAATAAATACATAAATTTTATCTCACCTCATTGGACTAAAAGGTTTCAGGTTTTCTTGATGTGAATTTTAATCGACATAGACTATATGTTTCTATATGTATGGATGTGTATATATGTGTAATGTATACACCGACATATATGTGTGTGTGATTTTTAAGTTTACAGAGCTTTTTGCTTATATTATCACATTTTAGCCTACAACAAACCTGTGAAGTAGTTGGAATTATTAGCCCCATTTCACTGATGAGGAGACAAAGGTCAAGTGACTTACTCATTTACCTAGAAAGGTCTAAGGTTGGATTTGAACTCAGTTCTTTCTGACTTGAGCACTCCATCCACTGATGCTTAAAGAGAGAGGATCCTCGCTGATGTTCCTGGCCCCGGAGGTGGAGGTGAGGGGTTGGGATGGGCCAGGATAGGGAGGACACGTTATCTGTACGGGAATGAAAACTGGCCCGTGCCAGCGATTAAGAGCCATGACAGAAGTGGAAGAGAAGATGCTCTGGGAGTGGATGGGAGACAGGAGCAGAGCGGGCTCAGAAGCCAAGGACAGGACAGCTGGTCTCACACATGGGGAAACAAAGTCCAAGAGAGGCCAGGAATTTGCTCAGACCCGGGAACAGTTTGTGTGATAGAAAAGGCGTGCTCCAGAAGGAAGGAGGAGCCACAGGGGAGGTCCGGTCCGGTGTGGCCAAAGTGAATGAAAGGGGTGGGAGGAGATGAGGCTGGACAAGCCAGTGGAGTCTAGGACAACACTCACCCAAAAGGTCCACCTTGGCTTTCCATCCAGGACTAGTCTTGTATTTATTGCTAAAGTCGCTCTGGGCCATTACTGCCTTAACTCTCAAATTAAAAACATCTGACCACACAGCTACACATACTCTGCCTAGAAGCAATGTTTATTTTAAATGAAATTGCCTTTAAATCTGCTTGGCCGTGTTTTATTGATCAGAGAAGAAAATATGGGGAAGAGGGGGTGTTTACAAAGCTTTGGACTTTATTCTTAGTAAAGGTAACGTGGAAGGGACAGGGTCTGACTTTTATCCGAGATGTGATCTGGGGATCTTCCAAGGCTACCCATGCCCACAGATGGCAGTGGTACAAACTGGGATGGCACAGCTCAAAGGGGCCCTGGGAGCAGACAACTCATCCTGGTCCTGCCACTGTTCATGGAAGGGCTAGGGGCAGAGTTTGGGGAGTAGGCATTAATGGCACACAAACTGCCATCCTTGTGAGGATTGTCAAGGTGAATGTTAAGAACACCTAAGGTAGCAATTAACATTCAAGCCATTTTTCTGAAAAATTTCATTTGCCAAGAAGATCCATGATGTTCAAGCCATCGTTTAAAAAACAACTTTAAAAAAACTTACTTAAAAACATCTTTTAAGTGTTTCATATTTTAGTTATTTTTCAAACCTTAATGTATCCAAGATAACTGTTTGCCTTGATTAAAATACTTAATGAGCAAACACATTTCTCAGCACTTTATTCTTGAAGTGTACCTTGCAGAGGTACTGGGGTCATCAAGTAAAACCAGTTTAATATGCAATCATCTTCATTTATTATATTGTGCCATAAAAATACTTGTTTTATTCCATGAATTGAAAATAAAATAAATTTTAAAATAAGTAAATAAACAAATAAAATAAGTAAATAAAACTGAACGCACTTGGAAGAGGAGCTTGATCATTATCAGCTATCACTGCACCCCATGCATTTTAGAGATATACTCAATGGGATAAAGCATCACTTCAGGATCTCCATTGTATTTTTCACCATTAACCATCATACACCATTCAGTAAATTATGGGATGGAAACTTTGGAGAGTCTTTGAATGCTGGACCACATCAGCGATGAGGTAGGGTTTTTGGTTAGCTAACAGATGATTTTTGAAGTTTGAGGAGGGTGAATTAAAAATGTGGATGAGAGAGAACTTCAAAGTAAATCTGTAGGAATCCTTCCAGTAATGCTGGCAATTTTATTAAAATATTTATTTATTATTCATTAAAATAATATCAAAAATACTAGCTGACATTTGCGTAGTGCCTTAATATATAACTGTGCCCTTCATGTTGGTTGAACATGTGTTTCTCACGCTGTTCCTTCTGGTGGACTTTCACCCAGACTTCATTTGACAGCATGGGAACCATGTTTTCTTGGTATCCTGTGTTAGGTATGACCCAGCTAAGGTCCAGCCAGGGAGAGGTCTCTCTTTTGTTTCTTTGTTTGGAGGTTCTTTCTTGGACTAGACTGATTTCGTTTCTGTTGGGGACCCCATAAAGACAATTCCTTCAACTAATGCAAATTACCAACTTTTCCCCAGATGATGGCCTGAGCAGCACAGGGCATTAACAAATTAATGGCTTGGGGAAGCTAGGTAGTGCAGCGGATAAAGCACCAGCCCTGAAGTCAGGAGGACCTGAGTTCAAATCTGGCCTGAGACACTTAACACAGCCTCAGGAAAGAAAGAGAGAAAGAGAGAGAGAGAAAGAGAGAAAGAGAGAGAGAGAGGGAGAGAGAGAGAGAGAGAGAGAAAGAGAGAAAGAAAGAAGAAGACAAAAAAGAAATTAAGGGCTCATACTGCCAGTGTTTGTCAGAGTGGGAATTTGAACCCAGGTCTTTCTGGCACTGAACTTGCATTTTGTGATAAAGAAACAAGTTTTTATGTTAGAGAAGTCAGTTTCAAGATCTCATGCATTTAAAGTACTAGTAATGACTGGTCTTTTCCTGAAAACCAGCTAAATGAATTTCAATGGGCATTTTTTACTAATGAGTTGTAGACTGGGGGTCTCACACTTCATTTTTCAGATTCTCCCCTCCCTCTCCCTGAATTGTAGCTCCCATCGATGGAGAGACATCCTGGCGTGGCAGCTAAAGAGATTGCCTCCAAAGGGACAAGACTCTCTCACCTCCTGACTCTCACTAACTGGATGATTTAGGGCAAATCATTTAATCTTTCATCAATCTAAGCAATTCTCTAAGTGGCGGAGAAGTTACTGGCTTGCATTGGTGGAGGGAATCCTAAGAAATCCCCCATCCGGTCCCTATGCATATTGATACAGCTTCAGGTTTATCCAGTGCTTACCTCCTCACAGCCCAGGGAGGATTATGGGATCAACAAACCTAAAGCTGAAAGAGACCCCTGAAGCTATCAAGTCCAATCCCTTTATTTGGTGGATGAGAAACCTGAGCTAGGGCTAAATAACTTGCCTAGTGCCATATGAGGAATGTTAGAAATTGAATTTGAACCCAGGATTACCAGCCCTGAAGTCAGGAGGACCTGAGTTCAAATCTGGTCTCAGACACTTAACATTTCCCAACTGTGTGACCCTGGGCAAGTCACTTAACCCCAATTGCCTCAGCAAAAATAAATAAATGGATAAATTTTAAAAAAAAAGAATTTGAACCCAGGTTCTCTGCTCCAAAGCCAGTTCATTTCCCATTCTACCATTGCTATAATTCACATTTATGGATATGAAAATAAGCTCAGAGAGAGTGACTTGCCACTTACAGTCACGCAGCCAGGGGATATCAGAGTGGCAATAGAATCTAAGGTTCCTAATACCAAACCCAGCGCTGTTTCTGCCATGCCCAATTGCCTCTTCTGTCTCCATGGAGATGTGTAAGTAGCAGTGATCCCAGCAAGAGGCTGAGCCACTGCAAGGGGGATGGAGCCGAACCCAGGACCTTCCTTAAACAAGAAAATGAATCGCTTTGGTTCTACAGATGGGAGAGAGAAGGGTATTTCTTAAATCAAGTAACTTAATTTTTCCATTTTTTCCAACTGCTGAATTAGGTACAATCAGCTTGAAGCAAAGAAAATTGATTTGCTAAATCCTTTCGGTTCCACCTTGCTTTATCCTTTTAGTCAGAGAGTCAGGGTGTTGCCTGAGAGTAATATTTTCCTAAATTACATTTATCTGGTGTGACCCAAGGCCCCAGGCTCATACCCAAAAGTGCAGTAACGCCCCCCCCCAATGTCTATGTCATTTGTCTGCCATTCATTCGCTGCAGGAGAAGGATTAGCCAAAACATGGGGATCCATTCCCACACATTCTATTGCATTTGATTTCTTTGTAAGCTCTTACTATTTAGATATGTAACACATGTGTGTATATGTATATATGTACACACATATGTCCAACAGTTGCCCAAAGATCATTTGAGTTGGGCTATATTGGGGAGATAATTCCCAAGGGAGAAAGTGCCATTAAATAAATAATCAAGATCAAATGTATCCATCCCTCTATTTCAAAGCAATCGCAGTCCTTTACAAGGGAAGACACAGAGTTCTAATTTGATTGATTTGTTTTGACAGCAGCAAAATAATTGAGAATGAAAGGTGTCAGCACAGATGAAATATTATCGGCGCCACAGTCAGAAAAGGCAGCGCCAATGGCAGCGGCAGCAACACCAAATGGAATTTTATTTCCTTTTATAGGGCATCGTTACTCACTTCCAGTTTATTATACAATCATGAAAGGGACCCAACGTCACCACAATGAGGGTGGCTTTTATGGAGAAGAGAGAATTGGAAGTACATCAAATCCTCCGGTGATGGAAACTAGCAAGGGGATCTGGGACAGACTGTCATGGCATCAAAAGCGAAATTATTTTAATCTTTCCCTTTTCCCTTCTTTTAAAAAAGAAATATGTATCCTACTCCCCTTTCCATCTTGCTTCTTCAGGACTATTTTATCTTGAGTTTAAAGGGCAAGTGACTATTTCCAAAGCAAATGTGGGTGGGTATCTTCTGGAAATAACTATATTTATATACAAACACACACACATACACATGCTATATGTGTGTGTATATGTGTATATATATGTATGTTTATATATGTATATTTGTATATACATTTATATGTGTGTATATACATACATGAATATATGTTTATATGTGTATATATGTATATACACATGAATACACATTTATATGTATATACACATGAATACATATTTATATGTGTCTATATATGTGTATATGCATATGAATATACATTTGTATGTATATTTATACACATAAATTTATATATTTATACACATAAATTTATATATATTATAAATTTATATAATATATATCATATATATTTATATAGGGAGATACAGATAGATATGTATATAGATATACACATACACATATGTAGCCAGATAGGTAGATGGGAGAGAGAGAAGAAGAAGAAGAAGAAGAGGAAGAGGAAGAGGAAGAGGAGGAGGAAGAGGAGGAGGAAGAGGAGGAGGAAGAGGA
>JAJPUD010000585.1:318269-442244 GCA_023553655.1 Myrmecobius fasciatus
GAAGAGGAAGAAGAGGAAGAAGAGGAAGAAGAGGAAGAAGAGGAAGAAGAGGAAGAAGAAGAAGAAGAAGAAGAAGAAGAAGAAGAAGAAGAAGAAGAAGAAGAAAAGGAGAGAAAGAGATTTACCCAACTCCACATATAGGGTTGTCATGCGGGCAATAGCTCATGAAACTGCCAATGGTGAAACGAATGGTCTTCTATTTATTTTATTCTGTTCTGTTCTGTTCTGCTCTGCCATTCATTCAAAATCCATTCATTCAAGCACATACTAGTGACAAGGTACCATATGAGACTCCAGGAAAACAAAGACCAAAAAAAATGAAACAGACCTTACTCTCAAGGAGCTTCTATTAATTTTTTGAGGGGAATAGAACAATGTGTTCACTGATAAATAAATACCCATATGTACCGAATAAAAGAAAATGAATTTGGCCGGAAGGGGAGCCGCTAGTGGAGTGACTGACATGGATCAGATTCTGGAAGGAAACTAAGAGAGTGGGATAGAGGACGAGCATTCCAAATATGGGAGATGCTGCGTGCAAGAAACGGGGAGTGGAGAGCGAAGACCGAGGAATAAGTATTTGTGTAGCATCTGCTAGGTGGCAGACACTGTGCTAAGCATTTGATCCTCACAGCAGCCTTTTAAGGTTGGGATTATTAATATCCTTATTTTGCAATTGAGTGAAATGAGCAGAGGTTAAGTGACTTGCCTAAGATCACACAGCAAGTAGATGTCTGAAGTCCAATTTGAATCCATCTTCCTGACCGCAAGTCCACACTCTATCCATTGAACCAGCTACCCGTTTTTGGCCAACAGCAAGCTGGCCAGTTGGGCTGAAAGGCAGAGGACTTGAAGGGAGTCATGGTAATACCAGAAAGTTAGACTGGATGGTGAAGGCTTCCACTGGGGGTAATCACCGAGAAGATTTCGGGATCCAGCAGAGACAGGGATCTAGAAGATCAGGAGGGTTCTGTAGAAAGATCCCCTGCAGTATCTCTCCAGCTGACCCCGAATCCAGACCTGTTCTAGGGATTCGCCCAGATTCGTCACTCAGCCAACTCTTCAGAGTCCTAATGATCCCTCAGGAGCCCAACCCAATGGCCTCTCCTCCTCTCCGCTCTTCCGAAATTCTCTGCAGCCTTTGATGCCTCTGATTCTCCAGGTTTCCACTCTCGCCTGGGGTCTGACCGCTCCTCAGTTCTGGTGTGGTTAGTTCTGGGCAATGACTGAGGATGGGTCCCTCTGAAGGCAGCCCAGAAGAGAGGAGATGGGGCACCGGACCACCCCAGATGAGATTCAGGCTGTGGATTTGCTTGGGATGGAGAAGAGAAGGCATGGGGGAAGGGGCTCTATAAGCATCTTCCCATGTTGAATGGGTCTATGTGGGATAACAATAGCCTCTGTATAGCACTGTACATTTCTTCTCTGTGTGAGGCAATCGGAGTTAAGTGACTTGCCCAGGGTCACACAGCTATTAAGTGTCTGAGACCAGCTTTGAACTCAGGAAGATGAGTCTTCCTGACTCACTATGGCGCCACCTAGCTACCCGTTCTATTTGCCTCCTGTGCATTTATTTGTATTTATTTTCCCTATGTTCACTCTATATATACTTTGAGATATACCCATTAACTGTGCCCATAAACTGTAAGCCACTCGTTTCATTTATTGCCTTTATGTCTTACTTAACACAGTGCCTCACACATGATGGGTGCTTAATAAATAACTATTGTGGATTAATAAATTAATTTTTGAATATAGCCTAAGTCTCGTAAACTCCAAATATTCAGTCAAGCAAGCAAGCATTTATTAAGCACCTGTTGTATACTAGATATTGTGCTGGAGCTAATAAATAATACAAATGCAAAGAATGAAATGACAGCTTACAGCGAGATCCCCCACAACTAGCTTATCAAATGAATGGATCCAGGGATGCCCATCCCTGGAGAGATCAGACTGAAGATTCTAAAGTTTGCTCCCAAATTGGTCTGGATTTCCATTCTATAGCTCCAAATGTTTTCTAGTGACTTTTAAACTACTTTGGGTGAGATTTGTATATAGTCTCATCTGTGACTTTTCAGTGCAGCCAAGGTCTCCTTGACATGGGTAGCCCTCCATTGCATATGGAACCTGTCCCTGTCTATTCATCCTGTGTGACTCCTCTCTGTTCTCCCATAAGCTCTTGCTACTTGCAGAGACCCTCCCCATCAATAGCCATGGAGTGCGTGAGCCATATACCCTTATAGGAAAGAGCTTCCCCGAGCCCCCATTCAGCAGTCACCTCCACCCTGCTGGAGCTCAGTCCAGAACGTTTCTTGGGTTTCTGGAGAAGTTTGCTTACAACAGAGCAATGATTGGCCATATGATTTCCTGCCTCAAAAGGACATCTGCATTTTCAAGGGAAGACAGGGTGGCCGCCCAGCCCCCATGGGCGATTTTAATGTAAAATTAATTCCTTTAAAAAGATTTTGAGGGGGGGAAAAAAACAGCCACTAGCACAACCCCAACATTTTTCTAATGTACATTAAGAGCAGCGGAGGGGCTCACTGAAGCATATGCCTTGGGCTTTCAGGAGCAATCTGTACTCAGGCATTTTAAATGAAAATTGATTTGTGATTTACATGGTCAGTGGAAAGAAAATTAACTTATGGAAGGTTGTAATGAAATATTAGACAAGTAAAAAAGTAGATGGTGATCTAGTGGAACTAAAAGTCCCATCTGGAAGAATTCGGTGACATTTTTACATTTATCTGTGTTCTGCATGAGCTGTAATGTTAGGGGTAATTTTATGGGACTGAGCTGAAATGAAAAGGGTGTTATCACAGATTGCCTACAATATAGGATTGTACTCAGTGCGCGGGGCGGGCACATCCTCGTCTCCATTTTCACATAATATGACTCATTGCTCTTTTTGCAGCGACTGTAGTTGGAGCTATTCAGCCTTTTACTGGAGGCCATTAGAGAAGAACATCAAATGCTCCCAAAGAGTATCTCCCAGCACATTGAAAAGCCTTTGCCACGGCTGGTTCTCACTCACTTCCGTATTGTGTAGGCAGGCACCCAAGAAATGGACCCTACGGGGAAAGGACCTCACCTGAGACCGCAGGTGTTCGCCCAAGTTAATGCAGATGTGCGGCGCCAGCTGCAAGGAAGCCTCGAGATCACAGAACCGTAGACCCCATAGATTGAGGAGACTGGAAGGGACCTTTTTAAGGCCATCCAGTCCGATGCCTTCTTTTACAGACCAGGAAGATTTCAGAGTTTAATTAAGCAAGTTGCTTATGGTCACACAGTTATTAGCAAAGCCGCAGTTTGAAATCGGGAATTTGGTTTTCAGTCGCATCCAACTCTGTGACCCCATTTGGGGTTTTCTTGGCAAAGAAACCATAGTGGTTTCTTCTCCAGATCATTTTACAGATGAGGAAACTGAGGCAAAGAGGATGAAGTGACTTGTCCGAGATCACAGAACTATTATTAAGTATCTGAGGCTGAGATGAGTCTCCCTAACTGGTCCAGGTCCAGCACTCTGTGCACTATGGGGCCACTTAGATGTGGGAATCTGTAAGTTCAAATCCTACTTCAGACACAAGCTGTGTGATCCTGGGAAAAACTACCTAATTTCTCTCTGTTTTTTCTTTCAAAATTAAGGGGATGGATTTAATGGTTTCTTTCAATTCTAAACCTATAACCTTATGGTCATCTAAGTCATGCAAGAGACTCCAAATGCAGACCCTACACCATGCAGCCCCACAATCAGTCTTTAGATTGCTTTATTGTTGCCTTAAACCCCCATCTCCTGAATGTGAACGAAAGCTGGGACAACCCTCCTTGTTCCTAGTACCAGATTGTGGCAGAATGAACTGAGGAGCGTAGGAAGCTTGGGGTCAGAGTCCCATGGGGATCAATTGAAGGAACTAGGGATGTTTAAGGTGGAAAAGAGGACTCAGAAGACAAAGAAAATCCCTCTTTGAGTCCTTGAATGGTTGACATGTAGAAGATGGCCCCAGAGCATGCAACTGGAAGCACTAGATGGAAGATTCCTCGACCTAGGCTTGAAGTCAGAGTAAAAAGAAAACAACTGGATACTAATGAGATGCACATCTGTCCCCCAAACAGAATGGGCTGCCTCCAGACGTGGTAGTGCTCAAGCCGATGCTAAAGGACCACTTATTCTTAGCACAGTGCTGGGTACACAGTAGGCACTCAGTAAATGCTCATTGACCTAACTCTCCAGGTGTGTGAGAGAGAGGATTCTTGTTCAAGTACAAGTTGGATAGGTAGTCTCTGAGGATCCTCCACCTTCGAGAGTCTCAGCCCAAATAATGCTAATCCTACCCTCTTTCTTCTGTATTCTCCCACTTGTGCAAAAGTAAGAATGGGAGGCAAGGTGGCAATGGAAATTCAAAAAGGGCTAACACTTTCTTCTCCTCCAGTCTTCACTGTTCCTCCATTGTTTTGTAACCAATATTCCTGGCTCCTTGAATCTATGGTTTCTGAAATTGGTATTAAAATGTGATTGAATTTAAATATCTTGATGCTCTATGGAAGCAGTACTGACATTATTTGGCCCAAAGCATCCAAATTCCCTTTCTATCTATCTTCTTCTTTTTTCTACCCTTTCAATGTGATGAGAATTTTATTCAGTGCCTACTGTGTGATAAGTACTGGGGACACCAAGAAAAAAAACCAGCCCCTACTTCTGAGGAGTTTGTATCACCTTTAGTGAAAAAACAGAGAGAAATTAGGTGATTTTTCCAGGATCATATTATGTGGGTATCATAATAATATCTTCTACCATTCAGAATTATGATGAGTCTCAAATGACATCATTTGTAAAGTGCTTTGAACATATTAAAGATGTATATAAATGGTAAAAAATATTATTATTATTGCATTCTATTGGGAAGAAAAATAAGATAATCAATCAAAAAAAGTTTAAATAAGCAAATCCCTCATCTAATCATTTGATTTCTCTGTATTCTCTCTGAGACCTCAAGTTACAGGCAATGTAATAATATGTATAGATAGAGTTCCCTTACTGGGGCCCACTTCAAAAACTGTGCCATCTCTGTTGTCCTTATATTACCCAAGCACCTTTCAGCTATAAAATTTCAACAAGATAACATAAGGTGGATTGTTGTGAGTCTGCTGTCCAAAATAGAGGGGGCCCCAATTCAAATAACCTCCCATCGAAGAGAGATTGCAGCAAAAGGGCATTGATTCTGAGCTCTTGAAGCTTGTTATGGCCCCTGAAAACTGTCAGGTGTGCATGAGTAGGAGTCCAAAAGGGAGTCTTGTTCACAAGGCTGTATAAAGGAAAACATTTTGTAACTTCTGATGCCCTACATAGAAAGGCCTTGTTATTATCATTAAGGGACACACATGCAGGTGATGCGACCCGAGACAATTAACCTCTTAATTCCTCAGGCAGCTCTTTAAGATTAAAAATTAGGGAAGAGTGGTGGATCTGCATTGGTAAATGAAGTTTTCTCATTAGTAGATCCCACCAATGAGGAGATCACAGGCCAAACAAAAGTTGGCATTGTAACTGCTGGTCTGGGTGATGAATATTCATCCTGTACCCATAATGCCAGCTGTACCAAGACATTCTGCTGTCTAATGTCTTCCATTAGAATTAGTTTTTTTGACCATGGCCATCCCATAGACTCTTTTAAATATCCTCACAGAGCAATGGGTATTGTTGAAAATTAAGATGGGAAATACTTTATAAATAGATAAATCACGTCTGAATTCAATAGTATCAAAGTACTTAACAGAATAA
This sequence comes from Myrmecobius fasciatus, assembly GCA_023553655.1. Taxonomy (NCBI): domain Eukaryota; kingdom Metazoa; phylum Chordata; class Mammalia; order Dasyuromorphia; family Myrmecobiidae; genus Myrmecobius; species Myrmecobius fasciatus. The sequence goes on from JAJPUD010000585.1 coordinate 324,049, forward strand.
AGAGAGAGAAGCTATCCCTAAAAGCTTTATTGTTTCTACTTAAATAATGCAATCATCTTTTCCTGTTTTGAGTTGACTTAAATATGGAAAGATGAGAAAGTTGTCTCTCCTATTAGGAGAAGGTTTTTTTTTTCATTCCTTAGGACTTAAAGGGAAGTTTCAATCAAGCTCCTCTTGTGAGTCATGGAGGAAGATGCTGTTGACTTCCCCACTCCATGCCTTTTCCTGGTCTCAAGGAACTTTCCATCAAGTGCTCCTAGATAGACTTTCTAGGGCCAAATAAAATCCAACCCATCTTCCATATGTTGGCTATTCAAATACTTGAAAAGGATTTTTCTAAGCCTCTTGCTTCTTTTGTTCTCCATGCTAAATATCCCTGGTTCCTTCAGTTGATCCCCATATGACTGCTTAGAATATTCTTCCTCCTCAGCCCCATCTTTTGGAATCCCTATGACTATAATCGGCAGCTCCGTGGATAGAGCACCAAGCCCGGAGTCAGGGAAACCTGAGTTCAAATTCTCCAGTCTCAAAAACACTTCCTAACTATGTGACCTTGGGCAAGTCACTTACCCTGTACCTTGCCTCAGTTTCTCCATCCATAAAATGAACTAGAGAAAGACATGCTAAATCACTCCAGCATCTTTGTCAAGAAAACCCCAAATGGGATCACAAAGAGTCAGAAAACTCTGAAAAACAGCCATCGATATCTACAATCCATTTATCTTTACTATATCAAGGAAGGGCCTGATACAGCAATAAACAAATGTCTGGTCACTCACCTTTGTCATAACTGCCTCAAGTCCATAGATGTTTTGGGGGAGATCATGGGTGGGTCCTACAAAGGGCAGGTAGCACTCAGACGGAACAGCTGGGTGGCTGATGACAGCAGCCGTGGCCTGGGGATTCACAGATTGCTACAGAGGTCAATAGCATGTATCGCCTTCCCATCCCATTCATCTGAAACATTAGCCTATGGTGAATGTAATCGGGAAATGGCAGCAGATGGATCTTAGAGGACTGTCAGCATTCACAGGACCACGAGGCTGGAGAGGAGATGCTAAATGGATCCTTTGGTTTGTGATTACAGCCCTGGGAATAATTACCCTAATTAATTGCTGCAAACCTGGGACCCTTGCTCCTGGCCCATGCAGGAGTTAATGATCACTGGTCTGGGAGTGTGTTTTTGGCAGATTTGCAGAAAGTGTCAGCAGGGTAAAAGGACCCCTGAGAGAGGCTCCAGCTCCCAAAGCCCTCCCGGCCCCCATCTCTTACTGACCGCAAGTACATCACCGGCTGATTAGATAACGTCCCCACAGACCACAAAGTAAAGAGCAGGATTTGAAGCAAGACAATGAAGTGTTCCCTTTCAGCGCCAAACTTGTGCTTAGTCAAGATAGTCTTAAATATGGGTATCTTCAGTTTGGCACTCATTGGAAAAGGGCTTTTATTCCTGGCACAGTGAATCAGGAGGGGGTAGTGGGAGAAAAGGTGTGCCTGATTATATTTCTTTTGGACCCTATTAAAATGGAATCTCTCCTCTCGGCTACTGCAACTCATCTGGAAAGGGAGGCCTGGTCCCCGGCAGATGAGGGCAAAGTTTGGGTTCAGAATCTCTAGCTTCCCTGCCTTCAAATCCTTCTCCACTCAAGGATTACAATAGAGTTTAAAGGGCTCTGATAAGTCATTGAGTTCCAGCTCCTCATTTTACAGGTGAGGAAACTGAGGTCCAGAGAGGGATGACATAGGATCCTAGATTTAAGAACAGAATTTAGAAATCATCAGGTCCAATCCCCTTCTCCTTGTCCACTGGAAAGTGGACTGGACTTCTACAGAGAACCTTGCTTCTCATCTTGGCTCTGTTTCTTACAACTTCCCTATTTGGGGTTTTCTTGGTAAAAGACATTGGGGTAATCAGTTCCTTCTCTAGCTTATTTTAAAAATGAGGAAACTAAAGCAAACAGAGTTAAGTGACTTGTCCAGAGTCATACAGCTAGTGTTTGAGACTGGATTTGAACTCATGAAGATGAGTTTTCCTGAAGCCAGGCTTGGGGTTCTCTGCACCATGTTGTCACCTAGTTGTCCTTCAAGGCACCAAAAACTAGTAAGATTGGGAAGGGCCTCTAGGCTAAGGGAACACCTAAGCCACACTTGGAACAAAGTGAAGATACCTTGAGGATGAACTGAGGAAGAATTGCACCTCAGCTATGAGGGCTAACAGGGCAAAGGTACCAAGAGAATGGCATCTTTGGGCAATAGATTGCTTGCTGGTCAAATTTTCCCTTGTTAAAACTTAGTCTCAAGAGATACTGATTTGAAAAAAGGAAGGAAGGAAGGAAGGGAGGGAAAAGAAAGAAAGAAAAGAAATAGTGATTTATTCAAAGTACTTAAATTGCACATGACTAAGACAACTTTTAAAAATTGCTTCTTTGGGGCAGCTAGGTGGCGCAGTGGTTAGAGCACCAGCCCTGAAGTCAGGAGGACCTGAGTTCAAATCTGGTCTCAGACACTTCCTAGCTGTGTGACCCTGGGCAAGTCACTTAACCCCAATTGCCTCAGCAAAAAGCAAAAAAAAAAAAAATTGCTTCTTTCCGTTCTATTTGCATTTTGCTCACTTTAAGAACTTTTAATAAGTCCAAGGACTGAAACCTTCCTTGGGAATTTCAAGTTTCTACAAGTTGATCAGGGCAATGGCAGAGGAAAAGAAGAAGGATCTTAGTTTTTAATCCTGGAAAAGACCTGGAAGTTACCTAGTGAGAAAACTGGGGACAAGAGAGTCTCCCTAATGTGGCCATCCATGGAAAGGAAGTAAGGGCAAAGCCGGGATTTAATGTCCCTTTTTCCGCTTCCAAACCGTGGCACAGAGGCAGCCCGTGGGCTGTCTGTGTTTGGCTGAGACTGCTAATCCTGACTCTGTCTTCAGCCCCTGGCACCTGCATCCCTTCCATCTCCAAAGCATAATTTCAAAGAGCTACTGGCTGTTTGTCAGTGTCTAGGCTTCAGCAGTGCATATATTATCTGCGTACAATGAATGTAGCACATGGAAAATTTATGTGCAGTTGGGAAAGGTGAGTCTCTCTCTTGATGGGCTAGACAACCCTTCTTTGGGCTTGGAAAACCCATCTGCCCCAAGCAGGCTCGTGCCATTAGTCAGGCATCTATGGTCCCTCTCCTCGAGACTTTTCTTCCAGAGACAAAAATCTACAACTCAATCACGAGGAGGCAGGTGTTCTTGAGTGATAATAATACAAATAACAGTGCTTTTGGATCACTGAATAAATCCCCACCCTACTGATGAGCTCAGAGATCCATGGAAGTTTTAAAGTAATCTTGTATCTTTTAAATCATGAGAACATGAGTAGAATGTGACACTAAGATTTTTTTTAAGAAAATAATTCTAATTATGATCCCACTCTTTTAGAATACCTCCCTTAACATCCCTCTCCTCCAAAAAAGTTTTTTGTGGCATAAAATAAGAGCTAGATGTATTTTCTTTGCTGTTAGGACCCCCCTCCCCCTGGAACAAAAACAGCTAGGTTGGGCAGCTAGGTGGCGCAGTGGATAGAGTACCAGCCCTGAAGTCAGGAGGACCTGAGTTCAAATGTGGTCTCAGGCACTTAACATTCCCTAGCTGTGTGACCCTGGGCAAGTCACTGAACCCCAATTGCCTCAGCAAAAAAGCAAAAACAAAAAAAAACAAAAAAAAAACCCAGCTAGGTTACAATTAGAGGATGAGTTGTTGATTAGTGAATGGTGAATCTCCTGAAATAAGAATGATTATTCAAATTATTTGAATTTTCACTGCATATTTCCATTGAGTTGGAACCAATTACCCTATTTTACATAATTATGCTTCAAAGAGTGCAAGTTTGTACATATTGGACCATTTGAGGGTAAGTCATCATTTGTACCAATGGCAACCGAGTTCTAGGTACCTTCTCATTAACTTATTGTCTTAGAGAGCTGCCTGGGGTGGTGAGAGCTAAAGAGAGCTGCCCAGAACCACAAGCCAGTATGTGGAAAAGCAGGAGTTGAACCCTGACCTTCCGTCTCTGAGATAATCTCAAGCCACTGTACCATTGCCTCTCTTTATGGCAATTCTTTTTAAAATTTAAAGTCTCATTTTATTGATATTTTTTTCTTTTCACCTTTATTTGAGAATATCCTTCCCCGCCCAGTGAACTATCCCTTGTAACAAAGAATACAAAAGAAAGAAAAAACAATCATAAAAACTAAGCAACTAACAGAGAGGATAATAAAAGTAACATTCAAACACCTTCCCTACAGTCGCCACCAGTAGAGAACAAGGTGGGAAGAGTGTTTTCTCAAACTTCTCCAGGTCAAAACCTAGTTGTAACTTTTGTTAATATTGTCTTCCCTATACCCAGTATACAGAAGAGTATCTGACATAGAGCAGCTACTTTGTAAATATTTATTATAGATTAATTGCTGGATTATAATTTCATAGGGTTTAAGTTTGTTGTTCTTTCTGTTTTATGATGTTTGATAGTGATTCATTGATTTATTGGTTTCTGATCACTTCATTTTGCATCCACTCCTATAATTCTTTCTCTGTACTTCTCTGAATTCTTAATATGTATTACTTCTTACAGTGAAATAATATTATATTGCATTCACGTACCATATCCTGTTTTAGCCATTCTCTAACCAATCAGCAATGACTTTGTTTCCAATTCTTTGTGATAGCAAAAGTGATATGTGGTATGTACTTTTTTTTTACTGAAGTGTATTTTAAAACTAAATTGGGTGGCAGGGGGAAGAGTGTTCCAGTATCTCCTTGAGAGAAATGAGACATCCAGGGGTATCATAAATTCAAGGTTTATGATTAGCCTGTTAAAGGGACTTTGGAATTCTGGGTAACTATAGCAATACTGATGCTGGGATTATAATAGATTTCTTCATCCAGCTCCATTTTGTTCCCAACATTCTGGAGCCACAGAAGCTGCTCCAATGGTAGAAACTAATCTATCTTATAGTAGGGGCTCCTGCATGATAGCCCGAATGAAGGGAGTCATGGTCCTTGGAGAGAAGGGAACAACCCTGCTGTTCTCTGCCCTGCTCAGCCCACATCTAGAAGAGGCTATTTAATGTTAGTGCCACATCTTTGCAAAAATACTCACCGGTTGGAGCACAACTTGAGAAAATAGAACTGGAAGGTGAAGGGACTGTGTCCCAACCAGATAAGAAGGAGGGATGGTTAGTCTGTAAAAGAAAAGTGCAGAATCACTGAATCACCACTTAGAGAAAGTGTAGAAATGAGTCCAAGAGGTTGGGGAGTGTTAGAAGTATTCCAGTCACTCTGCTTGGTCATAAAGGGTACACCAATGGGAGGACATTGTTAAAAGGCAGGGGATGAGCCTTCTGTCAGGGGCAATGTCCTAAGAATGAAAGCTATTTAAATGTAGGATGATTGATCTCAGGAAGGGAAGGCTGGAAGACCAAGAATACAGTAGCAGGTGTTCTTGGTCTAGCATGGATTGAATTCACTGGCCACTCAGCCTTTTATAAGGCTGAGATTCCTTGTTGTTCTTCAATTTCAGTCAGTTTGCTTTACATGACATTATTGAGGCTTTTGGCAAAGATACTAGAGTTATTTTCCATTTCCTTCTCAAACTCATTTTACTTACGAGCAACTGAGGCAAGCAGGATTAAGTAATTTTCCCGGGGTCACCCAACTATTAAGTGTCTGAGATTGGATTTGAACTGAACTCATGAAGATGAGTGTTCCTGATTCCAGGCTTGGCACTCTATCCATTGGGCACCCAACTGCCCTATTCTTTAGGGTATAATTAATAATAAAAAAGATTCCGTAAGGTATAATATTTTTCCTTCTGCCTTTTAGGGTTTTTGTGAGGAAAACAATTTGAAAGTCATTAAAGGATTGTGTAAATGTGTGTTGTCATTGCCACAGTTCTGCTCTTGTGTTCTTCACACACTAACAAGTTGTAGCACTTCATAAGTTTGTACCTTTTGAACCCCATTAGACACAAGCTCCTTAAAAATAGAAATAATGCACTGCACATAGTAAACATACAGTGATTTTTTTTCATTGAATGAATAAAAAAGGCTCTATTTTCCTAAATAGGGAATAACTATAAAATGAGGGCATTGGATTAGATTCCTCTAAGACCCAATTCAGTTCTAAATCCTAGGAAAATGAATGAATGAGGGAATGAATGAATTTGGCAAAAGAATATGAAATTTCAAGCAAATCCGATGGACTTTACCACCAAGGATAAGAGTGTGTCCTTGTCCTTGCCAGTCTATGGAGGAGGGGGGAAGCTTTCATGATTATTTCAGGATATTTTCATAGTTTGTTACCTAGAGTTACTTCCCTCCCCACAATCAAATTTCAATTTAAGGTAGCATTGTTTTCTTTTCCCAAAATGATCCTTTGATATCTTTTCAAGATGGGAGTTTTATTCCACTAGAGGAAGGGACACTGGCTGGCCACAGACAACTTTAAACTCTCTTGTGTCCCAATTCTGGATCTTAAAAGAAAAAAAAAAGGAAAGAAGTCGAGGTCTAAAGATCTAAAGGAAGATGAACACCATCTCCATTTACATCTGACTCCCTCCTAATTAAAAATTAAGAGAAAACTTTCTAAACCACTGAATTTTTTAGCCTTTTGCTTTTCTTGAGATTGTGAAGATTTTCTATGAAAATTAAAAGACTTGTATTTAAAATAATAAGCTCTGAAGAAATTCATCTGAGACCTCCAATCCAAGCCTACCTAGCTGCAGGGGATAAACCAGGTCTAATGCTCTGAATTGTACACTTCTATCTGCTTAGAGTTACATGGTCTCACTCATAAGTAACAGAGTTTCTGCCTTTCTACTTTGTAAATCAATTCCTTCCCCCCAAGAAGTGGAAATAATAAATGCATTGGATAACTGAGTGTCAGAGCTCGAGAGAACCTTCCAAATCAGTTCATCCATTCCCCCTCATTTTACAAATAAGGAAAATGGAGCCTGGAGAGGTCACAGGCTCAGTGATGTAGAGCTGGAAGGCACCTCCACCATTATCATTTCCGTTTCTCTCCCGTCTTGAAAAACTCAGAGACACGTAGTAGCAGGAGAGTGAAGTTCAGTGAAATTTTTCATGGGAGAATATAGATTCCTAAAGGGTAGGAATCCCCAGCACTTTAGTCCAGTATTTGGCACAGAGCAGCTATTTAAGTGCTCTCACTTAAGGGATTGATTGATTGATTGCTCAGTGTTGCACATAATACATTGCTGAAATAAGATTCAAACCTAGATCCCCCCCCCAGTTCCAAATACAGTTCTCTCTTCCTCACACCGATCTGCTTCCACTTAGACATCTTAAATGACTAACAATTCTCATATGGCCTCTGACTGCCGGTGATGTCACCAATTTCCTTGTAATTAAAGCCAAGCTTGGGCTGTGTTTTCAACTGACTGCCCCCAGTGAAAAAAGGGATGTGCTTGGATGGAGACCTTTCTCTCCTTGGGTCTTGCACCTGCTGGAGGGAATCTTCCAGCATAACATCAATTTCCTTGGTGTTAAGCTCTTGATTTGCCCATGAAATGGAGTTTTGTGCTCCCTCAAGGACATCAGTCAAATTCCTTGACTGTGCATGTAATATTTTCATTGTTTCTGAAACCATCCTCTTACTTCCTAATGGCTCCATGACACTTGTCTGCAGGCACTTGCTAGATGACCTGTTGGCTATAAACATTTTCTGAGACAACAGAGCATCAAATAGGGTTACTCAATTTCTTCCTGGTGACTCCTTTAGGCATCTGTGTGTTACTTTCTCCTAAATCCTCAATATTGGAAGATATTCAACTTCAGCATTTCAGAAAAGAAGGACTAAGGTATTCATAAAAATCTTTTTTTTACCCAAAGATATCCCCTAAGCTTTCCTCGGTGAGTTTCCTCCAGTTTTCAGTTCAGATGAGCATTATATAATTAAGAAAAAATTCATAATGACTCCTTAAAATCCCATTATCCTTTTTATTGTTCCCAATAGGTTCATAATCACTGAGTAACTGAGCACTTTAAAAGTTTGCAAAAATATTTTAAATACATTATTGCATTTGGTTCTCATAATAATCCTGAGAAGTAAGTATGATTATGATCCCGTCTTACAGATGAGATGACTTAAGCTCAGATAAATTAAGTGATTTATCCAGGGTCACACAGTATATGACTTCTTGCAGAGGTATTTAAACCCAGTTCTTTCTAATGGCCCATTGGCGTTCTGATTCAATGTAATCTAATTCAACAGACATTTATTAAGGACCCAGGTATTGGGAAAACAAAGGCAAGGAGTTTGTGTTCTACCTTGGAGATTCATATTCCACAGTTTGTAGAATCAGAGATTTATAATTAGAAGAAATCACAGGATCTTGGAAGGAGGTATCTACAATTTTTGAAAGAAACCAGGAATTCTCTGAAAGAAGGTGAGGAGGATTTCTATTCCAGAACTGTGAAATGGTACAGTGGCCAGAGATAGAGTATCACAGAGAGAGAACAAATAAGTTAATTTGACTGAGCAGAAAGTAGATGAAGGGAAGGAACACAAAATAAGTTAGAAGCCATATGGTAAAGAGTGTTCAATGCTGCCTAAAGACTGTGCATTTTATCCTAGAGAGAACAGAGAGTTCTTGAAGTTCTTGAGCAGAAGAGTGACGGTCAGATTCATGTTTTAGAAATCCATTTGGCAGCTCCGTGGAAAGAGAAAGCCTAAAACAGTGAGACCATTTGCAAAACTTTTGCAATGCTCAGTCAAGAGATGATAAAGGCTTGAAACAGAGTAGAGCCTATGTGTGTAGAGAAGATGTATTAGATTAAGACATGTGTAGTTGGATTAACAAGACTTGAAGGTCAGCTACATATGACAATAAGGCAGAATAAAGAATCAGGGATTATTCTGAGATTGTATACCTGGGCACTAATTTGTGTACCTGAGTAACTACTTTGGTTCTACTACCAGCAAAAATGGGGATATGTGAAGGGGGTGGATTAGTAGAAGAGAGAATGGGTTTCTTGGTATATACTGAGTTTCAGACGCTGATCTCACATCCAGGAGGAGACATCTCGTAGGAATCTAATGATGTGGGACTAGAGTCAGAGGGGGAGATCAGAACTTGATATGGAGATGAGGGACTCATTTATAGAGAGAAGATAACTGAATCTGTAGGGATTAGTGAGATTTTCAGAATAGAAAAAGTGAAGAAAGAGAAGAGGCAAGAAGACAAATGGGTGATACCTACATATAATGGACAGGATAGATGTGATTTAATGAAGATGAATTAGAAGGAATATCGCAAAAAGTTAGAGGAGGACCAAGAAAAAGTTTCACAGAAATTGAGGAGAAAGAGTACACAGGAAGAGAATGGAGTCATAAAGTGTCAACTCTTGTAAAGAAATGAAGAAATGAAGAAAAGGTCATTAAATTTAGTGGTTACAACATGATTTGTACCTTTGGAAAAAACAGATTATGTCAAGATTACAAGGCATCTTTTACTCATGCTGGATTTACCTTTTTGGACTCTCCTTTTGGGTTTAGAACTCAATCAGAAAAGTGGTTGGTTAAAGCATCCATGATATTCTAGGATAAGGAGTCTTAGCCTGGGGTCTGTGAATTTGTATTATGTGTGTGTATGTGTATACATATATACCCATATAAGCATTAGGGCTCAAAAGACACAGCTATAGTGAAATCATATATATATATATATATATATATATATATATATATATATCATGTCAATATCACGATATTTAATTGCTCTCCCTTGTAATCTTAGATATTTTATTTTATGAATGTAGGAACCTTATTCTAAGAAGAGGTCCGGAGGGTCATCAGATTGCCAAAGGTATCCATGACAACAAAAAGGTTAAAAAAACCCAATCTGTAGAGGATAGTTTCCCAGGTGCTTGAATTAAATCTCGTTAAAGATAGCAGATGGCCTCTCAGAGATGCTGTGGCATTGCTCTGTACTCCTGATCAACCTTCGGTCTTTCAAAGTGTCAGCGTAAATTGAAAACCTGCCATCTTTTCTAACATTAACACTAACCACCTCCTTAATTAATGTGTCAATACTGTCGATAGCATAGTTCATGACTCCCTTAGAAATGCATCCTCCAAGAACATTTTCTTCCATTATTTCTTTTATATGCTCCCTAGAATCATAGAATGTCAGTGTTCAAAGGGATCATCCGGGTCATTTAATCTAGCTGCCCCTCCCCCTCCTTTTACAGGTGGGGAAATGGATTCCCAGAGAGGTTGGAAATTGCCCAGGTCCCACAGCTAATGAGAACCTGCACCTGGCAGCCAGATCAGGGCTGCAGCCCTACCTGGTGCTTACTCTTGTCGACTGCTTTTGAGAAGGAAAAAGAAATCTTGGGAACCACCAAGTGCAACCCCCTCATTTTACAGATTAGGAAACTGAGTCCTAGAGAAAGGAAATTACTTACTCAAAATAGCACAGATAATAAGTAGGAGAATGAGCATTTGAACCAGGTCTTCTGACTCCAAATCCCAAATGAATTACAAATTTGAGTTTTGCTCCATATGTCACTATCTTGCTACGTGACCTTGATGATTTTCTCTTCCATAACAGAGGATGAAGTTATGTGTGTGTGCTTGTGTTATTATGTGATAATAACCTTAATTCCATCAACCAACTGGTTTCGTTTTGCTTAATTAACTCACTTTTTCAGGCTCCTGGTCTTGGAAAGAAGGGCTCAGGAACATGTCCTCTGAGACGCTGCATTAATGGCATTCAGTATCATGGAAGCCAACAGTGAATCTTTGCCTTTGCATACGTGGGTCTCTAGTCTTTCATGCTTTAAAAGAAATTTCACAGAGGCTCCATCTTTAGTATATACTAAAAAGAGCTCAATCCTGTGGCGAATACACCAAGAACATTGTGTTTTCTCTATAAGATGAAATGTACATTTCCCATTTAAAGACAAATCCTTCCATTCAAAAGGCTAAATTAGTATGGGACTTTAAAATACTGAATGTTTACATTTTGAGCATAGGAAAAAAATCAGATTTAAGAAGGTTTTCTGAGAACATTTTAACTCCATTGTAAATTATATGCATTTCAGTTACCTTTAGTCCAGGGCTACAGGATTTGAAAGAGTCTCATTTTCACAGGTTTGTTAGATATATATCTCCTCCCTTTCTTAATCATTCCTCCCCACTACAATGCTAAATGACAATGATGGCTAATTGCTGATATATTGTTTAGCAAAAGAACTTGATGAAAATACTCTTGCTGTCCTTCCCGCTTTTACTTGTCAAGCCGGCCTTCTCTTAGGACTCATAAGTCCATTCTTTCTTTTCTTTAGAATACATCCATTTAACAAGCAAGTTGCACCTATATGTGCAGCCATAGCACGAGAAAAGAATAAATGACGCTTATGTGTGTTGTAGTCAGTCAGATGATGCTGGTGGTGGTAATAAGAGTGAGGATGAGGATGAGGAGAAGGAGGAGGATGATGATACTAGCATTTATATAGTAGTTCCAGACTGTGTAAAATGCTTTACAAATATTTTCTCTTTTTATTCTCACAGCAACCATGGGAATTAGATGTTGTTATAATCCCCTTTTTACAGTTGAGAAAACTGAATTAAACAGAAGTTCAGTAGCAGGCCTAAGGTCACATAATAAGTGTTTGAGGCTAGAGTTGAATTCAGCTTTCCCTGACCAGGCCCAATGCTCTACCCACTGTGGCACCTCATTAACTCTATCAAGGGGGAAAGAATAAATTAAAATATGGAGTTGCTAATTGTATAAACTTTAAGAAAGGCTTTAATTTAGCACCTTTCCTAGATATGAAATCAGTTCAGGTTAGAACTTCAAAATTAGGGGATGTTGAGAAAAACATCGTAGGAAGAGGGAAGAAAGAGAAGACAAGATTATAAACCAAGTGACTGATGGGAAATTACACGTTCTTTCAGCCAGTAGAGCCATATTTACTATCACATTATAAAAGGGAGAAGTACTCTAGTCCCAGTTATTTCTAATGCCTCAATGTGCTCTACCATGTTGTAACTTCTACCACACCAGTCAGATGGAGTAGTTTTCAATTACTTCCATTCTTCATAACTTTTATTGTTGAATTTAACCTAATCCTTTCCTTTCTGGAATTTAGACCTTTCTACTTCTTAATGACTTCTCTCACTCTTTGCTGCCTACCCAGATTTCCCCCTTTTTTAAAAAGGATTGACAACAAGGGGACACCAGAGGTAAATAGTATCAACCACAATCCTCCACATTTGAATGTGACAAATGGTCACCTCCATTTTTCCTCCAGGCCATTTAGATTTCTCCCATAGTGTTTAGCTTTTTAACCCATTATCTCTCAATGACATCGAAAGTTTAATTTAGATCTCCATTTTCCCAAATGATTCCTTTCTCTTTTGTCCCTTATTGTATCTTTTATTGCTCTCCCAGACTTACGGTAGTGCTGTCAATGGCACTTGTAACAATTTACACTTATCGACACAGTATTACAGCTAATTCACCCTTGGGAACTGTCAATTACCCTGTCTTTTTCGAGCAAACTAACAAGGGGAATTCTTTAAGGAACGGTTCTGTTCCTCTCTGTACTAAGTCTTTTTGTGATACCTCTTTGTGTCACGGAAGCATAATGGATTCTTGTAGAGTATACTGATGGATCACATGTTTTGGTAGGTTTTCCCATCCTAGGAAGGCTTTGAGCATAGATGAGGTGATAAGTTGTACATCTCTTGTCTGGGGATTAGTTTAACTCAGTTGCCTGCAATTCAATGAATGTTTTTGCCTACAACAGATAACTAAGCAACAGAAAGAACACATTTGAATAGGGATAAATGTAAATTATCTCACTTGGGCTCCAAAAACTCAACTTTACAAATACAAGATCATCAGATTATACAGTTAAATCTGGAAATGGCCGTAGGGGCCATCCAGTCCAGCTTCCTCACTTTACAGATGAGAAATTGAAACTTAGACAAGTAGAGACACATGTCCCTGGTCTCAGAGTCAGTAAAGATTCAAAGTCTTGAATGTATGTATTTCTTCTTGACTCTGAGACCAGATTTCTCTCCACCTCACCACGCTGCCTCTCCTCCCCCATATGTGCCTTTGGCAAATCATTTTTAAAATGCCTGAGAGTTTTAATGGATTCTAAGGTCATTATGAGTCAGCACCAAGATATCCAAGAAAGATAATGCAATATTTGGCTGTTTAAGAGAGGCAGAGCTTCCAAGAATAAGGACATGATATCCCTAATATTCTTTGCCATGGTCAGATCACATCCGGTGACACATTTTGGGAACAATATGGATAAGCCAGAGAGAGTATTATTATAGGTAGCCAGGGTGGTGAAGGGATCAAGTTTATTTCTTTAAAAATTAGTTGAAGCATCTAATGATATTTAATTTATTTAATCTAAATAATAAATGATAAATCATAATAATAAGCACTCTAAATAAATTCAATTTAATCTAAAGAAACTAAGTCTTCAACTGGAGGCTAGAGGTATATTTGAAGGACTATAAAGTGGACAAGACAAAGTATGTGTTTTGCTTGGCTTTGGATCACAAAAGTAGGACCAATGGATAGAAAATGTCCACCAAAAAATAGGAGGGGGAAGGCAAATATATGCTTAATGCCCCTAAAAGTTTTTAATAAGAAAGATCTCAAAGTGGTCTAGGAAATGGCGAGTTCTGCTCATTAAAGATCTCTATGCAAAGACTACCTGAACATTTCTAGACTGTACTGTAGATCATGGGATTATTACTCAGTATCCATTCAACTAGATGGCTACGAGGTCCCTTCCAGTTCTGAGATTTGGTGCTTTTATGATACCTGTGAAGGTAAAAGTAAGAATTCTTGGAATAGTGAAGCATCATTCCAAGAATTATATGCCTGCATTATTTCTATTAGGAAAGAACCTTGGCATCTGTGCAAATATCAACCCTAGAAAACCAGCCCACAAACTTCAGGTAGCCCAGTGTAACCACCTATGGTCATGAATCATGGATTATCAAAATTGGAAGGCAACTCAAAACCTGTCTACCCCCAGTGAAGAATTCCCTCTTACACTGCCGACAAATGGTCGTCTTAATTTTTGCTTGAAGACCTCCCTTTAGAGGAAATCTACCACCTCCTAAAGTCACTTAGTCCACTTTGAGACAGTTCTTTTTTTCCACATCAAGCTAAAACTGGTCTCTCTTGCAATTTCCATCCATTACTAGTTCTCCTTTCAAAGGTCCAAATGGATCAAATAGAATCTCTCTCCCACATAACATCCCTTCAGATACTACACGACAGCTCTTATGTCTTCCCAACCTTAAGTTTTTTTTTTCTCTTGGCCAAATGTCAACATTTTCCAAAATCAATTGGTTCCCTGTCCTCACAACGTGCTAATTACCCTCTTTGGATCCTGTTCCACTTTGTCAGTTTCCTGATCCTGTGAATTTTTACAGTGTCAAGCTTTTCTTTGTAGTGCAAAAATTATGAATTAGTGTTGTAGGGCATCTACATTCTGATGGGAGAGGGAGAAAGGGGAAGAAACCTATTTTGTCCATCATTAAAATTCCACGTACCTTACCTTCTTGCTGCTTCATACTTATGGCCACAAATGTGTCTCCGGTGAACCTTTTAGCTAAACCCAACAACGAGATTTATCCTGAACTTCGGTGACCTAAACTGAGCACAATCCCCCAGATGTGGTGAGAACAGGGAAGAATACAAGGAGACTATCATAACTCCAAAATACCTTTTAAATTCATTCTCTCAATAATAGATACCATTAATTTCTCAGTCCCTTTACTTTAGTAATAAAGGTAAGAGATTTTTATCAGCTCGTCCATGAAAGAAGCCCGGCTCTATTTTCAAACTGCTTCATACGTTGCCATCATCTCCAAACTCCAAGACTTGAAATGGTTAAAGCCCTAGCCTCAGCCAATATGGAAATGCGGCTGAATTTGAAATTTACTGTATGATGTTTCTGCTTTTCATTTTTTACCATTTCACACCTTGTCCGCATCTTGAGCAAGCTTGTAAGTTTCCAGCGCATACATTTCTCGTGATGATATATTGTCCTGGTGGAAAATTTCATTTACTGGCTGTGCCCTTTGCTGAACCTGTTGCTAGTCAGAGAACATGATAAGCGTATAAGTAGCATGCCACTTCATTTATCATACATCGTTTTAGACACTCAAATATCTCATATACAATTCTGCATTCTGCACAGAGGGAAACGACTAAACTCTTGGAAAAAAAATCTCCAAATAAATTGTCAGTTTCTAATATAGAAATGCATCATCTTAATAAAAATTAATCACGGTTTATCCTGAACCTCTAAGTGTCTCTTGTTTTTTTATATAGTCCTCATAACCACCTGCTATCAAACACTAATAGAAAATATCTGCCTTTTGTGATTTGGAATCTAAGAGAATTGAAAGATATAAAAAGGCTGTCTATTTTCAATAATGGAATTACACTGTGAAATAAATCAGAGCAGGGAGAACCCTAGCTGGGTTTCAAGGGTCCTCTAGAACCAGTACCTTGCACTGGGGAGAACCTACTGGACCCTTTTCCTCACATTAACTTAAGTGAGAGCCGCTGTAAGTCAGCAACAATATTTTTCAAAGTCTGAATTAGGTTGGAGAAGAAATGTGAACCTGAAAAAATAAGGGAGAAACAAAGTCTTGTGGCTTTGCTTAGAGAAGGATTTTCCCTGAGACTTGTTTTCCTTGTAAGTTTCAATAGGTCAAGATTCCCTAATATCAGTAAGTTTTCATCTATTGATTTCTGCTCTTCCCTGGCCAGTCATTACAATATTTCACCACCAGCTATGTTTTATGTCTCACATAAAAGAATCTACATCCTGTCACTGTGGGGCACTGAAAATTTTGAATAGAAAACTTGATTTGCATTAAGCAGTGTTTAGACTGTTTAGGGTCCTTCTCCAATAATTGGGATCCATGAAACACTGTGAGCAATTATACCAATGGGCTTTTTTTTTCTCTTTTACTTTAAAGACTCTATAAAGAATATGGATCCTGCCACTTACTTCTGTAAAGAAGCCCATCACGTGGGCTATCTGTAGAAGAATTTCGGCTTCAAATATGGGTGTAGAGGCAGAGGAAAGGTAGAGTGGCAGAAGTCTAAATGAAGTCACAAAGACTTGTGTTCAAATCTTGCCTCTGATGGATGCTAGTGTTATAACTTTGGGCAAATTATTTAATTCCTTAATGGCCCGGAAAGCCTTCTAAGATTATACATGTGGGAAAATATGGTACAAAGGGAAAAACACTCGATTTATAGACAGGAGATCTAGGTTCAACTTTCACCTCTGCTTTTCTTATCTGAATGACTTTGGGCAAGTTCACTGATCTCACTGAGCCCCAGTTGGCCTCTATATAAAATGAAGAACCTGGATGAGATGATTCCAAAAACCCATTCCAGTTCTCCATCTATGATATAAGATGTATGACTGAGTAGTCTGCATCTGTGATAGGAGTCTCTATAGCAGAAGTTTGATATGGACCCCAAAGAGGGAATAACTCTCTTGAGTTACATGGACAAAACTGCCTTTCAGAAAGAACAGCATACAATTGTATACCTTGCAAAAACTGATTTGAAGATCATCCCTTTCACCCTGTCATCCCAAGGAGATGTGCCAAATGGCAGACCATCTCTTGTGGAAGGAAAGTGATTTATTTTATAAGAAATGAGGTTGTTGGTTCTAAAACATTAGCTCTTGAACTTGTCATCATTATTGTCAACTAGCAAACTCTGTGATGAGACTGATTAAAAGAGCAGGATAGTTTTCTCCACATTAAATATTGATCAACTTTTTTAAGGTAAATCTACTGAGTCTCAAAGACCTTGTAAAGACGACTAATAGAGTCCCCAGTTCCTTCAAGGATTTGGTCTATTCTCCATCTTTTTCATTAGAAAAGTTTATTCACTGATACCACGAGCCCATGAGAAACTGATTGAAACAAGTATATATCTTGAGTTTGGTGATTGGTTTGAAGTAGTTATTTCAAGAGGTTATTGAGTCATTAGAATCCACTCCACTAGTAGGCTTGTGTATATTATATTCTTTATAAATACTTTGGTCACTTTATGGCCAAGATGTGGGAACATTTCTAGAGGTGTGTTGAGCCTATCTATATCTGGCATGCCTTCCCTTCTCCTTTCTGCCCTTTAGAATCCTAGCTTTCTTTAAATCTCAACTCAAATTTAACTTTGACCCTTTGGTAATACTTAAGAACTTTCCTGATCCCTCTCTTCGCATCCATCCCTGCTAACACCTTTCTTCCATCACCTTGTATTTGTTTATATAATCTCCTTGTATACATGTATGTTGTCTCTCTGTATAGAAGTTCCTTGGAGGAAGGAATTGTCTCTCTCTCTCTTTTTTTTTTACTTTATATCCACAGAACTTCACACAGTACTACTAGGTACTTAACGAATATTGATTGGTTGATTGATTTATCAGTCAATAAACTAGCATTTATTAAGCGCCTACTATTTGCAAGGAAATGTGCTTAACTAAGAGAACATCATAAAGAGTTATGGCCATTATTTTGGGCTGTGGAAGGATGGGAAAAAATAAATGACAAGGGAATCCAATACAAGAAAACTTCATAATACATATATTAATATGTATGTATTCTATTATACAATATATTGGTTGGTTTATTATGTGCATACATACACCAGTTAATTTTAATATAAACCAGTTAATTTTAATAATATGGACAAACTTCTGCAATTAAAAGTTCCTGTGCGCTGAATAGCCACTATTCAAAATCATAGCAAAAGAATACAAGCATTTATAGTCTTGTCACAGCACTGGCCGCCCAGTGTGGCTGCCCCTTAATCAGCCAGCAGGGGACCTCGGAGCAAAACCGCTTTATTTGTATAACTGCTAATAAGAGATGGCAACAGTCACAGTGTCTGTCTTTTTAGCTTCTTAAACTGCTTTGTATGAGGAGAGTTGCCTTCTGCAACAAGCCCACCCTGATTCCTCCAAATGTTAGTGCTGCCTCCCCCAACTCCAAAATTACGGGGAATTCAATTTGGATTTTTTTTTGAGTTTTGTTTTTGTGTGCACATTGTACCCTTCTTAAAGAAGATCATCTTTCTTTGAAACGAATTGGTGGGTTGGGGTGCGGAGTGGGATAGGGCTCTGTACACTCAATACCTGTTACACTATTATTGCTTTCAGTTGTATCCTACTCTTCGTGACAGTAGGGACAGTATGGTCCACAGAGTTTTAATATTGGACTGGTTTGCCATTTTCTTCTTCAGTGACTTAAGGCAAACAGGATTTAAATTACTTGCCCAGGGTCACATAACTAATAAGTGTGTGGATCCAAATTTACACTCAGGTCTTCCCGACTCTAGACTCAACTGAGGCATCTGCCTCTATTGAATACACAGTACTTCATAGATTCTTGTTGAATTGAGCTGAAGTGAATCTTAAGGGCTTTCAGCCCTCTTAATAATCTTTGAAAAGATGGTAGCCAGGGAAGTCTCAATCCTACCAAAGCGAAAGCACTGTTCCTCAAAGCTCGTGTGGGGTATGACTCATGAATTTCATATGATCAGAATTAAGTGATTGGACATGAGCTGAGGCATTCTTCTACTTTGGCCCCATAGATCATAGGGACAAATTTCAAAATTAGAAAAACAGACTGCTAAATTTCTTGCCATTATTTGAAATTGACAGTTAAACTTAAATCCATTTGGATCTTCATCACTGCCTGGCTTGGATCTAATTTCTTAGCCCTAAAGGGATGGTTCTGAGATGAAGCCTTTATAAAACTTGGTTTTTCTTCACTGTTCTGGTAACTAAGATGATGAGGGGCTTGGCCCTCAGGCCAAAGGAAATGATGTTGAAGGGCGCGTGGATGTGTAATCTTAGGCAGAGAAGGCTCAGAGGGAATGTGATAGTCGTGTACTTGGAGGTCTGTGACATGGAAGAAGTATTTAAACTGGTCCAAAGAACTGTCAGAAGAGATAGATTTTACTTTCATTATTGTATCCCCAGCAATTAGAAGAAGAGAACCTTGCAAATAATATGTACTCGGTTAATCAGTCGACATTTGGTCAACAAGCATTGGTTAAGCACTTACTCTGACAAGTAAGCAATAAACCCTTGTAGAATTGAATTCCTTGCATCTAGGGAGGAAAATTAGGAGTCATGAGGGGATGGTTGGGGAGTGGATCAGTGGTAAAGAGGCAGATTTAGGTCTAAAATAGGAAAAAATCCTTCTTGATGGTTAGTTAGCATGTACCAAACTAAAATATGTAAGCAATGAAGGTAGTGGGCTCCTTTCAGTGGAAGTCTTCCAGACTTGGCTGGCATTGTGGGGAATTCTTGTTCATGTGCACATAAGATGACATGGTCTCGAGACTCTGTGAATTATTGTTTCGGTATTTGTTTACTAGGGAGAATCTAAAGTCATCAGATGTGGGTGGCATTAAAGTAGAAGTGTCTGCCATTTTGAAAAGCCATTCTTGGCTTCCAAGTTAATTTCTGATCAATTCTTCACTCTTGGAATTCTTCCTAAATGATTGTAGGAAACTGTTACCCAATACCAGAATTCTGTCCAATTCAATTCAATATTACATGCCCTTATTAAGCATCAAGTCTCTGTGTTAGGCAGTAGCAATATAAAGAGCTAAAAAAAGAGTCTTGTTGAATTCACATAGGCTGATCTTCAGAAAATGGATACCAAGTGTCTAAGCCTCTTTTGAAAGTCTTCTCAGTAGAGACTGCAAGAACCTCCATGTTTTAGTGAGATATAGTATAGCAGGACAAGAAGGAAGGAAAGAAGGAAGCAAGGAATGGAAGGAAGGGAAAAGGGAAGGGAAGAAGGAAAAAAGAAGGAAGGAAAAGGGAAGGAAAAAGGAAAGAAGGAGGGAGGGATAGAGCATTTAAGTGTTTACTGTATATCAAGCAGCGCGCTATGGGACAAGAATACAAATCCAAAAAGCAAAAAAAGTTGTTGGCCTCGAGAAGCCCACATTATATCAGAGGAAAACAATATATGTAGTAGAGTGGTAGCTAGGGAAAATGATGTGTTTTAGTCAGGGAAGTCAGAGAAGAAGGTTCCTTTTGTGGTTATTGAGTCATTTCCAACTCTTCATGACCACATTTGGGATTTTCTTCACAGAGATACGGAGTGGTTTGTCATTTCCTTCTCCAGCTCATTTTACAGATAAGGAAATTGAGGCAAACAGAGTTAAGTGATTTACTCAAAGTTACACAGCTAGTAAGTGCGTGAGGCTGGATTTGAACTCAGGAAGATGAGCCTTCCTGACTACAAGCCATGTATTCTTTTAATGCACCACCTAGATGTCCCTAGCAGGATCCTTTAACTGCTCTTTAAGTCTTTGAGTGGCAAGAGGAAATAGTCTTGGTTTATTTGGCACCAGAGAATGAAACAGGCAGTTGTAAAGAGGCAAATGTCAGGGTGAAAAAGGCTGCCTTGGGAGTCCTCAATGGGGATCTTCAGGCAAAAGCTGGCTAACCACTTCTCAAGTATCTGATGATAGAGAAACTTGGTAAAGTAGGGGTTGGGATAGCTACCACTGAAGTCACTTCCATCTCCACCCCACAAGTGTAGCTCAGTGTAAGAAGCTTTGCCAAGTCCCACTTTAAGCTCTTTTCTCCTTCTACAACTCATTTCTTATTCCTTGGTCTGGGCCTGGAAACTGCCCCAAAGTCCTGCATTATGACTCCAATGTCAGTACAGGGACATCATGGCAACTGGAACTGGCCACGTAAATCCTATCTAGCTTGAATTCTCTTCTATTTCTGAGCCCACCATACCTTTAATAAAGAAGTGAGAAGGGGACTTGCAGATAAAGCACAAAGCTTCTAGGGAAGTTTTTCTGAATCTTTAATAATCCTCCATCACTCTTTAGCTTCCCCAACCTGTCTTGCCCAGGTGTGAGTAAAAGCTCTTCACTTGTTCACCTGAGACATGGCAGCATTAAAAGCACTTTACCAGCTATGGAGAAAAGCCATATGAAAAAGGAAGAACAAGTGTTTCCTAGATGTATCCATGGTAAGGCAGAGCCTCATAGTGGCCAGTCTGGTAGTCAGAAAGACCTGAGTTCAAATCTCATCATAGTACCTGTGTAAACCTGGGCAAATCTCTTCACCTTTCACTGCCCCTGGCAATTTTCTCCTATTATAAATTACAGAAGTTGCTGATCTATAGTAATAAGGAAGAAGGAAGGAATAAGTATTCATTAAGTGCCTACTATGTGCTACACAGTGTACAAAGCACTTTGCAAATATCTCATTTGATGATGAGTGGGTACTATGTGAAGTAGGTACAATTATTTATCTCTATTTTACAGTTGAGGAAACTGAGGCAGTGACTTGCCCAGAATTACACAACTAAGTGTCTGAAACCAGATTTGAACTCATTTTCCTAACTCTCAGTCCCATTTCTATTGATTCATTGTGCCATCTAGCTACCTAGGGGATTTCTTCCATGGAAGCTTCCTACATCAGGAAATCACAAGGCCATATCAAAGCCTTCTTTACAGAAATGTGAGAGTCGTCCTTTCACTTGGCCCCGCCTTGTGGATCTGAAGGAGCAAACCCCGTCATACGGCAGTGCAGAGTGATGGGCCAGCTCTCCTGGCCTCTGAGCCCAAGTCTACGAAGAGAGCCATTTGGCTTTCCATTTTAGATGTTCCCTTACACTCCCCTTCCCTTTCGGAACATGGGCAAGAATAAAACCAAGACCGTACATCACTGAAGCCTCAGGACATCTCTACATCCATTTTTAAAGCACGGCTTCTGAACTGCCATTAATTCTGTTGGAAACGTGGGCCCAAGACTTGGGTGTTCTTTTCAAATTCTTTTCATGTGGAATCAGATGTTTTGATCATTTATTTTTCAGTCCCCACTTAGGTCATCCACTTACACCAGTGTGGTAGCTCAGCCCAACCTGCCTCCCTTCCCACCACGTGTCCCAGCTGCACACAGGACAGAGGGGGTTGTGTGTCCTGCTGAGAATACTGAAGATTGTGGCAACCAGACCTACCCCTCTGCTTCTCTGTTTTTCTGTCTCTGCCTCCCTCTCGCTGTCTCTTTCTTCTTTGTCTCTCATGCTCTCTTGCTGTCTCTCTTTTTTGCTTGATCTCTGACTCTCTATCTTGTTATCATCAATCTAATTCTTGGTCTCTGTTTCACTGTCTATCCATTTGTCTATTTATATATCTTCTATCTATGTCTCATTCTCTCTGCCTGTCTCTGTCTCTCTTTGTTTCTCTGTCTCTCTCTGTTTCGGTCTCTGTCTTTCTCTGTATCTCTGTTTCTGTCTTTGTCTCTGTTTCTCTGCCTCTCTCTGTCCCTTGGTCTTTCTGTCTCTCCCCCCTCTTTCTCTCACCTCTGTTTCTCTCTCTGTCTCTGTCTGTCTCTCTTTCTCTCTCTCTCTCTCCCTCTCCCTCCCCTGGCACACGATTCCCATGAGTAAGAGTTTAGCACCTACATTTTCATGCCATCAGCGTCATTGCCAGTCCCTCTCAGGGAGTACTTTTCACTGCGGAGTTCGCTCTTGTTTCCTGTGCCAGCCCAAGTGCCCCCGCCCCTCCCCCCCTTTGGCCGGTGCACCTAGCACCTCGTTGGCTTTGAAGACCGCCGCTGCTCCTTGCCCCATTATCCCAGACTGGTTAATGTGCTGTCTGTCCCCACAGGCCTGTGACCCCCATTCATACTCAATTAATTTCAAGGATTGTTTCCTTCGTCATTAAACCCTTATTGGTGAGTGTCCATAAAGCTCCACTTAACAAATCGCATTAGCATTTACAATGAGGGCTGCCTTTTCTCTGGGGCTTTCTCTGGCTCCCTCCGTCTCCGGCCCCGCCTTTGTCTCGGTCTCTCCCTGGCTTTATTCGCCCGCGCCTCCCTCCCTCCCTCCCTCTCTCGGTCTCTCTCCCCGGCTTGATGTCTCTGTCTCTGTGGGTCCGTCACTTTTCTTTCTCTCAGTGTCTCTGCGTGTCTCTATTTGCCTTTGTGCGTCTGTCTCTGTGTCTCTCTCTATTATCTCTGACTAGATCTGTCTCCTTTCCCCTCGTACACTCAGATCTGTAACTCCCAGCCCCCTCCCCCACTCCCGCCCCCATCATTGCCTTTATTTTTTTTTCCTTTCTGCTCTCCTCACCGGCTCGTCTGGGGGGCCCTGGAGAAGCACCCTTTGAAGGGTTTTAGATTTTTATTTATAAAACATAAAGGACTAATATATATCAGCGGGGACATTTTGCTTCCAAAGTGCATTGTAGCAAAATAATTGGAAAGCAGTTGTGCTGTGAAATATAGGACAGCTTTACGGGGCAGAAAAAGCTGCTTTTGCTTGGTAATCGTGTAATTGCCTCAAAGGCCGCCATCAGAATGGTGATCAAAAAAGAAGCCCCGGGAAGGGCTAATGGCAGGTGAGGCGCGCGCCGGCCGCGCAGCCGAACTCCATCCGGGCCGTGGCTCGTGTCACTCCGCCCCGGCCGCGGCCCGCGAGCCCGGCACCCTATTGATTTTCCCTCCGCCTGAAACGGCCCCGAGGAGCATCAATTTTGCATGAGCCTTTCCCCTCGCAGGCGCTCCTTTGGTCAGATGACACATGATGGGAACATGGAGACCGGCTCAGAACAGCGCGCGGTCAAAAACACGGGGGCCGGCGCGCCCGGCTTGGAAGGACAAAAGCCGGGCGGGGAGCGGGGGGAGGGGGGGCGAAAAAACCAAATATCATTCCATCTTGGCAGCTGGCGGTCAATTCTCCGGGTGTGTGAGGGGCGTGGGCGCGTCCCCCTCTCCAAGGATCTCTCTGGCTCTCGGTATACGTATAGATGTGTACGTACACAGAGACAACACACACACATCTGTCTGTCTGTTTCTGGGTGTCTCTGCCTCTGTCTCTCGGTGTATATATTTCTATATAAATGTCCCCTCACCTATTTCTGTCTCTCTGCTTGTTTCTGTCTCTTATCTCTCTGTCTCGCTGTGTCTCTGTCTCTCTAATTCTCTCTGTTTCTGTCTCACTCTACAAAAACATATGCACATCTACACAAACATCCACACATCTGTCTCTGTCTCTGTCTCTCTGTCTCTGACTGTCTCTGTCTACAAAAATATATACATATCTACACAAATATCCACACATCTCTCCACTTGCTTCTGGCTCTCTTTGTCTCTGTCTCTGTGTCTCTGTACATATGTATATGCACATCTACACACACATCCAAACATCTCTCTGTTTCTATGTCTCTCTATTTGTCTCTCTCTACAAAAACATATGCACATCTACATAAATATCCACACATCTGTCTCTGTCTCTCTCTACAAAAATATATACATATCTATATTAATATCCACACGTCTGTTTCTGTGTCTATTTGTTTCTGTCTCTGTCTCTCTGTCTTTGTCTTTCCCTACACACACACACACACACATTAATTATATATATATATATATGCACATACACAAACATCCACACATCTGTCTATTCCTGTCTCTCTGTCTCTCTACATATATACACAATATACATCTGTACACACCTGCATATGTACACGTATACGATTGTACATACATATCTCTTTTTGTGTCTCTTTCTGTCTCTGTCTCTATATACATAAGCATATATCTGTGTGTGTCTGTAGCCTTCTCCCTTGCTCACTTCCCTGTTACAGTAAGCACACACACACGCACCTAGGAGCCCCCCACCCCCGCCTGAGCATGACTGTACCCCCACATTGCTCTTATCCTCTGTACTCTCTTCTTCCTCCTCCTCCTCCTCCTCCCCTCAGCTCTCCCAGTCTCTCTGTGTGCGGCTCACTGATGTTTTGCTTTGTACTTGATGCCATTTCTTTTAAGGCCGCCCTTGAGACTGAATCTTGTACAACAGCATTTGATAACATCTTGGATCATGCTGGAAAAGCCTTATCTCAAGATGGGGCCCCTTGATAGACAGGCAGAAAGAAGCCAACAGGCTCCTTAATAGCCGCCTCCCATTCAGCCCGGCCCGCCGCCCCTAATGGCCCTGGCCTTCATTGTTAGTTTGCTGGGATCTTTGCTTTCCTCTCATCAGCTTATTGCAATGTGAACATGGGCTGTTAAAAATACAGGGGGACTGCTGTGGGGTTATGGCAGCAGCACAAGATGAGCCCGTCCACACTAAGGTTTTAGCATCTGCTGTGGACCCTGAGCCACAAGGAAATGGCCCCCGCCCTCGGGGAGCTGCCCTTCCACCAGGGGCCCCAGCAAGTGCACAGAACGGGTTCAAGTGACTCCCCAAGAAACACAGCAGATAGCCCAAGAGTTACCCGATTACTCCCAGCCCTGCCGCAAAGAGCCTGGACTTGGGATGAGAGGACCAAGGCCAGCCACAGTCCCTTATGATTTGTCTTTGCATCCCCAGCCCCTGGCAGAGCCCTTGGGATGCTGTCCTGCATCATCGATTGACTGTGTGATGGTGGGCAAGTCGCTTTAGCTCTCGGAGCGGGTAGGATGGCAGAGTGAGAGGCATCCAAGCTCCCTTGCAGTTGTAGGGGATGTAGGGGAGGATTAGGTTAGCTCCAGTGCCCAGATGGAATTCAGGTCCAATTTGCTGCCCACTTTCCCCTCGCACCTCCTCCTCTTGACACATACCTGGCTCCTGGGAAGACTCCCCTCCAAGCCACCTCTTGGAGGCCTTTTTAGTCCCTTTCTCCTCTCAAATTCTCCTTCTCCTCTCCTGTATACTCATTTATTTATATATTGGATGTGAGCTCCCTGAGGACAGGGTTCCATCCATTTCCCCCTACTATGCCCAGTGCCCACTACCTAATACTCACTTCTGCTTGCTTCATTCATTATCTGAGAGAATTGATCTGGTGGGCAGGTTATCTTTATGACATAATTCCTGATCGCCCCTGGAGTGACTTGAGAGAACCTCAGTGATTGTTGCTGTTTCAAGCACAACTTGGGGCTTATTCTCTGTTCCTTGAACGTCGGAGCTTGGGATGACAATCGCTTACAAGCCCTCCAGTGCCGGAGGAAAAGAGATGCCAGCCCCCCCAATACCCAGTTAAGTGTTTAAGCTTCACGAAGCACATGAACAGAATTAACTTCTGGCTGGTGAGAGAGAAGCTCTGGCTATATTTGTAAAGAGAAACAGTTCTGGTCTTTCTCTGAAATCCCCTGCTGGGGAGGAAGGAGAAATGTATCCGTCCATTGTCCTCTTGCTCATTTCAGGCGTTTCGGCCCCCCTCGTCCAGGGACGCCGGGGCCTGTTTATCGGCCGGCTCGGGGTCCGCCGCTCATTGTCTGATGGGAGACGTTGGAAAATTACTATTTTTATTTCCGGCTGGTGGCATCGGTGGAGATATTTCTACTTAAAACCAAAGCTATTACAGTAAATGACGTCCTCTAAGATGAGCTCGGGCTGGGGACAATAAGCAAACTGATCCTTAAGAACCGAAGCCTGGGGAGAGCTTATTCCGAAGGGCAAGGAGTGAAGAGGGGAAGGGCTGGTATATTTGTCCTTTATGGAAAAGGGAGGAAAAAAAAACATCCCTTCGTTGAAAGGAAAGCGTTCTCTTGCTTACGGTTTCTCCCCATTAAATCAAACGAAAATTCCAGTTGGAAAAGGGCAAAGATGTACAAGGCGTTTAAGGGGAAATAAATAAATAAATAGGAAAGTAAAACAAATGGACCCTTAGCTGAGCCCAGGATACACTTGCCAGCCGCCTCTCTCGCACGGAGCCAAAGCAATCATGAATCTCAGACCCAGCTAGATTCTACCCAAACACACCAGAGTCTATAAAATGAGTTAGGATTTAACAGAGAGTGAACCATAAAAAATAATCTGTTTTAATAGACTAAGAGGGTCGGGGAGTGTTGTGATGAGGTTTCTTTTCTTTCTTCCTTTTTTTTTTTTTAGCCTCAATGCCCCTGTGATATATGGCTCTGCCCGTAGGAGGGAAATGTAGTTGTAGGGAGACTAGAAGACCTAAGGGGCCGGTAAAGGGATTGGCAGTGGTTTATTTCTGAGTCTCTTATGATTAATCCCTCTCCGAGTTGAGAGTGTCTGAAAATTGTTCCTGTCCATTCAATGGCCTGTCTGAGGTATGATGGCCATCTCCATCACTCGCCTAGTGTTTGCCGTCCTTGTCGCCTCTCTCCCTCTGCCCAAGTTTCAACAGAAGGATAAAAGCTTCTAATGGGCAAGGACGCTCAGAGTCCTTCTCTGCCACAGATTATCCCTTGGGTATCTGGAGGAGCTTATGGATGAGATGAGCGGCCCCCTCCAAATTTCACCTGGCCTTCTCTCCCACAGCCCTGGAGGCCGGTCTGGTGCTTAACACAATCTTTGGACACCTTCCTCCATACTCACAGAGAATCCCCCCCCCCTGCAATATGCACTAAGACAAAATGATCAGCTCTGACACTGTCTTAGCCCCTGGGGCTCCGCTCTTAGAATGTAAGTTTCTGATTTGTTGTTGTATTTCCAGTGCCTAGTATAGCGCCTGGCACACAGTAGGTATTCAATAAATGCTAGCTGATAGAGTGATTTGTATTTGGAAGGGAGATAAGTGTCAAAGGGATTGATTGTTGGATACAAACAATTACTAGATCCTGGCAAAATGACTAAACCTCTCTCAGCCTCAGTTCCCTTATCTGTAAGATGAAGATAATAATAATAAATTACATTACAGGATGATTGTGGAGAGCAGAGGAAATAACGGATACAGTCCTCTGCAGTTTCAAAGCACTATAAAATATTGCCCAGTTCTTAGAATTCTGAGCCCCAGTAAAATGTAAGTTCATGAGGAGGATTATTTGGTGCCCTCCAGATTTTGTATTCCCATCACTTAGCACAGTACCTGTACTTAACAATTTGTGGGTTGAGGGACTATTCGGTAATGTAGATGGTTGGGGATTACTTTGGACCTGACTAGATCTTCCCGGCGTATAGAACTCCTGTGGTAAACCCAAAATGGTGACCCCAAAGAGCAGGGATGAGGGAATCTTTAACTGGAATCTTGGCTTCTTTGTGTTTGCTTTGATTCATGAAACCCTGTGCGTTGGATAATTAGATATTCCTTTTTTTTTCACCAAGGATCTGGAAATTTTGAAAATATATTGAGATAAACAGAAATAGCCAGGGGCAGCATAGGGATCTTCCCAACTGCATTCATCTAGAAATAAAAGAATGAAATTGTCTAGGGACAAAAGATTTTGGGGACCATCTAGTCCAACGACCCCTTCCTCTTTTTGCCCTTCAACTTGTAGATGCTAGAACTGGGGCCCAAAGAGATTATTTTACTCACCTCAGTTATTGAGTAACAAAGCTACGATTCGAATCCACTTCCTATGAGTGCCAAATGAATGCCCCTTTTTTCCACTGCACTCTTCAGCCTCCTGAAGATGACTAGAGTAGATTAACAGGAGGACTTGTTGGTATCCAAGAGTTGTAAAATAAATATTTGTTGATGAATGGATTGGTTGGAAGAGATGATTCTTGGGAGTTTTTTGGTTTGGAATCTGGACCTGCTCTTTGTATGTGGAACTTGAGGTGTGGAAATTTCTTCCACGTATGAAGACCAGCAATTTCTCTGGGCATTATTTTCTTTGAGGAAGGATCCTTAGCACAGTGTTCATGGATCAGAGGGCTATGGATAAATTTCAAGAGATTTGTGAACCTGTAACTTTTAATGTTTTGATAATTTGCTTCTTTTGTTATCTATAGAATACATTTTGTTTTGTGAATTTATAAATATTCTGGAAAAGGATTCAGAGGCTTCCTCAGGTTGCCAAAAGGAGCTATGACTAAAGGATTAAAAACCCTTTTCTGAAAGAGATGCTGAGGGAAAGGGAAGAGAGGAAGGCCCTGGAAAGTGACTTGCTCAAGATCAAGATGTCAGAGATAAAAAATGGAACCCAGATCTTGATTCTTCAGTTCATTCTATGAAATGATCCCTTTTCTCTAAGGGCAACACACAAATTAAAACAGAAGAATGACACCAACTGTGAGATATATTCTATATCTTTGCTCACCCTGCTCTATTCCAGGAATTCTTTCCCCCATCTCTACCTCCTAAAAGTCAGTCTACTCCTCAAGGCTGAGGACCAAATACCCCCTCCTCCAGGAAGGCTGCTGAGATCTCCAGCCAGAATTTATCGTTCCCTCCTTGGGGAAAGCACTTCCTCCCCAAAGGGATTAGTCTGATTCTACAACACTGGAAAGGCAAGACCTAGATTAAATGAGAGGAAGCAGATTTAGGGGAGATATCAGGAAGAACTTGGTACCAGTGAGAGCCAGCCCAAAGTAAAATGGGCTGCCTCCAAGGGGGTGAGGTCTCTGTCATTGGAGGCGTTAAACAGAGGCTGAAGGCCACTTGTCATATAAGATAAGCGAGGTGACATGGTTGGAATCCCTTAGCTCTGAGTCCGTGCATCTGTGAACAGATATGAAAGGCTTTGCTTTGGTGATCTCCCTGTGTTCCCTTTTTCTCTCTCATCAGAACAGAGGAAGGTCCCTGCCTCCCACCAGAGATGTTCTTTTAGCTCCTCGAGTGGACCACGGTAATGTCTGAAGTCAGCAGGGAGTTGTAAAATTTCAAAGATGGAAGGGACCTCAGAGGTCCACATAGTACAGCACCTGGGTGAACAGAAATATGATCTACAATATTCTGAACAAGTCATCATCTAGCCCTCCACTTGTTACCCTCCAGGGCTGGTGGGAAGGAAAAGGGGATCCTAATCCTCCAAGGCAGTTCATTCCACTTTGGAACAGTTGCCATTGTAGGGAAGGTTTTCCTGACATCGAATCTAAATCCATTTCTCTGTCATTTCCCTCAATTACTCAATGGTCACATCCACCCACTTTTTAATTCCCCTGGGATCCACTTTATCTGGGCCAGCAGGCATGAACTTGTGGAGAACCAGAGCAGTTAGTCACTCTCTTATTTTTCTCCTATCTTGAGTTCTAGTTCCCTTTTTTGGTTCTGTTCTTCTCAGTTGAAAAGTCACATTTCTGAAAGAGGGGATCCAATTAAGGGTTAATTAGATGTCTTCTCTCTGTCCTTTATAATCAGCCTATCATCCCAAGCAATGGTTCTATCCTTTCATTTACTTTCCCCTTGCCCCCAGCATAATTGTTGTTATTCAGTTCCATTTGAGGTTTTCTTGGCCAAGATACTGGAGTGGTCTGCCAGTTCCTTCCCCAGCTCATTTGACAGATGAAGAAACTGAGGCAAACAGGGTTAAGTGACTTGCCCAGGGTCACACTGCTAGGAAGTGTCTGGGGCTAGATTTGGAGTTGGGAAGATGAATCTTCGGGCTGGCACTCTCTCCACTGCAGTGCTTTCTGCTGCCCAACTTAATTAAAGCAGCTATTGTCAAGCATCTATAGCTTGACTTATTACTACTTCTCCTATTCATTCTAAGCTTTGGGAGAGTGTGTGCAAGGGAAAGACCACTGTATCTAAGGTCAAAGCATCTGGATTTGAATCTCAACTCTGCCACTTATGTATGTGATTTTTGGCAAATTATGTAGCCTCTCTGCCTCCCCAGCCCCTCATTGGAAAGCCAACAATTCTATATGAAACATCCTCTAAGGATCCTCTGGTGCAAGTTCATGCTCCCAGATCTGTTATTCTACAAGAAGGACACTCCTTTTGTTGTATAAAAATTGAATTTTGAATTTCTTGGGCCTCTCAAGTGGCGAGAGAGAGCATTGGCTTCAGACCCAAGTTCCAACTCTCTGTCAGACTATTCTCTGGTCATGACCCAGACACTTAATGTTTCTACTTTCAATTTCTTCTTCAGCAAAATACGGGGGTTGTGTTTGCCTCTGAAATCCATTCCAGCTTTAAACTTTTCTGGATATTTTGAGGGTTCTTCCTTTTCTCCACATTGACATCAATTGTGTTTGTGGCAATCAATTAACAAAGCAATAGGTATTTATTAAGCACCTACTATGTGCTAAGCACTGTACTCTATGCTAAGGATACAAATACAAAAAGGAAACCATCCCTACTCTTAAGGAGATTATATTCTAATGAGGTAATAACAATAGTATATGTGGCTATAAAAAGAAAGAATATAAAATAAAAATGAATATAAAGTAATTGGAGAGAGAAAGAGCACTAGCAATTTCAGAGAACATCAAGGACTCATTATAGAAAAGGATACTTAAGGGGTATGTTGAAGGAAGAAAATTATTTTCTTATCCTCAGACTTTTTCCTGAAAGCATTGCATCCCTTTCAAGGACTCATGGAGAGTTTGGGAATACAGTCCAGTCATCCTTTCCCTGAACTCTTTAAAATCCTCTCTTCTTAAATCCAAGCCAAACAAACTATCCTCATTTGTTCTTTTCTCTCTTGAATTAAAAAATGACTTGATCCCTTGTTCCTGTTTCCTGGCATATTTTTTGTTTAATTTAATTTTTTTTAATTAATAAAAATCTATTTGCTCTCTCTTCCATTACACACAGATACACATACACACATTTATGAAAAGAGAAAACTTTTGTAATAAATATCCATACTTTTTTAAATTTTATTTGCAAAACATATGTATGGGTAATTCTTCAACATTAACCCTTACATAGCTTTCTGTTACAGATTTTTCCCCCAAACTCCCCACCCATCCCCTACATGGCAGGATATCCACTACATGTTAATTATGTTAAAATACTTGACAAATCGAATATAGGTATACATATTTCCACACTTATCATTGTGGTGCAAGAAAAATTGTATCTACAAGAAAGAAAAATCAGAGAAAGGAAACACAATGCAAGCAAACATCAATAGAGAGCATGAGAATGTTATGTTGTGGTCCACATTTCACATCCCTCTCTCTGGGTGTATATGACTTTCTTCAGTGAACAACTGGAAGTGGTTTGAAACATCTCATTGTTGAAGAGAGCCATGTCCATCAGAATTGATCGTCATATAGTATTGTTGTTGCCGTGTATAATGATCTCCTGGTTCTGCTCATTTCATTCTGCATCAGTTCATGCAAGTCTCTCCAGGCCTCTCTGAAATCGTCCTGCTGGTCATTTCTTACAGAGCAATAATATTCCATAATATTCATATACCATAATTTATTCAGCCACTCTCCAATTGATGGGCATCCCTTCAGTTTCCAGTTTCTAGCCACTACAAAAAGGGCTGCCACAAACATTCTTGCACATGTGGGGCCCTTTCCTTCCTTTATGATTTCTTTGGGATATAAGCCCAATAGAAACACTTCTGGGTCAAAGAGTATGCAGTTTGATAACTTTTTGAGCATAGCTCCAAATTGCTCTCCAGAATGGCTGGATCCGTTCACAGTTCCACCAACAATGCATCAGTGTCCCAGCCTTCCCACATCCCCTCCAACATTCATCATTAACTTTTCCTGTCATTTTAGTCAATCTGACAGGTGTATAGTGGTACCTCAGGGTTGTCTTGATTTGCTAAATATCCATACCATACTTAAGCAAAACAAATTCTGTATTGGCCATATCAAAAAACCGTTTGCCTTATTCTGTACTCTAACTCCATCACTTCTCTGTCAAGAAGTAGGTACCATATTGAATCATCAGTCCCCTCATTGGTCATCATGTCTGATCAGAGTTCTTAAGTCTTTCAAAATGACGATGTTCTTTTCATTCATGACATGTGGTCCTCCTGGTTCTGCTAACTTTACACTGGATCATCTTATCCAAATCTCCCCAGGTTTTTCTGTAACCATCTCTTTCACCTTTTGTGACAGCACAATAGTAACCCAAGCTATTAAAAACTATATGAAAAGAAAAAATAAAATAAAATAAAAATTATATGAAAACATGCTCCAGATCATGAATAATGGGAGAAACGCAAATTAAAGCAATTCTGCAGATCAAGCTCATAGCCATCAGATTAACAAATTTTACCAAAAACAAAAAAAAACCTAAAGTGATACATATTGGAAGGGCTATAGGAAAACATATACACTAATGCAATAAAATTGAGCTGTTTTGGACAGCAGTCTGGGACTGTGTTACCACATTCATTAAACTCTACACACACTTTGGCCCAGGCTCACTCCTAGACCTATATCCCAAGGGAATTTTTTTAAAAAGTGACAATATGTGCAAAATGGGCCCATGTTGCATATTCCTCCCTTCATCATTTCCTCCATTTTTGAAGAACAAAAATTCAAGCAAATTGATGAGAGGGATACAAATGAGCTGTTTGGCTATTACCCTAAAATGAGTTCTAGAAGATCCTCAGATAGTTATAAACCTCTCATGGGTACAATGACTAGAGCTCTGCACTCAGAGTCTGGAAGACGTGACTTCAAATCCCTGCCTCAATCCTTTATTAACTATGGGATCTTGATCACATTGTCTTTTTCCTCAGTTTCATTTTCTCTAAAATTGGAATAATAATATTTACTTCCCTTGGTTATTGTAAAGCTCAAATGAGATAATTTTGCAAAGTGATAATGTATTTTTCCATTCTTAAAGTATTATACAAACCTTAGCTGTTATTAGTGCTATTTAATGGCTTGCTGCCAAGTTTATGATCTGTTTACCTAACTCATCATATGTTTCCTCCTTCTGGCCAGGCAGTCTCTTGTCCTACCACAGTCAACTTTGTTTCATCCATGCGTTGGTCCTTGTCCAAATGATCTCCCTACCCTGTTTGGTAGATACCCTCCTAAAATTATATGTAGCCCCTTTTATCTATACCTTTTATATTTCTATCCACTGCCACATCTCAGACATGTATTCCACCTCAAATTTCAATGGCCTTGATGAGGTCAAATTTATCCACTTGCATTAACATCTTCAGCTCACTATTTATTAATTATGCTCTGCATTTGTAAGTCAACATCTGAGGCTACAAGCAGTGTTGCCCTCATCCTTCAGCACTGAATATGAACTACTGGACCCCTTGATTACTATTTTTCTTCCTGTATCACTCTTGCTACATTTTGTATTGTCTAGATTAGTGGACTTATTTGCATAGTCTAGATGGGCACTTTTGTCCCTCTTCATCCCCTGCACTTCCTCTTTAAATTCTCCCCTAAAGAGATTTTAAGTCCATTTTATTGACCTTCATTAGGAGCACTGTATCCAAAAAAATCATCATTCCTTCATCTTATGCCTAGGTCAAGAAATCCTAATCTCATTCTCCAATTCCTTCTTCTTACCAGTTAGCCACTTCCCATGGAGCATCCTTTTGGGCTTAGTCTCCCAATTCACACTCAGATGGCCATCATTGGGTCATCAGAGATGGACAGACTACTTGTCCCCCCCAGAGTTCAAGCCTGAGGAGTTATGTGGTGGACCTCTTCAGTATCAGTCTGCCAGCAGAATTCTACTGGCTTCGAGAAAAGAGCATTTATGGAGAAATTGGAGAAAAGGTAGAAGGTGGAAAATGTCCAGAATGGAACTTCTATTTGAGACTCTCTAGACTTCCCCACCTCCACCCCAGCTGCTTTCTCAGGATGGAGATGGCAGGGTGGCCCACTGCTCAGGAGTTAGTTTCTGTGTTCAGGCAGTCACACTCACTTCTAAGGCAGTTCTGCTCCTGACTCAGGACTTTTACACCTTTTGCCCATTTGGGTCCTTTCTCTTCTACTCCATGCTTTTCCTTTCCCTTGCCGGGTAGGGGACCTCTTTCCTTTTGCTTCTATTTGTATTCCCAGTGCTTAGCACAGTGACTGGCACATAATTAGGGCTTAGTAGTTGGCTAGCCAACCCTCCCTGAGGATACATCCCCTTCCTGTCTGCACGTACAAGTTCCCCAAGAAGAGTGGACTTAAAGCGTAAGCCTGGTACATAATGGAGAGCACCTGGGACCGAGGGGCACCTTGATGCTCCTGGCTCTGGCATTCCTTTTCTCCTGGATGCCATCTTTCTGAGGCACCTTGTAAGCGATACCCTCTGCTAGATCCTGAGAGTGGATGTCTCTCTAGAGTCCATAGCTAGTGCTTGTCCCTCCCTCATCCCTGGGACTCTCACTGTACACAGGTGACTGACTTTCCAGATTGGTCTCCTAGTACTTCTTCTCTCATTGGCCATGGCCACCATTAGTTCACTGCCTCTAGTTGCCAGGACAAATATGGTAGCTCTTTTGCCCTTTCACAGCTCATAAAGTCATAACTTGATTAATTCAGTCTCCAGATATTCATTTACCTAAGATCCAAAACGAATGAACACAGAAGAAACACAGGCTCCATATGTTCAGGGACACACGAGTGGGAGATAGGAGGAGATAATTACTGCCTCTTCCAGCCAGCAGATGACAATTATTTGTGCCCCACTCACTGACAGGAAGGAAAACCGTAAAAGGGCCAAGGGAGGACAGATTGATCATGGCATGCGAAGGCAGTGTACCATTGACATCTTCGGCTCTGCTCACAAGGGGAAGCTTTATTCACCACACAGCACCAACTGTCAGTCACTCAGGTCTGGAAAGGAGCCCAAGCTTCCAGACTCAGTCAGATTGGAGACAGAGTGGAAAAAACTCAGGTGATCCACAAGCAAGGGGCCAGCTGACCGTGTCCTAAAGGTGGCCACGTCCACTCCTTTTGCAGCTTCCTTTCTTTTCTAGAGACTCTTTCCTTTAAGGTTCTCATTGTTTTGCCCTGGATTTCATCATTCCCAGAGATGCCTTCTAGGAATATCATTTGTTCTCAGGTAAATCCCCAGAAGTGGATATTGATAAGACTTGTGGGCCAGGTACACACCTCAGAAGGTAGCTCCAGAGTACTGAACACAGGATTAGGAGACCCAGGTTCAAATTCTGCCTCCTCCCTTCCTGCAGGAACCAATCTGGGTGCCCAGGCCCTAGGCAATGCTGCCCAGAGCAGGGGAAAGAGCTCCCCCTTAGGAGATGGAATATTGGCGAGGGAGGGATGGCAGCAGGCCAGGTGGGCTGGAAACATCCTTTAGAATCACGATCCAAAAACATAGCTGTGTACTTTTTCTGCATTTTATCTTTCTCTCTGTCTCTCTTTCTCCTCTCCCCATGTCTCCCTCATTCTTTTTCTTTTTCTCTATTTCCTTCTCATTCCTAAGTATTCTCCACAAACTAATTTCACTCAGACTCATGTCCCTTTCTCCTTTCCCCATAAGGGGATAGCAAATTTAGCAACTTTTGCTAAGGGCCCATTACATATAATGAATTGGGTTCAAACCTTCGATGGCTCGTGACCTTAAGGAGGGTATGGTCTAATAGAGGGATGAGGCTCACACCTAAAAGCCTGGCCACACTGTAAGAACCCAGAGGTCAAGAGAGAGCCAAATCTAGTTTCCTCCCCACCACTGCTTCCACTGGAGATTTATTTATTGTGATCATAAGGAAGCTGTGACCCTTCTCTTATCTCCTAGAAAGCCAGTGTAATAATAGCCCCAGTACCTGCCTTGTGGGACTGGTTAGAGGCCCAAATGAGATGGCACAAGGACTTTGCCAGCCTTCAAGGGCCCTGGAAATGACATTTTCATCACCCTCATTATTTTAGTAAGTGATTAAAAGAGATCCCACCAGAGTCCTGTGGAGAGAAGAGGGGTGAGATTTTCCAGCTGGTCAGTCGGACCAAGAGAGACTTTCTAGGAGAAATGGCCCCTGCCTTAGGCCTAGATGGGGAGGGGGAAGTAGGCCATGCTTGGATACCACACAGCTTGTAGTAAGACCTGAGAGAGCAGAAAGACATGAGGGAACAAGCAAAGAACCTGGTTTGACCGAGTGGCCAATTGTTTGAGATTAGATTGAGAAGGCAGCTTGGAGACAGATGGTGAGAGCCCTTGATCCCAGGGAAAGAAACTTGGACTTGATTCAGTTGTCAGCAGGAAATCATGGAAGATTTTTGCTAAAGAACCTAACCTTTGCTTTAGGGGATGCTCTATGGGCAGTTGGGTTTGGCAAAGAGAAACCAAGAACATGGATTCCCCCTTAAATGATCTAATTAAAGGACTATAATAAGGCTAAGGACCATGGAAAGAGAAGGCAGGTGAAGACCTTGAGAGAAATTAGGGAGATCAGCTTAACAGGACTTGGTGATTGCTTAGATACAGAAAATGAGGGAAAGAAGGAAGAATCAATGATTTTACGTGGTTTAAAGGTGAAGTCAACCCCAGAAATAGGGGTGAAGAGGAGGAGTAGCTCTGGGGAAGATCTGATGAGTGCAGATTGGACATGTTAGGGTTGTGATGGCTTGTGTGTAAAAAAAATGGAAGCAAAGAGCCTGTGTTGATCCTGAATCAACGTACCTGTGCCCACCCGCTTTCAGACAACGCTGGGGAATCTGGAGAATTGTCCCCAAGATGGATGGACAACTGTGAGAGCATCGAATGAATCTCAAAGTAGGAAAAAATGGAAATAATGGCAGGCCAGCAGCACTTCTGAAGATAATTTGTGGTCTTTCTGTCTAATAAAAAATACCCAAAATGAAGGAATCCATAGCTAAATCGATACATAAAAGTCAGTTATTCCAGCTACTATACCAGTTTTATAGAAGAAGAAAGTCAGCTCCAGAGAGGGAGAGGGACAACCACAACCAGGAAGTATCAAGGGTAGGTTTCAAAACTTGGATTTCTTTGAGTAGATGCCCATCCTTTGGGGAATGGCTGAAGAAGTTATGGCATATGAATGTGATGGAATATTATTGTTCTTTAAGAAATGACCAGCAGGATGATTTCAGAAAAGCCTGGAGAGAGTTACATGAATTGATGCTAAATAAAGTGAGCAGAACCAAAAGAACATTGTACACATCAACAAGAAGATTATGTGATGATCAATGGTGATAGATTTGTAGACATTGTACACATCAAGAAGATTATGTGATGATCAGTGGTGACCTCTTTTCAACAATGAGGTGACTCAAGCCAATTCCAATAAATTTGTGATGGAAAGAGTCATC
The DNA here is from genome assembly GCA_023553655.1 of Myrmecobius fasciatus. NCBI lineage: Eukaryota > Metazoa > Chordata > Mammalia > Dasyuromorphia > Myrmecobiidae > Myrmecobius > Myrmecobius fasciatus. Next base: position 361,958 of record JAJPUD010000585.1, read on the forward strand.
TGCATCCAGAGAGAGAAGTATGGGGACTGAATGTAGATCAAAGCATAGTGTCTTCACCTTTTTGTTGTTATTGTTCATTTGCTTGTTTTTTTTTCCTTTTCTTTCTTTTTTTTCCCCCTTTGATCTGATTTTTCTTATACAGTATAATGAATATGGAAATATGTTTTTAAAAATTGCACATGTTTAGTCTATATCAGATTACTTGCTGTATAGGGGAGGAAAGAGAGAGGGAGAGAGAGAGAGAAATTTGTAACACAAAATTTTGCAAAGATGAATGTTGAAAACTTTTTGCATGAATTTAGAAAAATAAAATATTAAAGAAAAAATGAAAAAAAAGCTTGAAATAAAAAATGAAAATGAAAAAAACCTTCTGATATCAGATAAATAAAATCACCTTATTATTAAGGAAACCAGGGCAAATTTAAGACAGGCCTTATCTGATGCTTCTGCCTAAAGAGATAAAGGCTACTTGGGAGCACCAGCGTGTATACATGAAAAGTGTACCCTTTCATTGGAGTGGGCCAGACCTAACCAAGTTCAACACTCTGAAAGAAGCCATAGACTTGGGTCCAACAAGGATGGCCCAGGACCGCCAATGACAGTGAATCTTTTTTTTCTTTATTTTTTTGCAAGGCAATTGAGGTCAAATAACTTTCTCAGAGTCACATGGCTAATAACCATTAAGTGTCTGAGGTTGGATTTGAACTCAAATCCATCTGACTTCAGAACCAGTACTCTATCCACTACACCATCTAGCTGCCCCAAGAACCAAGAAGTCCACTAACAAGGAGAAGGCTCATCTCTGGCAAAAGTCAATGGCAATGGAGCAATCAGTAACTAAAGAGGAAAATGAAACCTATAATGAACAAGGCAAAATTCCCTTGCCGGTTAATAAGAAAATGTCCTGTCTCCTTTAAGGAACCTTTCTCCCATCTCTTGTGAACGTGAGAGCCCCCCCTTTTCCCCTCTCAGGAAGCTCTATATGTGGAGGAGATGAAAAGTGAGCAGGATTAATTGACTTGAGTGGATAAAAGGACTGGGTTGATTACTGTCCTTCCAGTGATGTTCCTGTGAATTCCCAGCTGACCCCGGGTGCTGCAGCAGAGAGCTAATCGGATTGATCGCTCTTCCTGCCTTTGCTCCTTCTTTTCCTTCTCCCAGTCCCTTCCTTCAATACCTGGCAGCACTTACCCTGGAGTTAGATGGTACTCCCCTGCTGGAGGCAGAGAGAGCTGCTACTGGGCACAGACCATGCCCAGTACGTCCGTGGATCCACATCATAATGCATAATTGGGCATTCTGACGATAAGAGACTCAAGAATTCTTTCTGGAATGAATCAATCAGCAAATCCACTCATCCCTCTGGCTTCTAGTCTCTTCAGTAGTAAAATGGGAGGTTTGGACCCTGGAGCTGCCCTCTAAGCCCCTTTCCAGGTATTAATCCTATCCAGGGTTTCTGGATGTATCCCAGAGAAGAAGGAGCTAGAATCCTAACTGTCTATTCCCCTTTGTTCAATCTGGTTTCTTGAGCTAACACAATTAAAGATTAGAAAGGTTAAGGGGCATTTGTCTGCTGTACCCCCATCACTCAAAATTGTGGTTTGAAACAGGGCTCCAATCTGACCCGAGAGGTTAGCTCCCAGAAGGAAGAGGAATAGGACTGAAGAGCAAAGCAGTGTGAGCCTCTAGTGGTGGGCCAGACAGGAGCCACAAAGACCAGAGCAGAGCCTAGAATTGCAAAGGGAAAAGCATAGGCAGGTTTGTTTAGCTTTTGCTTTTGCTTAAGTCAACCTGGATGGAAATAATTCTCATCCTTCTTCACCAGCATTATTTTACTTCTGAAGGTCTCAACATATCAGGTTATACTTACCAGTCATCCATTTATTGTCCTTGGAGAGTTTGCCTGGAGACTAAACTGGGTGAGGGGGAAACTGTGGGGTGGATAGGAAAAGACAGAGCCCCTTCCAAGCACTTCTGCCCAGGTCATCATTCACACACTTGACATTCTGGCCAAACTACCCTCCTGGGAGTTGACAGATTCAGTATTCCTTCCTTCCCTTCCATATCTCTGCCCAAGCTGTCACTGGTGAGTAGAATGTTCTTCTTCCTCATCTCCACCTCTCAGAGCTGTTAACCTTCTACAAGTCTCACCTGTAGTGTCACCTCCTGAATGAAAGCTTCCCTGGTTTTCTTTTTGCTTCTGTAATTATTGTTATTGTGTAACTTGATTCCCTTGTGGAAGTTCTCATCCTTTGGTCACTCACTGAAATAATGCAGATGGCAACCCGAACCTGCCTGCTCTCCATGCCCTTCCTTAGCCATATCCTCCCAGAAATCCTTCAGAAGGGATCCACCCAACATGCTCAGGGGCGTCTTGAGAGCATGCAGGCTATTTAATATGGACTTCTGCTCTGCCCAGGTAACTAGCCTATCACACAATTTTCTGATGGCATCTTTCCTGATACTAGGAAATTCTTAGTTGAGCTGTAGCCTCCTCCCCAACTATTTCCTTTTTGGTTGGCCCTCAAAATTAATTCTTTGGAGACTCTGGTGCTCCGAGACATGGCAGCTCTGGAGCATCTCTGAAAGTAAAGTAAAAACAAAAGAAAGGGGAGATATTAGAGCTAGGCTCAAACATTTTGAAGCTTGGTTCCTGGAAGGGAGATTAGATTTGTTCTGTATGCTAAAGAACTAGGAACCTTGTGGAGAAATTATTTTAAAAAGGCCACATAGGCCTGATGTGAGGAAATTCTTCTTAATCATTAGAACTACTTCAAAGTAGAATGGGGCACCTTGAAAGGTGGTAAGCTCCTCATCATTCCCCATCAAGCAAAACCTAAATGACCATAGCTCAGATTTGCCGTGCTGATGATTTTGATTCAAATCCAGATTAGACTAGCTGAGCTCCCTCACAATTCTGGGATTCTGTGGTTAAAAACAAAGATGGGACTCTTTTTTTTAAGGCACAAGCTTATTGGTCATAAAATTGTCTAAATAATTTACCATCAGCAGGGCAGCTCATTGTCTTACTTCTATCCATCCCTGTTCACAGCTTGTTGTCCTTCCATGATGTCTGTCCATGCTCAAGTTCTATGGATCATTCATCCAATTGCATATTGTAGTCTGAGTGACTGTAGTTAGTCATTTATTAAAGCACTATGGTATAGCCAATATAGTGTTAAGCACTAGAGATACCAAGAAAAGCATAAGATAATCCCTACCTGAGCAGCTCATAATCTAATAGAGGAAGCAATTATGTACAAATAAGTTATAAATAAAATAAATAGGAAATAGGTACCAGAGGGAATTTACTAGAATTAAGAAGGATAGACATGTCATCCACTTGGCTTTCCCAATGGGGGTCTTTGGGCTTGGGTAGTTGGGCTAATCTCTTCTGTGTGATTATTAGTGTCAATCAGGAGGCTCTAGAGTATTCTGGGGGGTGATATGACCACTATAATATCATGTCCTACAGCGATCTTTCCCAAAACCCCTATAGTAGTGCTACTTCCCCAAAATTATTTTCCATTTGTTTAGTATCTATATATCCTCTCCTATAGGAGGGCAGGGATTGCTTTGTTTTTATCCGTATCCCAGACACTTTTCTTGTTAAATTTTCTTGAGTTAAATTTTCTTAAAAAATATAATGGTTTGAAAAATGATGAGTTCCCACTTGTTGGAGGTCTTCCAATAGGGACTGGATGACCACTTATTGCATTTGTTGTAGCATAATTCTTTGGGGGTAATGGGTTCAACTAAATAATCTGGTGGGATCCTTCCAACACATTAAGATTCGATGGCTGGCGTGCAAAAGTACTTTAAATATCTAACATTTGTTCCCTGGTGTCTTTGGAGAAACAATGTATGTATCTATCAAGAATATGTGAAGGAGATTCTATGTTACTTCGGGTTAAATGTAACCAAAGCCTGGCTGTGGTTCTTAAGAGATTACCAGTTATCGCATGTAATTTCCGGGGAGGGTGAAATCCGCTTGAGATACAAAAGGGAATTGGATATACAAAAGGCAATTAAGTTGTGCATACCCTTTGACCCAACAATAACATTACTAGGTCTGTATACCAAAGAAATTATAAAAAAGTGGAAAGAACTCATAGGTACAAAAATATTTCTAGCAGCTCTTTTTGTGGTAACAAAGAATTGGAAATTAGGCAATGGCTAAACAAGTTGTGCTAGATGAATGGAATACTGCTGACTTGTAAGAAATGACAAGCAGGATTTCAGAAAAGCTTGGAAAGATCTATGTGAACTAATGCAAAAATGAAGTGAGCAGAACCAGGAAAACACTGTACACAGTAACATCAACATTGCATAATGATCAAGTGTGAACACCTTGACTATTCTCAGCAATACAATGATTCAAGAGAATTCCAAAGAACTTATGATGGGAGTCTGGATACAGATCTAAGCATACTATTTTTCTGTGTGTGTGTGTGTGTGTGTGTGTGTGTGTGCGCATGCGTATTTCCTTTTAATCTGTTTTTTTCTTTCACAATATGACTAATATGGAAATATTTTTATACGATTGCACATATATAACCTACTTTAAATTCTTGGGTTTTTTGTGGGGTTTGTATTTATTTATTTATTTATTTATTTTTGCTGAGGCAATTGGGGTTAAGTGACTTGCCCAGGGTCACAAAGAAAATTCTTATGTTTTAGGGAAGGATGAGGGATGGAGGGAACTCAGTTTTTTTTAGGTGAATGTTCAAAATTGTCTTTACATATAATTGGGAAAAGTACTATTTAAAAAATAAATAAAAGAAAGTATATGGACTAAAAAGAGAGATAGAGTGTATGGGGGATGGGGGAGATTAGACATTACGATTACCATTTGCTTTTTTTTCTGCTGTACTTCTAAAAGTCACACACATCCCTCTATTGGTAACCAGTCATCTCGGCCATAATTATCTTACTTTCAGTTCTAAAAGCCATTGTCAGCCCCATGGCATGCCCACAAGTATTCTTGGTTATGTTAAGGGCACAGTGTTGGATAATATGTGCCTATGAGAAGACTCCCAAAGAGATCCCCTGGGAAGAAAAAGAAAGTTTAAGAAGGTTTAAAAAAGGAAACTCCAGATAGGACCTTTAAATGTTGACCTCAAGCTAAACACAAAAGTGAAATTTAAATGATTTAAGAAGTAAAATAAAATCTCAGAGCATTTTAAATTGCTATTTATACTTAGTTGTTTCTGATTGATATGGGGATAATCTTTCTAAATTAATAACATAATAAACATATAATTATACATAATGATATAATATTAAATAATCTCTCTAAAGATACAAGCCATCCCATGCCTTCCTATCCCACAAGATTATTTCCCAACTAATTGCAAGAGGAAGATGCTCTATGTTGAGAGACACACACCTGGAGCTACAATTAAGGTCATGATCCCTCAATCAGATAGAATCAGCTGAGAAGAAAAATTAGCATTTCTAAATAGTTTGAAAACCAGATGAATCTTAATACTTTCTCACTTACTCATTGCAGAAGCAGAAAGGAGACAAATGGGATTGTACACTATTGTAAATTGTGTTTTGTTTTATTCCATGACTTTTCATGACCAAAATATCCATCAAGAAGTGGCCGGCCTCCTAATTAAATAATACATGGCTAGGCAGTTTCTTGGAAAGTTGATTCAGACTGCTGTTGGTCTCATCCCTGAAGTTTGTCCAGAATGATAGAGCTTGCCAGAGTCTATGGTATGCTGACTTAAACTTTGTGAATGAATTGATCAATAAGAAGGTTTTAAATGTTTATTCTGTGTTGGGGCATTTGAGAGATACAAATAAAAAAGCAGGAATAGTTTTGAGTCTCCAGGAGCCTATTCAAGCAAGTAAGCACTTATTAAGTACCTACTGTATGCCAGGGACTTGACTAGGCAGTAGTGAATTTCACTAAATGAAATTAATGAAACAATCCCTACCTGCAAGCATTTTCTCTCAAAAGATAAACTTGTCATAAAATTACATATATTCATAAGTATATATGCTTGGAAACTACATATAGAGAGAGAGAAGATATATGGTACATAGACATCTTTTTAATTGAACCAGCTTCTTTATATATTCAGCTCTTATCTAAAGGCAACAAAATGAAAACAAATAAAAGTATCAATAGCTAAGAATATGGAAATTGGTAATTTTGCCGCTAAATTAACGTCCTACCAATGTGCTCACCTTTTATCATATTGGTCTCATTTTCATCCCAGGGAGTGGGTACTCGCATCTTCCCTGTATACTTTCCTTTGGTAGATAGAGGACGTCTTTAGGGCTTCTTCAGGCAAGAGTCTTAGTAGCCTGGTCTTATTCCAGTTCCCAATAGTTACTACTAACAGCTTGACCAACATAGATTAACCCTGAAGCTCTTTACCTATTGTACAAAGATAGCCACAGGCAAGTGAATCCCCACCAACCTACACCCACTTGTCCTTCATCTCTTGTGCTACAAATATAGGACATGGGGCTCTTTGTCTAGTACATACCGTCATGACCCAGAGGAAGACACACAAATTTCTACCAAGGGCTGGTTGGGGAAGGAATCCAGGACAATATAAAGAAAGTGACTGCTTGGGATAAAATATCCTTCATTAGCATCTCAACAGGGATTACAAAGCACCACTATGCCCCTACTTGGCAAAAGTCTTTCCCTACAATCTGAAAAAGTCAGAGGAATCCCCCTGCTGCCCTCTTGATTTCTTGAGCCTTTTAAGCTCTCTTGGCTCTCCTCAGCTGACTCCATCTGACTGGGGGATCATGACCCTAATTGTAGCTTCAGGTGTGTGTTTCTCAACATAGAGCATCTTCCTCTTGGCATCCATGAAAAGTCAAACTTCCTACTGGCACTTGGTATAATAGGCTGGACATCGATCTAGAAATCAAGAATTCTCAGCTATGGTGACCAGGGCTAGTTTACTTGAAAAGCTGCTTGGTTCCCATAGAAAAGATGATGGACAATAAATAGCCCATCTGACTTTCACATTATATTCCATAGTGTCACAAGTAGCCACCTGGCAAGACTGGAAATGAAATGGCATGAGCCACTTGTCCATCTGTTCAAAAAGAGTCACTATAATTTTGTATTCCCAAAGCCTAGCACGGTGTTCTGCATCTAGTAGACATTCAGTAGAAACTTATTGGATAAAAAGGATGTAATGCTTTCAAGCCATGATAGATCCAAATGAATTCATGAACAAGGGTTAAATGATTGGGAAACTGCATGGAGTTGTAGGAAAACCTGAACTTGAATTCAAGGAAGACCTGGGATGGAATCTCACCTAAGATACTAATTAATTATGGGATCCCAAAAATGTTTCTTATTCTCTCTGGACATCAATTTCCTCATTTATAAAATAAGAGGGTTGATCTTGATGGACTCTAAAATCCCTTCCAGTTCTAAAATAAGGCAATCCTGTGATCAAATGACCACAGAGTTCTGGGCTTGGAGCCAAACAATGGGATTTTCTCCCTAGCTCACCCAACAGCTAACTGGGTGAATCTAGGTTGAACACAGTGTCTTTTCAGATCATACTTCCCTTATCTATAAAATTAAGAGGTTTGACTACTTAATCTCTACAGTCCCCTCCAGCTCTGAAATGCTATGACTTTGTTCTTACTAAAGTCTTTTCAAGCAAACCGCACAAGACAAAATTAGGTGGAGATTCTGGCAATCAACTTTATCCGATAAGATTCCATGGTGGAGGGGGCTTGTCTTAGATCTTAGTGAGGTGGGTAATGGCGTTCCATCAGCTAAAAATGAGTCTTTGTTCTGGAGTCCTGGAATTTAGCCAAAGAATCTCAAATGTGGATAATAGCCTTATATTTGTGCTTTCCACCAGTCCCAGTGATCTGTCTTAGTTGGTGGTTATGTATCAGTAAAGTTTCACATAATAAGAACTCCTTTGCCTTCTATTTATACATCATATGTAATAAACTGAGCAACCCATCTATTTTCTGGCCATTTCAGCTGGTAGGGGAGCTTCTTCTTACCACAGGGCAATCTGCCTTCCCGTGTGTCGTGGTTCAGTAACACTGTAGTTGATTGCTAATTCTTCGGCCTTAACCATGGGATTACATGTAGGTCTGGGCTCCAATTATGTTTAACAGCTTTTTTGACATCTTGGATGTAAAACTCACAAATAGCCACAAATTGTTTTCTGGCTGATTTGTAGATTTCCACTGTGGATGAAGAATGGAAAATGTGAAATGGGGAGAAATAGCCCAGGCGTGTAGAAAGCCATCATGACAGCCATAACCTCCTCACTTCTTATCTCATTCTAAAGCAAACAAAAGAACAGATGAAAAAAGAAAGACTCTGAGAAGCAATTGAGCTAATTAAGAGATCTTTTTTTTTTCCTTTGGACATATAGAAACATGGCACCCACCTCCCAGCCAAAACCACTCTTCTGCTTTGATTGAACCTAATTCTTACCTTTTCTTGACACTTGAAAGACAAACTCAAGCTTCACAGACATTACTCCAGTGCCCCAGGGCTTATGTACCTAGTTAACATTAAAATGATTTGATAACATTACCTGGTAATCACTTTATCAAAAGGTGATGATTATCTTGGAGATGCATTAAACAGGGATATTGAAAACACTGTGGATTGATAAAGACCGAGGTCTTCTCTATGAATAGTCCAGACTATGAATTTCATCAGCTGCTAATAGGTCTGTTCTGGGTTTGAGTGATGCCCTTTGTTAGCTTAAGAATAAAACAGTAAGAGGATTTTTGGTCATCTAATTCTCCATTTCTTCCAAATCCCAAATCATCTTTAAAGAAGTACTTTATATTGACCACCAGTTTGGAAACTGATCAGACCTTATTCAAGTGATCACCAGAGGATAGAACGTACCCTAACCTGACCCAAAACTAGTCCTGGATGACTTGTTCTGGCAGCAGGCATGTTCTTTAAAGTGGACCCTATAAATCTGAAGTTCAAGTGGTTGGCAAGATTGAGGAGAGAGTGGTCATAACAGAGTCAGGACAGAGAGTATGGCCTGAATAGTCCATCTTGAAAAAGTTATCCCAAATGATCTGCAGAAAGGGGTCATAACCTTGAGTCTACTGATTCCCAAGGGGTCTGGGAAGAGATTTCAAGGAGTCTGGAAACTTTGATGAGAAAAATACATCTATATATCACCAGAATTAGTTTCCTTTGTAATACTTCCTATTTTCTTTTATGCATCTTAAAATATCATTCTAAAAAAGGAATCCATAGCTTTTTTTCAGACTGACAAAGGTGTCCATAATGCTCAGAAATGATTCAAAACCTCTAATCTAAAGGAAATTACACAGACAAGTTTAGACTTCACATAAAGGAAAGCCAATAAGCACTATCACAAATTGGAATAAGCTGTGTTGGAAGATAATTTATTTTTCCTCATTGGATGTCTTAAGAAAAAAACTAGTTTCCACAACTCAGCCCACCATGATGAGGTAAGTACCTACTATGTTCATGGTACTTACTAAGTGCTAGAGAAATAATGGCCAAAATGGAAAAGAGTTCCTGCTCTCATGGAACTTTCATTCTATTAGAGAACTCCTAACCCAGCTCAGACCATGATTCCCTGGGTATTCCTAGTGACCCTTCTCACACTGGCAACACCTGTAGACTGCCGCTTCTTCCTCCAGTGGATGCGTTCCTCTATTTTCATTGCTAACCTGGCTCAGCTCTCACTCACCAGAAGCTTTCCCCACATCACCCCACAACCTCTGTCTCTCAGCACCCTTTAATATATTGTCTTCTCCTTTTAAAACGTCAACTCCTTGAGAGCAGGGACTGTATTTCTTTTGCTTGTGTTTGTATTCCCCTCACTTAGCACAGTTCCGGGCATAGAGGAAGCACTTAATGCATTATCTAATCTATCCCAATATACAACTATAAGTACATACAAAATAGAGATAAGCTAATCTTTGGTGGAAGCACTGGAAGCTGGTTGAGAGAGGGGGCATGTAAAAGATGGCGCTTGAGCTGCTCTTTGAAGAAAACTTATCATTTGAAAAGGTGAATGGAGGTGAGGAAGGAGGATATTCCATGGAGAGAACATTCACAGAAGTCATTTACAATTGGGCTTTGGATGATGGACAAAGCAAGGCTTGGAACTTTGATGGAGAAAATGCATTTATATTGATAATAAGATAATAGGAGAGATAATAAAGAGCCACTAGAGATTATTCATCTGGGAAGTAGAGTGGTAAGATTTGGAATTTAGCAACTGTGTGGAAGATGGACTGAAAGGGGGCTAGTCCTAGGTTGATACAGCCAATGAAGAGGTTCATTGAAGAAGTGATGAGATCTGGTCTAGCGTTGTGGCCACATGAGTGGAGAGGAAGGGATGGAGATAAGAGCTGTTATGGTTGTAGAATCACAAGTCTTCCAAGGGATTGGATTTATGGGGCAAGAGTGAAGAGTCCAGAATAACTTCAAAGATGCAAGTCTGGGTGACTAAAAGAATATGGATCACTCAACAGAAAAAGGGAAGTACACAACATTTTTTTATTCTTCCATTTGAGAAAAACGTTCCTTTTTTTTTAAAATTGTAGTCGAAGACCTCCATTTTGTTACCCAATTTCCATTTGTTGCTTTTTTTCAAAGTTGCATGATTTTCTTTTTATATACCGTGGATAGAGGGCTGGGCTTGAAGTCTCATGATAACCTTAGTGACTACACCAGATGTCATAGAACACCAAGAACTTAGTGGGTAGGGTGATAAACTTTGTCTCAACTCTTAAATCCAACTTTTCTATATTTGAAGCACTGAGTTCAGTTTAGAAAATGTAAAACAAAAAGGGAACAGTCTTTGCCCTCAAGAAGTTTCTGCTTGATTTGTAAAACTGAACATATATTTGAATGTGAAATTCAAAGTGTGCAAAAATGAACACAAAATAATTTCCAAAAGGAAAAAGCCTCAATGACAAGAAGATTCCAAAAAAGATCTTTTGGTGGGAGGTGGAGTCAAACAGTGCTTGGAAGGATTGTAGGAAGCAAAGTAAGGCAGGAAGGAGTATATTCTGAACTCGAAGGACAGCCTGTACAAAGACAGGAGAAGGAAATGAGCTGTCTTGTAACCAGAAAACCAATTAGACTAGAATGAAAATTGCATGAAGGGAAATAATATAACAATAGAATCTAGATCACTTGTCTCTTTGTGACCCCATTTAGGGTTTTCTTAGCAGAGATATTACAATGGTTTGCCATTTCCTTCTCCAGCACATTTTACAGCTAGGGAAACTGAGGCAAACAAAGACTTGCCCCGGTTATACAGTTTCTATGTATCTGAAACCAGAGTCTTCTTGATGCTTAGCCTGGGCTCTGTGAACCACGTGAACCGAACTGCCCCTCCAGTCCCTCAGTCCATCCTCTGAACCATCTTACCTAGATCATAGAGAATCTCAAATACCAGGTTGAGGGAGACCACAGAGGGAGATGTTGCATTTTATCCAAGAATCCAAGCAATAAGGAGCTGCTGGATTCCAGAAAACAATGGTTCAAATACTGCCAGTGACAAATACTAAACCCTGAGCCTCTGGAAACTCTCTAAAATGATAAATTATATCTTTGTCATGAACTGTATAAGTCAAGGAAGCTCCCACATTGAAAAATGTTTTTAATTTTAACAGTCTGCTTCTAAATATTTGCAGAAATGACAAAGGCACATTAATCAAGTCCTAAAAATATCAAATTAAAAGAGAACTTAAGAGGCCATCTAGTCAAATCCCCTCATTTTATTGATTAAGAAACTGGAGCCCAGAAAGGTGAAGGGCTCCATTCCAGACTATGTAGGTGATAGAAGGTAGATGTGGGATTTGCACCTGGGCCCCCTGGCTTCCAAATGGACACTTCATCGTGCCATCCTGCTTCTCCTCCTTCTATATATACCACACTGCTTTTGTCAGAAAGCCTTTACATAAGCAATCAGCCGAAAATCAATCAATAAATCTGTAATTCTCCTTTGAAAACATAAGCTTCTCTACTTTCTAACCTAACAGTATGCATCTTATTTAGATTGTAGTTGTAGATTTTTCCCAACATTCGTGAAGCATAAAGTATTTTTTAAAGCTAAAATACGCTGAGAGGAATAACATATACTTAACAAAATTACCCAGTGCATTTGCCGTGAATGGCACTCGGCTGCCTTTCACTTCTCTTCTGACAAGAATGCGATTGCCCAGAAAATCACTGACCTGCATTTCCACCTCACTTTTATTTGGTTGAAAACAGTCAAGTTTTCTATTGGTTTCCGGAGGTCCCGCGTTCAACTCAGCTTGTACAGGATCGCATTAAAGAAGATTGAGCCAATTTGCTACTTCATGTTTGGGAAGTGCACAATGTCCCTGTAAACCAGAGCCATACTTATGCAGAGCCCTGGATTTCTGGGGAGGGGGGGGAGGTCAGAGGATCAAGTATGTGGAAGGATGAGGATCACTTGAAGTCCAAGCAAGAAAGCAAAGGATGCTGAGAAAAGCCAGAAGCCACATCTGGAGGCAGAACATGGAGTTATTCTTGACTAAAAGAACACAATCTCAGAAAGAGATTCATTTACACACATTCTGAGTGTCCATTGATCCATCCTGGATCTCTCAACTCAGTCCAACCAGTATCCTTCTGGGGTCAGAGGAGCAGAAAAACTCTGCTTGTAGGTATAGTCAACTCCTAAGATCATAGGATAAGGTACAGAACAGACCTTAGGAAGGGGCTCTTAACCTGAGCATCATGAACTTGGTTGTTTTTTATCTTATATTTTGAGAAACACATTTCAATACTTTATTTCCTTTTGATCCTATTTTTGTTCATTTGATTCAATCATGTCCGACTCTTCATGACCCCATTTGGAGTTTTCTCAGCAAAGATATTGGAGTGGTCTGCCATCTCCTTCTCCAGCTCATTTTATAGATGAGGAAACTGAGGTTTGCTCAGGGTCAGATGACTAGTAAGTGTCTGAGGTTGGATTTGAACTCGGGAAGAGGAGTCTTCCTGCTTCCACCACCTACCTGCCCCTTGTGACGCTATACTTTTTATTTTATTCATATAAAAACATGATTCTGAGTTTTCAGAGATTGACAAAAGAGTTCCTGATATGAAACAAGACTCACAAGCCTTGTCTTGGAAGTCTCAATAGCTAGCTAGCATTTACTTAGCATGTTAAGGTTTGCAAAGCACTTAAAAATATTATCTGATTTATAAATATTATCTGGTTTTATCCTCACAACTACCTTGGGAGGGAGATGAAATCATTATCGCCATTTTAAGGATGAGCAAATGGAGTCGAGGTTGAGGGACTTGTGCAGCTATTGAGTGTGGGGAGTAAGATTTAAATTCAGATCTATCTGACATTAAGCAGCATTCTCTCCAGCACAGCAAGGATGATTTCTAAGTCCTTTCCCACTTTGAGATTCTGAAAATAAATTTTCTAACCTGGAAATCCCAATGTATTTGTTTGAAAGCCTGTTGTGTAACAGTTAGTTACTCGGGAAATCTAAGGCTTCATTGTCCATTTAAAAAACAACCCACGACTTCAATTCCATGGTATCCAGAAGTCAAAGGGCTGAATGAGCTTCTTTGCAGGGAAGGAGAACTAACTGTTAAAGCTGCTGTTCAGAATTACATTCATTATTTCTACAAGGATCTGGAGAGTTCCCACTCTGTGAACAACACCCTGATAAGCAAACATCCAAGTGAATAGACAAGACCCCTTCCTTAAAGAGTTTGAGGCTCTTAGAGGGGTGAAAGGGTAGCGAGGAAGGAAAAGTTAAATATCACTGCTTCAATACTTTCATAGACAGGATTCAATGCAGTCGAACAAATATGCATTAGCTCACTACTATATGCAAGATCCTTTACCAGCTTCAGCAAACAAAGACAAAAAAGGAGGGGGCAAAAGTGGGGGGCACACCTAGGTGGCCCAGTACATAGAGTGCCATAGCAGAAGTTGGGAAGACTCCTCTTCCTGAGCTTAAATCTGACCTCAAATACTTACTATTTATGTGACTCTGAGCAGTCACTTTGTCCTGTTTACCTCAGTTTCCTCTTCTGTAAAATGAGCTGGAGATTTGTCGTTGTTCAGCCATATTCCTCTCTTTATGACCCCATTAGAGACATACAAAAGTGCAACGGGCTGCTTCAGAACATGACCAGCTCCCCATCACTGAAGGTCTTCAAGCCAATCTGGACCCCCACTTGTAAGTTTCTGCTGTAATTGAGACTACTTGGTGTATGGTTGGCTGCCAAGGTTCCTTCCAGTTCTCAAATTATGCATTTCCTCAACTAAAAACCTTTGTTCCCTCCTCAATTTTCCTCCAGCGTTTTGTCTCTCGTCCCTCTTTACCATACATCACACGTGAATATTCCATATCCTATCCCCATTAGAACAGAAGCTCTTTGAAGCCAGATCTGTGCCTGGAGAGTAGGAAGGGATAAGGGACATTCTCAGAACTCTTCCCAGTGCCTTACATACACTCATCACTAAGATGATCCCTGAGCCAGGCTTTCCATAAATAGCAAGGTCATATCTCGCCTGCCTGAACTGGGACCCCATTAAAGCAAGCTTCTCTCCACAGATGTCAGTTCTCACCAGTTTTAAGAAGTCGAGAATCCACCAGTATGGCTTAAGTAAATGAAGGCTCGAAGTGGATCTCCCGTGAATTCTTTGAGCAGCCACACTCAGAGAGCTCACAAGGAATCTGACTGGAGAAGATCAAATTAATTACAATTGTCTCCAAGGAACTTCAAGAGAGAACTCTCCTTTCACAGTTGGCCCAAGGCTGCTTAACCCTTCAAAGGCCAACGCCATTGATAAAGGAGGATACTTTGAGGATGGGATTGGGCTGGACCTGTGATTGCATAGGGTGGGGATGGAGCAGGGGATGGAATAAATACCCAGTATGTGTTAGAATCTTGAGGAAGTCTATCGAATCGAAGGAGTCTTTTTTCCACATCCATGGAAATAAGATATATTCGGAGATTTTTCAGAGAGATGTTTGGATGAGGGCAAAAGCCAAAGACAGAGTAGTTTTTGGAGTAGTTTTCCGCCTCACCTTAATATTGGACATTGTCTTTATAAATCCAGAACCGGAAGTGCCGTGGCTTATATATCAATGCCATGTTCACTGGCATGAATTGGCTAAATATATCCTAGCTCTCACCTGCAATTTTTGGGGGGAAGAGGGAATAGTAAACAGCTTTATTAGATAAGTGAGGAAATGACACAAAAGGGCAGCAATAATTGAGAGAAAGAATGGAAAATTATCAAATATAGTGGGGTAAAGCGTATTAGGATATGAAGAAAGACTAACTTCTAATTTCAGTCCATCAAAAATCGTATTTAAGGGGCAGCTAGGTGGTGCAGTGGATAGAGCCACCAGCCCTGAAGTCAGGAGGACCTGAGTTCAAATCTGCCTCAGATACTTAACACTCCCTAGTTGTGTGACCCTGGGCATGTCACTTCACCCCAATTGCCTCAGCAAAAAAAAAAAATTGTATTTAACTACTTACTATGTGCCAGGAATGTTCATAGATCTTGGGGATACCAATACAAAGGATGAAAAAGTTTCCACTTCAGTTAATCAGTGAGCATTTGAGCAGATTGGTCATGAAGAGATGGAGAAGGAGAAGATCGAGGGCAAAGACCATTAAGGGTCTGATAATCAGTCATGGAGATTGAGGAGTGCTCAGATATTTAGCAAAATCAGGGCAGAACGGTGTCACAGAAACCCAGAGAGGGGACGGTATCTAGGAGAAGATGGCAGACAGCAATACCAAGGGCAGCAAATAGATAGGCACAAAGGAATGACGTGTGTGAAAAGAAAATATGATGTGACAATTAAGAGAGTGTATGGAGAGAGCAGCTTCAGTGGAGTGATAAGGTCAGAAGCCAGTTTACAGAGAGTGGGGAATGGTTGAGAGGAGGGGAAGCAGTTATAATGATTATTGACAGCTTTTTTCCAGGGTGTTTGGCTGAGATACGGAGGGGAGATATTGGATAATAGTTTGAGGGGATGGCTGGGTGAATTAATGATGTGAAGGATAGGGAAAGTCCTTGGACATGTTTGAAGGCACAGAGAAGTAAACAGTAGAAAGGGAGACATAAGGTTCTAGAGCTAAAGCTTCATTTCTAGGCACCATTTCCTTAAGCTATTTTATGCACTAAGAGAAGTCATATAGAAGGGAAATTTGGTTTATTTTTCTTGACTCTTGAGGGTAAAACTACAAATGATGAATGGAACTTAAATGGAAACATATTTTACCTTGAATGAAGAAAAAAATTTTCAATCCATCATCAAGCTTTGACTTAGTTTGGGCTAGGTGTTCTGCTAAGTGCTACAGAGGGGAAAAAAGATGGAAAGTAGCCTTAAAAAGGAAAGCACCAGGCTCTGGGAGGGTGGAAAAAGGGCTCCTGCAAAAAGGGACATTGGAGTGGAAGGAAAGCAAAGTTGCAAAGACACGAAAGTCAAGAGGGAGAAAGAGCCAAGGACAGAGGAGGACCAATGCAAAGATACAAAGATGAAATCTGTACAAAGAAAATTGAGCAGGCCGGGAAGTCCAGACCCAAACAATCATAGTGGTGAACAAGGAGTGAGAAGCATGGAAAGGCAGAAAGGGGCCAGACTATGAAGAGCCTTCAATAGGGAGAGGACTTTTACCTCATCCTGGAGGAAACAGAGAACTTCTAGAGCTTATTGAGGAAAGTGTGACATGGATGTTTCCTGTACTCAGGAAAATCCCTTAGGTCACTGAGAGAAGGATGGGAAGAAATAAGACAGGAAGACCACTAAGAAGATTACTGCAGTAGTTTAGGTGAGAAGTAATGAGAGTTTTTATCAGTATGCTGACTTTGTGAGTACCAAAATAAGTCCCAGAAGAGGAGTCTTAAAGGGAGAAATGACAAGATTTGTTAAATGACTGTGTGTTGTGAGGGAGCCTGGAAAGTCGGGATGTCATGGATGTGATGATTTGGGGGCACTGGAGGAACATGGTAAGGCCCTCAGAAGTCACAGGAAAGCTCGTAAGAGCTCTGGATTGGGAGAAAAAGATAACCAGCCCTGTTTTAGATCTGCTGAGTCTTAGATAATAAGCAAGTTAGTGGTTGTAGTTCAAGAGAAAGACTTGGGCCGGATGTATTGGTTTGAAAATCATCTAAAAAATCAAGTCCTTTCTAGCCCTGAGATTCAATTAAAGGTATCCTTACACTTGGTTTCATTGTGCAATGGTCCATTTCTCCATCTTAGTCTAGAAGGCAGTGTGAAACCCATTTTATGATTTGAAAATCATTTGATCCCATGGGAAATGAGACAATAGAGAAAAAAAGGGGAGAGCTAGGATAGAACTCTGGTGGACACCCAGAGTTAGTGGCTATGATGTGGATGAAGATCCAACAAAGGAGCCTTCAGACAAGTACATGGAGAAACACGTACCCAGTGCCTCACAGAGAGGAGAGACTCTCCAGCAGACAAGTTAGTCAATAGTATCAAAGACTGAAGATAAACTAAGAAAGATGAGAATGGAGAAATGACTATTAGACTGGACAATTACACAATTGTTAGTGACCGGAAAGAGCAGATTCAGTTTTTAATATTTAGAATATTCTAAAAATGGAAAAGGATGCCCTCAAGAAGTAACAAATTCTTGACATCACCAAACTGAATGGAAGCTGAATTGCCACTTGTCAAGGGGTTTATCCTGGAGAGGGTATTCTCTGTCAGTTTTCAATTAAATTAGATATCTATCAATTCCTTTCTAGCCCTGAGATTCAATTAAAGGTATCCTTACACTTGGTAGCATTGTGCAATAGTCCTTTCCTTCGTCTCAGTCTAGAAGGCAGTGTGAAACCCATTTTATGTATTTAATATTTGGTAAAATATGGCAGACCCACATGATTCAAATGCTTGGATTGGTCATTTTTTGGGACAACTGTGAAACTCATCCAAGACAATGGAAAGGAGACCAGATAAAATGACGCTGTGTGTTCTCCACTCATCAGGTTGTTACGTCCATACTAGGGTGGTCATCAGCTCATTTTGACATTATCTCTAAGACTGACCTACTCATAAGCCCATCATATCAAAGTGTCTCTGCTGACTCAGCTGGTGCACTGAGAAAAGTGCTTATATTTTGTAAGCCTCAAAGGGCTATAAAAATGACCTGTTATTACTATAGGGGAAAGATGGTTTGACCTGAGCCATGAGAAAGAATATGGAGGAGCTTCTCCCTGCCAAGAACTTCCAAGTCTCATTGAGGCCAGCTGAGGAAGGCAAGCTGAGAACACACAGCAGCCAGAGGAGACTTTCCCAGCTGCAATTTATTGTGATTTCAAAAGAAAAAAACAATAAGACACAGTTTTGTGGTTGCTCAGCAAAATGGAAAGTCCTTCTTGCCATGGACCATTCCCCAGAGTGAGGAATAATGGAGTGCCCCAGGGTCCAGCAACAACAATGGATGCTGCTCCAGGGAGTCTCAGGGAGACACAGTGGGAGCACCCTGGTCTCTCCCTTCCTCTCAGGTGGAGGGCCTCCTATTGAGTCACAAAACTCAGTCTGGAAAAGGCCTAAATTCTCGGTGGCAAGCCTTCTCTCTAATCAAAGTGATCATTTACAGAGATGTTGGGTAGGGGAAAACAAAAAAAAAAAACAAAAACAAAAACAAGCAGGTCAGCCTTCATTCTATTTCTGCTTTTGGTTGTATGTTTAGGGTTTTTTTTTTAACCCAAATCCTACGAAAAGCAAATTTTTTTTTGTTTTTTTTTTTAGCAAACCCTGTTTGTTTTGGGGAATAGATATAGCAGGTCATATGGTTTATGCTGATATTTCTTCCTTCCTTTCTTCCTCACCCCCTTCCTTCATCTTTCCTTCCCTTGTTCTCTTCCCTTTCTTCCTTGCTCCCTCTCTTCCTCCTTCCCTTCCCCTCTTAGCTTTCTTCTGTCTCTCCTCACTCCTTCCTGCCCTCCTTTCCTTCCTTCTTCCCATCTTCCTTTCAAAGGATCCAAAGAGGATGCATAAGTAGTCTTTTCCTCAAGAGCAAGTGCTTCTTGGAGAAAATGTCTTTAAAGCTTTTTGGTGGCAGATTCATCTGAAAAGGGTGAATTTTAAATAGTGATGGAAACTTACAAAGCACCTAGCCTTACCTTGGTTAGCTTGTCTAAGCCTGACAGCAATCCTGGGAGATAAGTGCTATTAAGTGAGATAAGCAGTATTATTCCTGTTTACAGATAAGGAAACTGAGACCCCAAGAGGTGAAGTGGCTTCCCTATAGTCAGTCACACAGCTGCTAAGGGTCGGCGATGGCATTTGAAATTTAGTCTTTCTGTCTCCAAGCCTAATTCTCCACTCACGCTGCCGTTCTATCCCATAGATTTAGGACTGGAAGGATCTCGGAGGCTAACGTATCCAACACCATAATTTTACAGAAGGAATTGAGCCCCAGAGAGGTTAAGAAATCTGATTAGAATTGCAACCCACATCTTCTTGCCTCAAAGGCCAGTACTTGGTTTCCATTATCCCGTGCTGTTGCTTGGTAGATTGTTGACTTAGACAGTAGTCTGGAAGCCCCCACCCTGCAAGATAAGTCTGTTATTGTTTTGTTGTAGTTGAGGGAATTTAGGTGTACGTAACTGTCTCTAAAGGGACTCCAAATGTCACCGAGGAGACATGTTAAGAACAGCTAAGCATTTATATAGTACCATAAGGTTTGCTAAGTGCTTTCCATACAATATCTGATTTTGAGCCAGTCATCAATTTGACCCAATTACAAGCAGCACTCAAATAACCAATTAGGCCTATTTTGAAATACTTCCTTTTAGAAGGTATGGGAAGGAATACCGTATGGAGCCCAGCACTGTATCTTTATAAGCCAATTTTTGATCAAAAGTGTTTTATACTTAAACCTTCCAATGACGTATCTAGAAAATCGATTGAATGTTCAATATATATAGTGGACCATTAACCCAATTTGATGTGCATTGTTTTTCAATCCAGGAGGGATGACATTTTTCTAAAAGGTCGATGTCCAGGAAAAAGGACGGTCTTAAGAAATTGTTATTGGCTCCCAGACTTCCCTTCCCCCATACCTGTGCCCCCTGACATTGTCCTCCTGACATGAGGAGAGGAATTAGTAATCCTCAAGGTCTGCCCTCAGTGACCTTCATTAATATTTGATATTCTTACCCACATTTGCTGAAGCAAAGTAACTAACCCAGCATTACCCATCAATCAGTAGCAAAGTTAATCACGCTCTATAGCTCCTCATTTCTGTCTTCCTTTAGCAATTTTTTTTCATTCTTAGGGTAAAAGCATATTCTAAATGAGGCTATAAATATTTTTGAGAGACAGAGGCAGAAACAGAAAGCAGATTCACCAGTGATTGAAGTGGGGGTGTGAATCCTTCAGATTTTGCTTTTAAAATGCAGGGAATCTCCGGAACCACTTGGAGTCTTAGAGTTTTCTTCTGGATGAGCAGGATGGCAAAGGGCCTTGAATTACTGTCATAAAAAGACCAGTTGAAGGAACTGCAATTGTCTGCTCTAGAGAATAAGGCATGTGATCTTTAAGAATGGTTTTAACTCCTTGAGGTGTCATCATATAGAAAAAGAATTTGACTCGCTCTGCTTTGTTGAACCAGAGGAAACATTTAGCAGCAATGAGGAAAAGTTACAGAGAAACGAATCTGAGTTCCACATAAGGAAAAACATCCTATCGGGATGAATTAAATACAACAGACAGCTTTTGAGCAGCTGGCTTATTTATTCTTTGGTAGAAGTCTTCAAGCAGAAGCTCAGTGATCAATTGTTGGAGATTTTTAGAGAAGATTCATGATTCAGATAAGGATCGAACCAGATGCTTGCTGAAATTGTTTCCCTCACTAAGAGTCTATATGGTTCCATGTGGGTCTAGGCAGTATTTTTGCCTAGAATGGTCTTCTTCCTCACTTCATTGAAGCCCTAGCTCCTTTCAAGGCAGTGTATTACTTATTTCAAGGGACCTTTATTTATTTCACCAATTGTTACTGTCCAAATCATTGCACATTTATTTATCTGATATAAATCCTTCCAACTGGGACTATGCTGTAGCCTCCAATATGGAGTAAACCAACCTCCCTCATATCACTTAAAGTAAGTGATAAGAGGATCGATAAGTCAGAGACTTGAAACTACATGTGAAAAATCTTCTAATGACTTTGCACAAGAATCACATTCGAATAGGCTGGAGATACTTGCCCATTTCTGTAAATTAACAAGCTCAGACAACTGGAATTATTGGATCATGTGTGGCCTCCTTTCATACACTTGAGGAAGATCCATACTCTGGATCCAGCAGACCTCACTTTGGTCAGTGCAGGACGGTGGAGTGACAGCTCTGAAGGGTCCAGAGGATATTGGATCTCCCATCCTCCATCAGCGTCTTGGCCATATCACCAGATCAGTTGATGGTAGTATCTGTGTCCGGAATTAACAACGAATGGATACCAATCTCCCATGTCTGGGAGAACATCTGGAGTTCCTCCAAAAAATTGAGAAAATGATATCTAGCATTGAGCCATTGAGTCATGCCTTTGCCATTTGTGCTTTCTCAGCCTAAGTTTATTTTCTCCAGAATCTGAAGGGAGTGTGTGTGATGTTTTGTGTCAATTATGCCATAGAAATAAAAATCTCTGTCTCAAAAACCAATTGACAAAAACTGCTTGACTACATTGATTTTTTTTTGCTTAGGCAATTGGGGTTAAGTGACTTGCCCAGGGTCACACAGCTAGGAAGTATAAGTGTCTGAGACCAGATTTGAACTCAGGTCATCCTGACTTCAGGGCTGGTGCTCTATCTACTGCACCACCTAACTTTCCCAACTATATTGATTCTTAACTGATCATTTTAAGAAGAAGAGTGCCAGTGTGATTCATGCCAATGGCAATAAAGAATCGCCCTTGGCTCCTAATGGATATCCCCAAATCCTATGGGGGAGATATAACCTTGCTCCATCACCCAAGATTCCGGCACAAGAGTGAAGGCTGAAATAAAGATTCCCAGCATTTATATGGTCTATAATCCTATTAGAAAATATGTTCCTTAAGTATTTATCTCACTTTTCTATTTGGATTCTCATTAGCTAGCACAGTTCCTGGCATATCGTGGAAGCTAAATAAATGCTTGATGATTGACTTAATTATTAATTGATTGATGTGCCTATAGGTGGTGGAATTTCAATAGGGTATGCCTATTGGGTGGGTTAAAAATGAGTGCCAGAGAACCAGTGTCTTCGTTCAGTATTCTATATCAGTATTTAAGCTACAAGGTTACAGTGAAATCACAAAGTAATCAGTTGTTTGAATATTCCCTCTTGGTTGCATTATCTTAAAAACCATTTAAGTTCTGTGTTTGCTCAGCAAAACAAAACAAAAATATGCTTATCAAATTTTCAGATAAAAAAACTAGAAGAGATGGCAAATATTGTAAATGACAATGTCCGTGAACAGAAATATCTTGACAGGCTAGCCTGGAAAGCCTGGAAAGATGGGCTTTATCGAACAAAATGAAATTTCGTAGGTAAAGATGTAAATTGTAATATTCAAAAGACTCACCCTCTCATCTCATAAATACTTTTTTCTTGAAGAGAGTCAGAAGGTGTTTTGGGACTGGAAAGTGCTGAATAACATCACAAAAAATAAAACTGGCTCTATCGTAACTTATATCAAAATAGTGATTGCTATTTTAGAAGTCAATTCAGAATCATCTCTCCGTTTGCAGTAAGATCATAACTATACAAAGATTAAAATCAATCTTTGATTTTAGATAGAAGTAGGATAGAAGAAAGGATAAAGATTAGAAGATGCACTGTTACAAGAGTTCCAAACTGACCTATTCAAATGAGGAGTTTTTAGATATGAAAAAAATAAGAAATGGATAAAAGAAAAGACAATAATTTAGTTATCAGCTTCTGTAGTTTAACTGAGATGAAGTATACCATAATGAAGATGCTAAAGAGACCATGAACCATTTCAGCCAGAAAATTTTTATCCTCCTCACTAAGTAAAGAGGTGAGGAGTCAGTGTCAGTGCTGATTCATAATATAAGGTCATTTGCAAAATTTTCAAAAGGAGTCTAAGCTCAGCCACAGAACGTAGAGAGTTTCTGATCAAAATGTGGGCCCAAGTAGCACTTATAGCACGGCTCATCAACTGAGAAAAGAGCAGATTGAAAATTCAGAGGAACCTATTCACTATTTGATAAGGATGGAGGTGGTAGCATCATAACAGATAATTGGGGATTATAATGAAGTCACTTGGAGAAACCCCTCAGATCCTGAATTACAGGATATGATTAATACAGAAGTAGATTTGGATGGTAATAGTATAACTGACTTTCCAGAATTTCTGAGGATATCAAGAAAAATTTAAAATGTAACCAGTGAAGAAATTAGAGAAATTTTTTATGTTTGATAAAGGTAGCAAGGTTCTGGTAACATAGCAGATTGATAAATCTTGGAGAAACTTCAACAATTGGAAAAATTGATAAAAATGATCAGAGAACCAGTTGTTGATGGTAATAGTCAAGTAAATTAGGGAATGGGAAGGGGAGAAAAGAATAAGGAGTTAGTTATTAAATACTTACTACATGGCAGGCACTAGGCTAAGTACTTTATACATGTTATCTCATTTGATCTTCTCAACAACCCTGTGAGGCAAGTACTATTATAATTTTCATTCTACAATCAAGGAAATTGAAACAAATAGAGGTTAACTAGAGTGACTTTCTCAAAGTCATCCAGCCAGTACCTGAGGACAGATTTAAATTCAAGTCTTCCTGATTCTGGGCCCAGCACTTTACCACTGTGCCACCTAATTTGTACAAATGATGACCTCAAAAAGGAAAATAATTTTCTGAACATATCTGGTTTCTTCTACAAAGTTTATTTCCCTTTTCTTTGTAATTTACCTATAAAAGGTTTCTCCTATGGCCATTAAAAGGAAATGCTCATTAAGGACTCCTTTTCTCCACATTTTTTCCCTTTATCATACTATCATCATCTCAAAATTTTGTTTTGTAAAATTGATCAATGAATATGTTGCACTGACTTACTCTAGATATGTCTAAGTTCTTCTGTTCGTGTAAACTTAAGCAGAGTTAGTTAAATGTGGAAACATCTGTGGTTGCAGTGGGGAGTTATATCTCTATATGGTTTATTGAATAGTCAACAGTAGGCACTTAAAATCACCAATTGGATATTACAATGCCAGGTGGGCACTCAGTTTTTGTGCTGCTGCTGATCCTGTGAAGGCAACTAGGTGGCAGCAGTGGAGAGAGCTCTGGGCAGGAATCAGGAAGACCCAACCAAATTCAACTATGACCTCAGAGATTTACTAGCTGTGTGAGTGATCCTTGCCTATCTGCCTCAGTTTCCTCAAATGTAAAATGGGAATCATAATCGCAGCTACCTCACAGGGTTATTGAGAGAAAGCACTTAGTATATAATAACCCCTAAATAAATACTTGTTTTCCTATACCAGAAAACATTTTCTTCGGTGATTACTGAACAGTTTTTAATTTTGTATTTAGTGACTTTTTACTTGGTCTGCTTTTTGTCTTAGATCCATTCCAAGTTGCTTTTTTTTATTTTCCAATAAATATTACAATACAAATTTACAGAGGAAGATTATAGGCACTATTGCCCTACAAGATAGCAAAAATGAGTAGAGGAGCAAATGAGTCTATAGAAAGCTGGGTGAGACCCAGCTGCACTCAGATAATCCTCAAAGTATTCATCAATAAAACTGAAAGAACCAAAAATTAACAGAAAAAAAGAACAGATTTGCCAGCATTTCTCCACAATCTCTTCCTATAATCATAGATTTAAAGCTGGAAGAAATCTCAAGAGCCATCCCGTCTAATCTCTTGATTTAGGGGATGGAAGCCCAGGGAGGTCAAGTATATTTTCCAATGCTACCCAGGTAGTCACAGCAGGAATGATTGAGCCTTAACTCCCTGCTCTAAGCAAGCCAGGTCTCTTTGCATTGTGTCATTTGATGACAATGGAACTGATCATATTTGGACACAAATCTCTCTGAATCTGATGTTGTCCAGAGGAAATAAAAAGACACTCGGAAACAGACTTTGGGAAATATGGCTGGACCAGATAGAGCCCACCCAGAACAATTCTGCCAGAGGTGACACAATTTTAAAAGGGAATCAATAAGGATTTACAACAAGTGTTTACTGTTGGCTAAGTCCTGGAGATTCAAAGGAAGATAAAAAGAGCTCCCTGTCCTCAAGGAGCTCAGAATTTAAAAGGGGGGACTCCATCTCAAACATCTACAAACAAAATAGAAACATTTTCATCATGATTTTTTGGATATCTTCTCCCTTTTCAGATATGTAGAGAACTGATCCCTCCAGGCTTTCCTGCCTTCTGCAAGAAGCCTTTCCCAGTCCTCCTTAACCTCAGGGCCTCCCCTCTGTGATGATATCCAATGTCTCATACATGTGCGATCCATTTTCTGGTGGTCAATTCTCAGTACATCCCTTTGGAGTTCTGCTAGATTCTGTTAATGTATACCAGATGTTTCTTGGATGCTTTTTCATGTATTTCTGGGCATCCACGTGTCCCACATTTTCTGGAGGAGGGAGCAAGATTATAAGAAAAAATAAACCTTTGGCCATTCTGTTCCACAAACTAGGCCCTTTTCATTCTTTTTTTTCTTTGTGTTTGCAGTCTTTTACCAAAGAAAAGCTGCCTAAACCTCTCAAGTGTCACACTACTTACAAACTCTTCTCCAATGAATGTGCTTTGAAGAAATTTCTGTTAACAGGTTTTTATGACTACATTCATGCACAAATGACCAACCGGCCGTCTCTCTGGAAGAAATAGAATTATATACTGTTCATAAATTTACTGACAGCAGGTTGCAGCAATAAACATTTCATTTGATCTTCTCTCCTTACAACAGTAAGACAGCTACCTGGGCAGAAATGTGGTGCCTCCCTTTGAGCACTACATCTTGCTTTTTATGCATGCTAGTCTTCCAACAATCCTTTGCATGCTGACATGGCACATGGAATTAGTCTGTTTGATGTTCAATGAATCAAATTCCTTCCCTGCTCTCAGGAAGACAGGACTGGATCCCTTCATTCTGAGAAATGAGTTTTATCTGTGTTTCTGTCTAGGAGTGACTCACTGACAATGAATAGCAGGGCTTTTTGGTGAAGATTTCATGGGAGCCAAAGCTTGAAAAGCAAGGTGACTGAAAAATGAAATCTGGTTTTGTCTTCTGAACCTGAGGTCCTCAGCATCTGTGCTCCCCAGTTTTATCCCTAACAGTATGTTTGTTATTTTTTGTCAATAATGAGTTCTATAACAATGCTACCAAGTAGCAGTCCATGAACAGTTCCTTTGTAAATACATATATATATGTATATGTGTGTATTATATATATACATATTTGTATATATGTGTATATAAATATATATATATGAACTTTAGAAAATTTCTAGAAAATTTAGAAATCCATTTTTTTAGAAAATTCTAAAAAGAATCCATATATTTACTAGACTTCCAAAGAAATCCATCTCTCTCTGTCTGTCTGTCTGCCTGTGTGTGTGTGTGTGTGTCTCTTTCTCTCTCTCTCTCTCACACACACACACACACACACACACACACACACACATTTAAAACTCCCTTTTATACAGTCGGGAGGAGACAATGCTTAAGAGCAAGATTTATGTAAAAGACCTCAAGTTTTCAGTGGACCGCAAGCTTAATTTAAATTAACCACGCAACATGGCTTCCAAACAAATTTCAATCATCTTACTATGGATAATGACAGTTTGCAATTTCATGACTTTGTGATTCTGAAACTGTAAACAGAAAAATATAAGATCAAAAGTAAATGAGGGATAGGCTCAGTGGATTCTGTACTTATTAGACCAAATCTGCAGATTTGTATTTAATTCTGAGTGTCATGCCTGGGAAGTCCAACAGAAAGTGAGAAATCTAGAAACCATGTCACATGAGGAAAAATTGAATAACAAATATTTATCTAGATAAATATCAATATCTTGAATATTTATCTTCAAGGGAGGGAAGCCTTCTCACAGTTGCCTATATCTGGTCAAATCTGCTTTCTTCTAGAAGATGGTACAGAACAATGGATAGATTACTGATCTTGGAATCAGGAAGACCTGAATTTGAATCCTGCCTCAGACCCTTACCAGCTGCATGGCCTCTGAACAGTCACTCAAACTCTCTAGACCTCAATTTTCTCATATGCAAGATAAGAGAGTGGGAGTCAATGCTTTCTGAAGATCATCTGAATCTATAATCCTGACTGCCATCCAAGTGATTATTTTTTTTCAGTTTTGTGCCTTCTTTAAATCTGATAAATATGCCTTCTGTGAATTCCTCCATCTTATTGAGAAAAGTGAACAGCACAGGGTCAAATGCAAAGACTTGGGATACCTGTTGGAATTATCCTTCCAGGCTGATGATGATACATTAGGGATTATGCTTTGGGTCTGGTCATTTGAAGAGTTCCAATTCTGCCTCATTGTATGATTATCTGGCCAACAGCTCACCACCTGGTTTGAAAGAATAATATGAGAGACTTGGTCATATGTTTTGTTAAGATATAGATAAATCCTATCTTCTGCATCCCCCTGATTTATCTGCTCAGTAAATCTTTTAATTCTCTGTCCAAAAAAAAAGTAGCCAGGTTAATCAAGTAAGTCTGGCATGAACATCCAAGCTGGATCTTTATAATCTTTGCTTCTCCTTCTAATTGCCCACTCATCCTTTGAAGGTTATTCTTGAAAATGTTACCAGGAGTGTGGACCAAACTAACCACGCTCTAGCTTTCAGACTCTTCCCGTTTTTGAAAACTGGGAGAGTAATTTCCTTCTCCAGTCCTGCGTCACTTTCTATTTTCTTCACGGTTGTTCCAAAGATAACTGACAGTGGCTCAACAATGACCTTTACCAATTTTTTTTCAGTGCTCAATGACACAGATCATCTGAGCCTGGTGACTTGAATTTATTCTAAAGGCAGCTAGTTACTGACCATCTTGTCTTGGGTTTCTAGTCTTTGCTAATTATTTTTATTCATTCTTTCATCCAATTCCAATGGTCATTCTCCTTGGAAGAGAAAACAGAGACAAAAGAAGAGTTGAAGTGTTCAGCCTTTTCATCATCATCCATTATCATTCCACTTCTTCTAGTAGCAGACCTATCTCTTGCCCTAAAAATAACTAAATTCCCTTTGGAGCTCTGGGGCTCCATCTTTCAAAGAAAAGACACAGAGTGAGTTCATTTTATTTTGTGTAAAAGGATGGGGGAAGGTAGCAGAGAAACTAGGATTAGACTAAATTGGTCTTGAGAACAGTAAATAAGAAAGTTATCTGATTGCATTTAGGTTTGCTCATTACTTTAAACCTTACTCTAAATTGTGCCTCTTATTCAGTCATCCAGTTAGTCAATAAACATTTGTTAAGTACCTAACTATATGTTGGGCATTGTACTAAACTTAGCCCTAAGAGCACAAACAAAAGCAAAAGACAGTCTCTGCTCCCAGAGAGCTCACAGTCTAGTTGGCAGAACAACATGCAGAAAAACTATGGACAACCTAGCCTTATATACTGTTAAAAAAAAACACCACAAGTGATCTTTAACATTTGTGTTCATTTTTCAGTAAAGGTTTTATTAATCTTTTAAAAAGTATAATTGAATGAAAATTTTTCCTCTCCTCTCTCCGTTAATCGTACCCATAAGACCAGGGTCCAGACCATGAGGCAATAATGTAAATACCACCATTTTTCTTGAATTCATGTGAAATATGCAGCAGGAAAGTGGCAGTTTTCACTAAGTGATTTTCTTGCCAGCTGCCACATAAGCAGCCATAGTTAAGTCACAGAAGTGAAGACAAATGGCTATTGCATATTTTTGCCTCTGGCCAGCCTAGGAAAACATGGCAGAATGTGGAAGTTGATTATTCAACTATTCTGCAGTCAAGCAATCAAGAGCATTAAGATTATGCTTTCATTCTTTAAGGAATCTTGTGTGTCCTTAGCCTCCATGGAGAAGTCACAATTTGTTGGAAGAGAGGCTTCAAAAGCTGTGCTTTGACTGAATCAGCAGCAGCAATGATAATAATATGTATATATCACTTTAAGATTTGCAAGGCTTCTTATATATTATCTTGTTTTATCCTCACAAACCCTGGGAGATGCTATTAATATATTCATTTTGCAGAGGAAGAAACTGAGGCACAGAGCAGGGAAGTGATTTGCACCAGATGACACAACTAGTATCCAAAGCAAGATTTAAATTCATGCCTTCCTGATTCCAAATATAGCACTCTGTCAACTATGCTACCTTAGTTCCTCAATCAATTGCTTTGTATTTTAGTTAACAAAAAAAAATAAAGATGGAGGGATTTTATATTCTCTGTGTATTTCAATCACCTGTGTAACTGTGATGATATGGCCTATTTCAGGGAAATTATATACATATAAACCTTTCCATTTCTCTTCCCATATTTTGTCAAGGATATCAACTATCAATACTTGTGTAGACAATTCTCATAAATATATTATAAGCATGAGAAAATGACCTATGGATTACTATTTTCTAATGTTTTCTTGGTCAGTATTATCATCCATTATTTTGCCATTCTTTTCATGTTTTAAATTCTCTGAAATCCCTTGAAAATTTCTGTGTGTGTGCTTTCAAGACTGTTTCGCCCACAATACATATTCCTTGTGACTGTATTTGGTCTAGTCTTACTGGCCTTCCTGACTTCTTTTTCTTGCTCTTCTTCTCTTTCTCCTCTCCTTCTCACTGTTGTAGCTTTCTATTTGGCAAGAAACTCAAGTGTTTTCTAGATTTTTGACTTCTTTTTTATGTAGAACTCTTTATATCTAAAAATTTCCATAGCACTTGGTGATAGTCAAGACCAATATTTTTAGTTTTATCCATTTCCTGTTTTTCAGAATCCACATCATGCTTTGATGGACTGTGTAAGAGCTATTATAATTCTGCTCATTGTCTTCTTGTCTTTATCCTTACAATTCAGTATTGACTTTTTCCTTTGCTCAAACTCATGGATGATCTTGTGGCCATAGCAGATTCTGAGAGAATACATACATGAATAATTAACTTTTTTGGCATATTTCTATCTGACCCATTTTTTTGTGATTTTGAGAGTTTGTCATTAGGATCAAATGAATTAATATAGGTAAAGCCCTTTGCAAACTGTTAAGCAGTATACCATTTTCTAGCAGTAATAATAGCAATTATGTTCTTGGTACTTTCCTTTGTGAGACAGTGAATCAGTGCTATAGAGGTAGCTAGGTGGTGCACTGGATAGAACAGTAGACTTGGAATTAGAAAGAACTGTGTTCAAATATAGCCTCAGTGTATAGTGCCCCAGTGGTATGATCTTAGGCAAGATATTTAACCTCTGTTTGCCTCAGTTTCCTCATCTGTAAAATGGGGTTACTAATTGCACCTAACTCATAAAGCTCTTGTAAAGATTGCATTGTTGGTGGAGTTGTGAACTGATCCAACCATTTTGGAGAGCAATATGGAACTAAAGTTAAAGGGCTATCAAATATGTGGAATAGAGTAAGTGCTATATAAAAATGTTTGCTATTTTTATAGTTATATATATATATATACGTGTATATGTAAGGAGTATTAAAACTTTCATGGGTGCCCCCATATGAGGGAAATAATAAATCTGTCTATTAAGAAAATAGATTTAGGATCGTTCACTTTCTTTTCCTTTTTATTACATTAAACATTAGAGACCACATTAGACATCAGTACAAACACCTACGCTTGCTTCAAGTATAACCATTTGTATTGAAATTGATTTCAATGTATATATTCAATCCAATTCAACAAATATATATAAAGTGCCTCTTTGGGCCAGGAGCTAAGCTAGGGGTGAAGAGCACTTAGACAAACATGAAACAGTTCTTGCCTTCAAGGAACTGACATTTTTGGAGAAGAAACAATTGAACGTAAAAAAGCACTCTATATGTATGTATGTCTTCTGTGTATCTACATGTATATATATTCATATATATATATATAAATACATGCACATGGATGTGTGTTGTGGGATATGCATATATACACACACAAATGCTTCTCTATATTACATACACACATTATATGTATTTCTTTGTACAAGACAGATAGTAATGCATGAATGTTTTGGGGATGTGCAAAAGAGGTTATTGTAGAGAACTTCTACAAGGAAAACTTCTTCTTGCATCTAAACTGCATCATTTAGGGAGCTTCTTAAGGGTACCAAGAGATTAAGTCACTTGCCCAGAGTTCCATAGTTCTATGTATCAGAGACAGGGCTTGAATCCCACATCAGTTCTCTATTCACTGTCATACTGCTTCTCTCTATAATATGTATGTATATATGTATGTATAGCCACAAGCATGTATGTATATATATATACTATTTACATATTCATTATATATATGTATATATATACACACATATATATATAATATGTAACTATTTATATGTGTAGGTATATAGATATGTATATAGGTAACACAAAAGTCTCAGTGCAGTTTAAAGCTTTAATTTGCATATGCTTATATAATATAAAAATAATGTATATAAAATATGTATGCATGTATATATACATTCACATAAAATAAATATGCATTTGGGAGTTGGAGGAGAGCACCAACAACCAGTAAGATCAGGAGTTTCCTTTGGGAGATCACACCTGAGTTGGGCTTTGGAAAAAGGGAGAGAATCTAGAAGGTGAAATTAAGACAGTGGGTTTTTCCAGGAATAAGTAATGGCCAGGGATGTGACAAAGATGAGATATGAAATCTTGTGTCCAGAAAATAGCCAATTTGGCTTGAATATAAAAGGTGTGAAGGAGTGTATTGGGAAATCTGGTGTCAAATCTTTTTTTCCATTCCTTCCTCTAAGTCCCCCTCAAGAATCTCTGTCCCCCTAATACATTGTTGGTGGAGTTGTGAACTGATCCAACCATTTTGGAGAGCAATATGGAAGTAAACCTAAAGGGCTATCAAATTGTTCACACCCTTTGATCCAGCAGTGTCTCTACTGGGCCTATATCCCAAAGAGATCATTGTAAAAAAGAAAAAGAAAAAGACCCACATGTGCACAAATGTTTGTGGCAGCCCTTTTTGTAGTGGCAAGGAACTGGAAACTGAGTGGATGGCTATCAGCTGAAGAATGGCTGAATAAGTTGTGACATATGAATGTTGTGGAATATTATTTTTCTATAAGAAACAATCAGCAGGAGGATTTCAGAAAGGCCAAGAGACTTACATGAACTGATGCTAAGTGAAATGAGTAAAACCAAGAGAACATCAAAAATATACGATGATCAATTCTGATGGATGTGGCTCTTCTCAACAGTGAGACAATTCAGGGCAGTTCTAATAATCTTGTGATCACGAGACCTATCTGCACCCAGAGAGAGGACTGTGGGAACTGAGTGTGGATAACAGCATATTTTCACTTTTTTGTGGTTGTCATTTACTTGCATTTTGTTTTCTTTTTGTTCTTTTTCCTTTTTGAGCTGATTCTTCCTGTGCAGCATGATAATTGCGGAAATGTGTATAAAAGAATGGCACATGTTTAATATATATTGGATTATTTGCCATCTGGGAGAGGGAATGGGAGGGAAGGGAGAGAGAAAAAAGCTTGGAACACAAGGTTTTGCAAGGGTGAATGTTGAAAACTATCTATGCATGTGTTTTGAAAACAAAAATCTCTGTCCACCCATTCCCATTCATTTTCCCCTCCTAAAGAGAGATAAAGGTTATCTTTTTTTAATTTAAACTTGTAATCAGTTCTTTGGACTTTGCCTTTCCAACATGGCCTCTCACAGTTTAATTCTAATCTGTCCTAGTCCACTTACCCTTCCTGAATGGGCTGGCATTGTCATGAACTGTATTAGTAAGAGCTGTGGAGTTAATAATGACCTTGACCAGACACTCTGTTAAGATTTCATGGTCAAATCAAGTGAATAAACTTTTATTAAGGACCTACTACGTGCCTAGCACTGGGTCACCAGTCTCATATTTAAAAAATCTCTAAAGGGGCAATTAGTTGGTGCAGTGGATAGCGCAGCAGCCCTGAAATCAGGAGGACCTGAGTTCAAACCTGGCCGCAGAGACTTAACACTTTCTGGCAAGTGACCCTGGGCAAGTCACTTAACCCCAATTGCCTCCGAAAAAAAATCCCTGAAATTGACTTCCTGATTTTGAAATCAAACCTGTCTTTTTGTTCCTCTACCTGCTCCTCCTAATCCTCTCCCTAGGAGCTTACATCTGGAAAAGGACTGAATTTCTGAATTGAACCAAAGCTCCCCTCTTAGAATTTAGAGGTCGATAGTGATGTCACTTGTTTCTCTTGATCCCAGAGCAGTTCAGTTGAACCTGGTGAAGCTGATGGATGGTTTTGCAAAGTGGCTTTTTAAGGAAATCAAATTATCGTGATACAGAATCAAAATATGTTATAGTCAATGTTCCTCATTTATCCATTTTAGACAAAGAGACATTTCTTCATGTGGAAATCTTTGATTTTTTTCCCTTTAGGGAAGAGGTTATGGTCTTGTTGCCATGTATGATTGACCCACTTTCGGTAAGGTGTGTCCTTTGAGTGGTTATTACTGTACTAGTGATGGATTTATAATAATCTATCCGCACCCTCTTGAGCCATACTTTTTGAGATAAATGCCTCAACTTTTTAAGATGGAAGGGCTGCCTTATAGGGTCCAAGTCCAGGACCATGAAATAGAGCCAAACTAATTGACTCATGTGGGAATTGAACTCCTAACTACAGATACAACAGCACCATGAAGTGGCTAATCAGCAGAAAGAAGGTAGCTGTGGAACACACTCCCACTTTTAGTAAGCTGTGACCATTTAATGTGTAGAATGATCCCAGTGTGGAAGCTCCCTTCTCTGGTCCAGACTGACAACTCATCTATAATTTATCAACTGAGTTTGTTGAGTCAGATGCTGAGGCCATCAGACTTTCACTAAGATCTCCTTGACCCAAAAGTTGACTCTCTACCATACCTCATGCTTCATTAAAATTATAGTCTCAAAAAAGAGAGAAGGTCAGGAAATTGGCTGGTCTCTCCATATATAGTCCGTCCTAGTCAGGTCACACTGGAATACATGGGCAGCTCTGGCCACTTTTTTTGAAAGGCATAAACAAACAAAAGGAGAAGCCACATGGGCTAGTGAGAGGACTGGAGAAGCAGCCATAGAACTGGTAGAAATGGACACATTAAGCCTGAGGAAAAGAAGACTTAAGGGCAGACAGGATAACAATCTTCAATTTTTGAAGGATTGTCCTACGGAAAAATAAGATTTATTGTGTTTGGCCCAAGAAGAAAGAACTAGAAGCACTAAGTGAAGCTGGGTTTCACTCAGGATAAAGAAAAATTCCCAAAACAGAATGAGCTGCCTCAGGAGGTGATGGGTTTCTTCTCATTGTGGTTGTTCAATTATTTTCAATCGTGACCCCATTGGGGGCTTTTTGGGCAAAGACACTAGAGTGGTTTGCCATTTCCTTCTCCAGCTCATTTTACAGATGAGGAAACTGAGGCAAACAGGGTAAAGTAACTCGCCCAAGGTCACATAACTAGTAAGTTCCCTCTCTTTTGGGGGTCTTTGAATTGAATGACCACCTTCTTTTTGTTTGTTTGCTTTTTATTTGTTTTATACAGAGGTTCTTATTGAAGTGTGGGCTGGGTCTCTGAGACCTTAACTCTTCAAAAGCCCATAGACCTAGATCTGGAAAGGACCTCAAAATCCACCTCCCCCCTTATTGATGAGGAGAAAAGTGACCCTGAGAGAGATGAAGTGACCTGTCAAAGGCAGAAGTGACAGAGCTGGGATTTGAATCCGGCTTCCCTCTTGAACAATGCAAAACAAGCAATTGGCTGTCCAGCCCATTCCCTCAGGTCCTACCTCAGAGTGGCCATAACTATATACTTTAAGCAGTCACTCCTTTTCACATGTTACAATCACATTTGGCAGCTCCACACTTTCCAATGTACCTAGTCATTCCCAAATAAATATTCATCATTCCCTTCCACTTTCAGATAATTAAACTTGAGCTAATTGAATGGTTTTTTGCTCCTCTTTGAGCTGAAATCATTGGATCGCTTTAACCTACATCTGACCCGCTGTAGACAACATGTCAGACTCACATCCAATCAATGGATTATTCTAGACTTGACATTATATTGTTGCTGTCCAGCTTGTAATTAGAAGGGGAGAAAAACATATTTGTTCTTTTATTTATGCCGCCTAATTTCAGACGGCGTCTAAATCTCCCATCTCGTCCTCCTTTCCCTTTATGAGCCACGGGGTCATTGCTGTGATTCAATTACCTTGGCCCAGAGCTTTGGACTTGCTATGAGTTAATTACATTTTTGCTCATTCAAACGTTTATGCCGGTGTCTGTTTTCAAATCATCCTCCCTCCAGTGGCAATTTCCCGGGGAGGCTATGTGAAGAGATGGCCTTTGAAAGCAGGTTTGCTCTGTAGTGCTTAAGAAAGGAAAGCAGGACATGAAGAAGAGTCTCAGAAGATGAAGGCCAGGCTTGAAGCACGATTTCATTAATACTGGATGGCAGGAATGGAGCCAAGTCCCAGATAATGAGGGAGGAGTTGCCATTTTTTTAAAAGCTATCTGGTGACAGGGAAAACAAAAATGACATTCAGCTGATGAATGAGCAGAGTTTGACCTAGCCTTTTGACCTTTGACAATCAATCTTACCTGCTACTTCATAAAGAATTATAGCTCTGCCACTCACATTTGACTCTGGAGTCTTACCGTTCCCTTTACCTTCTTTCCCTGCTGAATGCAGGGTCTGGGAAGATAAATGTTTATGTTGGATGTGCCGGTGTGGGGGAAAGGTGGGATGCTTGCTGGGGGAAAATGAGAGAGGGAGACAGACAGAAACACAGAGATGTAGGGAGAGAGAAAGACAGACAGAAACAGAGAGAAGCACAGATATGTAGGGAGAAAGACAGACAGACAGAAACACAGAGATGTAGGGAGAGAGAGAAAGACAGACAGACAGACGGAAACACAGATGTAGGGAGAAAGACAGACAGACAGAGAAACACAGAGATGTAGGGAGAGAGAAAGACAGACAGACAGAAACACAGAGATGTAGGGAGAAAGACAGAGAGAAGCACAGAGATGTAGGGAGAGAGAAAGACAGACAGACAGAAACACAGAGATATAGGGAGGAAGACAGAGAGAAGCACAGAGATGTAGGGAGAAAGACAGACAGACAGAGAGGGAGAGAGAGAGAGAGAGAGATGGAGAGAGAAAGAGAAACAGACAAAAACAGACAGACACAGAGATGGAGAGAGAGAGAGCCAGGTTCATACATGTGTTTTAGAATTGTCAAGGATTTTTTAATGTGGCTGATCAAAACAAAACAAAAAAATGAAGTGGAAATAACTGCTGATCCCCAAACACCCTTCCTTTCAGTGATCCTCTCTACAGGAAGTCCAGGAAAGCCACTGGCTCTCATTCTGAAGGCTCACTCCAGCTCCCCCCCCCATCCCCTTCCCAGCCCAAGCCTCCCCCCCCATCCCCCAAAGCATTATTAGAGCCGTCGCCGGAACTTTATTAGTTGTCCGGATCCATCCGGGCCGGCGGGGCAGGCTGTTGTGGCTTTGGGTAAAAGGGCACAGGGTCGAGGCCCCCGAGCGGCTTTCATTATCTCTTTAAGGCGGCAGTGGCAATACTAAGCAGTTCGGGTTGTGTCGGGCCGGCCCTGGTGTATTGTGGGAGCGCGGCGTGAATCATTCCGGCCTGGCACAAAGCGCAGCCCGGGGGGCGAGGGCGGGACAAGGCCGGAATAAGCGATAAGCTCTTCTCCCCCCCACAGCCAGCCCGGCTTTCCTTCCCAGCAGTCTTTGCCCGGAGACATAAAAAAGGCTCGGCTTTATGGGAGCTGGCCCCGCCACAAGCTGACCACGGGGAGCTTTGCTTACCCTTACGGAGCCGGCAGCCTTCCTCATGGCCGTGCGGGAGACTCTGGCCAAAGCTCCGGGCTTTTCTCCCGAGCGCTTCATGCACCCCCCCCACCCCACCCCACCCACCCCTTTCCACCTCGTGCCTTCCCGGGCTTCCTTTGGCCCAGCCTGGGGGCCGCTTCATGGCCAAGGTCATTCCAGATCCCCTAAGCCCACTCTTCCCTTGCCCCCTCCTTATTCACCCTGGGAATTACTTTATTTCCCCCTGGCCGGGTCCTGCGCCTTCAATCTCCAGTAGCACTGGATGAAGCTTCTTAAGTGCGGGGACAAGCGTATTTGGTTTCATTTGGGTCCCCAACTCTTGGTTATATGTACTAAGCATTAAACTACTGACCGGGGACTTGATCGGCTTCCTGACTTCCTAGCCAAGCGACTCTGGCCAAGGCACTTAGGTCATTTCTCTAAAATGATCTGGAGGAGGAAATGGCCGACTCCACCAGTCTCTTTGCCAAGAAAACTCCAAATGGGGTCCCGAAGAGTCGGACGGGACCAAACAACAAGAGACTTGAGTCCAACAGACACTCAGTCTGTCACCTAGTCCTAGAGTCACTATTGATCAGAAACCCTTTTCCACACCGAAATCATGGTCAGCAGCAGCAACTTGTGTCTAATTAAGAAGGAAAGAATAAATGGCTCAGCCATATAAGCAGAGCTGGGGGGGGGGAGGGATCCCCATCAACCTCCAACGGAGCCTGACTTGTCTCAATGCACTTTCCTAAACACTTTCTTTAATCGGTCAATGGAGTCTGGGACAGTGCTGGGGTTAGGAACAGCTGGGTTCCAAGTGCTGCTGCTCCTACATGTCATTTCATCTCATTTGGTTTTCTCACTGGTGAATGGGGGGTTCCCATCTCCAAGGGTTGTTTCCAGGCTCAAATGAGATAATCAGTGTAAGAGGGCTTAAAAATGTCTCTTATTCTTGTTGCTGCCATCCTCCGGCTATCTTGAGGTGACCAGGTGACTCTCTGATCTCGCTGGTCGGCCTTCTTTCCATCTGTTACCATTAACCCGATTCCTTCCAAAATTATAAATAAGGCACGACGAGACGCTGATACTTTTAGTCCGGGTTGTGCTTCTCTTTCTCTTTTCTTTTTATGTCTCAGAGTAAAATGGGGGCAGCCTTGTTAATGGAGGAAGTGAGGTCACTGGTCTTGACAATCCTAACGAGTTGACAGAATTTATGAAGAGCCCCGGCCGAAGACTCCAGTTACCTGCAGCCTATTCATATAATAAGCCCACTTGGGGCCCATCGTTATTCCCCTTGAATGTGTTTTCCTTTCTCCGTTGGCTTTTGTTGTCTGGCCATTGCATCGGCCTCTCACCGCCACTTTCAAAGCTGTCTTAGGTGAGGTAATTAAGCGCTCTTGGTTTGGTGAGGTTCATTACTGAGCTCTCCGAGCTGGGGGCTTAAACTCTTCTTTGTGGAGAGGAAGTTGGCCGCTGTGGATCAGGAAACTGGGACAAGATCCCCTGCTCAAAACTGAAAAACCCGGACGCGGGGCCGGGCCGCGGTCCAAAAGGCCGGGGTCACCTTTAGCAAGACGAAAGGGGATCCCCACTCACCCGAGGGCCTGTTTTAAAGGACCTGGCATGGTTATAGCGTTTTTCAAATCAAAGCACTTATTTTATCCACATAATATCTCTGAGGGTAGGGAGGGCAGGGATCGGTGTCTGCATTTAACAGATGGAGATACTAAGACCCAGAGGTTAACTTACTTATTTAAGTCTTTGGGGCTAGTTGGATAAAGAGCTTGTTTTAGAGCACAGTTCTCCTGACATCAAGTCCGAGAGTGAGAACATGTTGCGGGCCTGATGGGAGTTTTATTTTAGAACTGACTTTCAAAAGAAAGGAAGCCTTATCCAGCAGAGTGGGTGTTCCAACTCCAACTTTGCTCCAGCTGGTTCCCTTGTGCTTTCCCTCTCTGGTCACAGTGGGATGAAATTGCCAGCTACAGAAATTCCCAAAGACTGTGTCTAGTGCATAGAAATTGATTAATATTTGTTGATTGATTAATGTTGATCCACAAAGGGCTTGTTATCTATATCCACAGAAGGATGACTGGTGAAATCACAAATACTAGTAGTATTGAAGAAGCAATATTAAGCAAAGGACAAGTTCTAGTATCCCATCCCCATCTTTGAATTTCTTTCGTGAGAGAGGTGGGATTACCTAAAAAACACTAGTGGACCATTGGTGAATTTTCAAGTGCAGGAAAGCCCCCCACCAATTACTGCATGCTCTTGGTTTCTGTGGAAAAGATAATTAATAAATCATAAAGCAAAGCCATGTTGTAGAAAGTACTCAGCTCCATACCAAACAGTATTATCCATGAGAGCAATTTTCCCGGAAGAAAAAATTCCAACTCAATGAAGGTTTAAAATCGATCTTTACAGGCTAGATTAGGTTGGACTAGACTGGATTGAGCTGGGCTGGGCTGCCTGAATATGTTAAGAGATCCAAATGGCAGATTCATCTTAATGTCAGGAAACCCCTTTCTAATAATGTCCCAATGTGAAATGAGCTGTTTCAAGAGGTGAGGGGAGTCTCCCCTGCTGGAGATTATAGAACAGAGACTGGATCATCACTTATTCAAGATGCTATAAAAGGGAATATGGCATGAATTGAACTAGAATTTCATGGAGATCCCTTGCAATTCCAAAATTCTGTCTTTGTTATTTTAGACGTAATATAGCAAGTTATCAGGAAGACTGCTAGGTAAAGGAACAGGTGAGGAGGCAAGAGGTACTGAGTGCCACAAAAAGAAGCAAATCATCCAGTGATAGCCTAAGAAAAGCTGGCCACCTTGTTTTTTCCATAAGAATCACCTACTCTTTTGTGTAAGGTCTACCCGTTGACATCTGTCAAATGAATTTGGACATTACTGAAAGAAGAGACAAAGGGAGAGAGAAGGGAAGGGAAGGAGGAAACAAAGCCTCTTTCTAGCCTCCAAAGCTGGTCAATCAATCAAGAAGCATTTCTTGAGTGTTTGCTATGTACCAGCCCTATGCCAACCACTGGTGATACAAAGACCAAAGGGAAGCAGTGCATGCCCTCCAGGAGTCAGACAACATGCACACTAGAGATTTATATAAGATGCAATCAAAGTAAATGCAAGGTACCCTTAGAAAGAATGGGAAAGGAAAAGTCTCCTCCCATGGTACTTGAGCTGCATCTTAAAGGAAGCCAGGGACTGATTCTAAACGGTAAGAAGGAGAGCATTCTAGACACAGGAGGTGGAGATTGGAGAGCATGTGTAAAGAAAAGTAAGGAAGCCAACATGACTGGACTGTAAAATGGACCAAGAGGAATAATATGGGAAAACATTAGAAATGGAGGAAGAGGCCAAGTTGTGAAAGACTTTGTGTCGAGCAGGAGTTCATATTTGTGCCTAGAGGTACTAGGGAGCCACTAGGGAGTCTTGAGTAGCAGAGCATGACATTGTCAATCATACTCTTTAGGATAAGCATTTTCACCACAATGAATTCCCCTTCCTAGAGGCACAGAGTAAAAGGAAAGTCCTGAGACCACATGCAAGACCTGTACCTTGACTGGAGTCAAGATCTATGTTAGAACTAGTTAGAGGTGGAGGAGTGTAATGCATTCAAATGGCCCAAGTTACCCTTCTTTAGGGGAATGAAAATGACTTTAGTATCATAAATCTAGAGTTTCAAAATATCTCAGAGGCCACCTAGTCCAGCCTCTTTATTTAACAAATTATGACATTAAGGGAAATAAACTGCTCAAGTCACATAGATAGTATCAGAAAAAAGATTTGAACCCAGATCCTCTCACTACAGAAGCAGTGCTTTTTCCGCTGAAGAACAGTGGGTTTGACCTTGCAGAAATTGAACTAAAAAATAAAAAAGAAGTTTTTTTAAACCTCAGTATCTGTTCCTGAAGTATTTCAATTCTGCAGGCATTCAGAGAGGCAACAGCAGGGAATTAACTTGATTTTTATTATGGATGGGGGCTGAGCCCTTATGAATGAACTGTTTGCATTCAGTGTATCCCATCTCTGTGCTTTTGGATAGCTGCAGTGAGGACCAAGTCTCTACCTAAGCATCAGAGCTGAATTCCCTCCAAATGAAGCCAGTGGACTTGACATCCTTCTTGTAGAGTGTGAAGTTCCTGTCTGAATGATCTTGGACTGTTTTTGTTCAGTCATGTCCAATTCTTCATGACCCCACGAACTTTACAATTCATGAGATTTTCTTGGCAAATATACTGGAATTGTTTTCTATTTCCTTCCCCGATGGATTAAGACAAATAGCATTAAATAATTTGTCCAGAGTCCCGAAGCTAGTAACTGTCCAAAGTCTGACTCCAGACCCATTTTTCTATACATTGAGTCCTCTAGCCCCTGATATTGGGCTCCGTGGGTTCTAATCCAATTTCTGATGTTTATTACTTGAGTGTCCAAGGTGGGGAAATCACTTAGCCTTCAGAACATGACAGATGACAATCCTGCTGTAGTCTTCCCCATATGAGCATTACTATGCTCAATTCAAGCTTCTGAGTTTTAGAAGGAATACCAGCAAAGTAATAGGGAAGTGACTGGGATATAGAGAAATCCTAAACCAAAGCATGGGAAAAGACTCCATTTGGAAACTTGGAGATATTTAACTTTCAAAAGAGAAGACTTAGAGAAAACATACTATCTGTCTTCAAAAATCTGAAGAGCTGCCATACACCAAAAAAGTTTACCACTTGGTCCTGGAAAAAAAAGAAGTGGGAGCAGGTGGTGGAGATTAGAGGGAGGCAATTTTAGGTTCGATCTAAGAGAAAGTTTCCTAATACTTATTGATATCCAAAAGAGGAATGGTTTATGTGAGACTTGAGAGAGGAAATAGCATACACACTGTCACTGGAAGACTTCAAAGCGGCAGCTAGAAGGCACAGTGGTTAGAGCACTGGCCCTGGAGTCAGGAGTTCAAATCCGGCCTCAGACACTTAATACTTACTACTTATATGACCCTAGACAAGTCACTTAACCCCAATTGTCTCAAAACAAAACCTGGAAGACCTCAAGCTATAAATATGATTTCAGATTTGGGTGAAGAGTGAACTGATTTTCCTAAGTCCAGGTTGCCATGATTCCCAATTTCACTGTTTCCTGTGTAGTAATGTTAGTGACCTTGTCATTTTTCAGAGATTAACTTCCAGATGGCACCCAAGAAATATTAGCTAAATTTTCCCCAATGGTCTAGCATTACAAGTGTTCTCCGTGTATGAAAGGGTTCTAGATAAGCTTCAAAAGGAAAAGGGATTCACTACTGATGGAAAAGTTCTATCAATGATCCTGCGTAAGGCCAATATTGCGCTGACTGCATCTAGTTTTGAAATGCTAGCTTCTTATTTATGATCACTCTAAGGATATTCCCCAATAATTTACCCAGAAAAAAACAAAGTTAACAAAGAACACATATTACCCAAATGTAGTTAGATGGAGAGCTCATTGAGTTAGTTTTGCTAAGGTGGGCAAGTACACATATCTCGAGCCAAAAATCACAGAACTTCAGTGCTGAAAAGGTCCTTCAAAGACCTTCTGTTCTAGCCTGTACCTACATAGGAAACCCCCCTTCAAGGGAAATGTGTGGGAATCAGTATTCACTAAAAGCCTACTATTGCCAGACATTATACTAATCATTTTACAAATGTAATCTCACTAGATCTCACAAAACCCCTGGGAATTATTATCCTCACTTAATAGCTGAGGAAACTGAAGTCATGAGAGATTGAAATGATTCACCTACAGTCACACAACTAAGAAGTATCTGAGGCTGGATAAGAACTTGGGCGTTTCTTACTGAAGACTTCCTCACTGCTCCACCCGGCTGCCTCTAACATAGTTGACAAATGGCCATCCAGCCTTTGCTTGAAGATCTCTGCTGAGGAGTAATCTGCCACTGCCCAAGACAAGACCCATTTCATTTGGACCAGCTCTCATTGTTAGAAAGTCTTTCTTCCCATTTCACCCAAGACTACCTTTCTGGGATGTCTACCATTTCTCTTAATTCTTTGGAGTCAGCTAAAACACATTTAATACTTCCTAACTATCCTTCAGATTCTTGAAGATGTTAATCCTAGACCCCTCCGCCATCTTCCCTTATCCTGACTAAATATGTCTGTTTCCTTCAAGTGACCTTCATATAACATGATCTCCATGTCTTTCATCATCTGGGTTAGCCTTCTCTTTACCCTTGTCACTGTCCTTCTTAGGGACAGCTAGATGGCTCAGTGGGTAGAGTGTTGGCCCTGAAGTCAGGAAGACCTGAGTTCAAATCCAGTCTCAGACACTTAATACTTCCTAGTTGTGTGACCTTGGGCAAATCACTTTACCCTAACTGCCTCACCAAAAAAAAATGTAGCCCCAAAACTGAACATGTATATAACATATGTTCTAACTGAGGCAGAGGAAAGTTGAGCTAATGTAGCTCTATGCTTGGACAGTGTATCTGTCCTAACAGTATCATATATCATAGAATAGCACATGTTATTATATATTATAAGTATATAAATATTAGTTCTTTATCATATCACATTATTGATACATTCTGTGCTTTATGGTACATTTAGAACCCCCAGGTCTATTAGAGATGAATGGTGACCTAGCCTTATCAACCTGAGCTGGTGTTTGTGAAGTTAATTTCTTGAACCTTAGCAGAAGACATTAAATTTATCTTCAGTGAATTTTATCTCATTAAGTTTAAACTTGTATACTAAAAACCAGACCCGATGTTCTAGCCTATCCAGATCTGGCGATTATACCAGTTATATCCTTATTCAAGTCATAGATAAAGGAATGGATATATTAAATAATACAGGACTTAATACTGATCTCCAGAGCTATCCACTAGAGCCTGCTTTTCTAGTTGGCATTGAATCAATAAAAACCGTTCTTTGATTTGTTTCATTCAATTAATTCATATCTACTAATGAAATGGAGATGGCATCAGAGAGAAAGCCATTGTTTCAAAAGATCAAAGTCTTAGAGTTTGAAGGTAGCCCAGGGCTCATCTAGGACAAGCTCCATCTTTCCAATGGCTGCCACATAGATTGACAACTGACGGACTTACGTTCACAAGTGAGCAAACTGAAACTCAAGGATAATAAAACTAAATTCAAAACTTGTCTCAAACTCTTACAGCTGTGACTTTGGATACGTAGCTTATTCCATCTCCACCTCAGTTTTCTCATCTGTAAAATGAGCTGGAGCAGAAAATGCCAAATCACTCCAAAAGAAGTCACCAAGATCCGACTTCTTTCCCATCTCAAAGCAGAGATATTCAGAACTGTCCCCAGATGGTGAATAAGACTCTGCTTTTGTTCAGTCATTTTTCACTCATTTCTTAGTCTTTGTGACCCCATATAGGTTTTCCTTGAGATTTTATTTTACAGATGAGGAACTGAGGAAGCCAGAGTTAAATGCCTTATAACAAAGCTAGTAAGTATCTGAGGCCAGATTTGAACTCAGCAAGATTTCAGAGTTGAGGTCCAAAACTCCATGTGCTATGGCCCAATCTAGCTGTGAAAGACTCATTGGTTGTACCACCATACTTACACCAAGCAGGTAAATGTTTGAGAGTTGCCTTCTATGACTTGTCCAACATTTCCAGGCAGAAAACAACAAAGCAGAGATTCAAAGTCAGGGATTCACTCTTCCTCTGGACTCACTTTTTCTTCTGCAACAAGGTTTGAACCAGGGAATCCTAGTTCCAGTCTATTCCATCTATAGCATTCTGCCTCTGCTCAGATGTCTGGTCATCAAAATGTTCCTATTTCCCAGTTTGGTATATTTAGGACCTTTCCAATACCTTCTCAATTACTCTT
The DNA here is from genome assembly GCA_023553655.1 of Myrmecobius fasciatus. Classification (NCBI taxonomy): domain Eukaryota; kingdom Metazoa; phylum Chordata; class Mammalia; order Dasyuromorphia; family Myrmecobiidae; genus Myrmecobius; species Myrmecobius fasciatus. Next base: position 406,865 of record JAJPUD010000585.1, read on the forward strand.
GAAAGCCATTATATTTTTCTCCTTTTTTCCTGCTATTGAACTTAGAAATGAGAGTAAATGATTATGGCATATGGGGGAGGGAAAAAGTTGAGTTAAAATAAAACATAGAACACTTCTGCAAATGGTTACTTGGGAATGAGGATTTGCACGTTTGCTTCCATAAACTAAAAATCTTAGATTCCCTGGACTGGCACTTATGAGATTTTCATGCATGTTTCAAGAAGAAAAAGAACAAAGGTAAAAATGTTCTTGGACTTCTTTGGTAAGATGGCTATAATTGTTAAAATAAGATACTAAAAAAGATACAACTATTGGAAAGAGAGTAGGCAGAGGGAGACGTGCTCTCTCTCTCCGGGTATCTGAAGAACTCTCACATGGATGGCACAGGGGGCTTCTTCTGCTTAGCTCCAATGGGCAGGACCAGGAAAAATGGGTATAAATTGCATAAAGGCCAAGTTAAGCTGGGAGTCAGGAAAACTTTCCTAAAAATGAGAGCCACTTCAAGGAGGTATGAGATGCCTCTGCCAAGAGTGGGCTCCCCTCACTGGATATCTCCAAGCAAAACAATAAGATCCATCTCCAAGTATAATGTTTCAGAGAAGGTATTGATCTCCATTGGCAGAGAAAGTTCCTTATCTGGAAGTTCTCTGAGCCAATGGAATTATAGATCCAATCCCTATCCTGATTGAACTCAGTGAAAACTCATCTATATTTGAGATCTCAAGTATAGAAAACCATGCAGGAAAACATATGCTTCTATGTGTATGTGTGTGTCCACAAGAACATATGATGGAACTTTGATTTTATTGATCTGGTTACTATCTTCAGCCATGCAGATTGCAACCCCTCTATAGCTATTCCTACTGCCATTTGAAGATCAATTCATCGGTAACCTGCTCCCTTCACTCAAACCCATTCTGGCAAACACATCAAGCATTACTTCTGAGATGGGTAGCCTAGTCTTTTTTTTTTAAATCACTTAAAATTTAGTTTTAATGTATAGAATAAAACAAGCATTTCCCTAACATGGTGCAGTAAAAAAATGGTTGTACATAAAACTGCAAATCTACTATGCATCTACTTGCTATTCCTTTCAGATATATAACAAAATTATCATTTAATTTCTTTATTTCTTCCTTTCCTGCCCCTGCCCTAGATATGGCTACCATTAGACAAATAAAGCATGTAAAATATGTAAAATAATTCTATACATACTTCTGTTTATCATACTTTCCTTAACATACTTTAACATACTTCTCTTTACTCTCTTTCTCTGGACTCAGAGAGTCTCTTTCTTCATATGTCTCTTATAGTTACTTTAGGTATTTATAATAGTTAAAATAACTTATCAAAGTCATTCTAAAAACAATATTGCTGTTACTACATATAAAGTCCTCTTGATTCTTTCCATTTCATTCTTAATTATCTTGTGCAAATCTTTTCATGTTTTTCTAAAAGCACTGACTTCATCATTTCTTATAGCACAGTTGTATTCCAACACAACTTGTTCAGCCATTCCCCAACTGATTCCTGCAATTTCAAGTTTTTTGACCAATAGTATTATTCCTGGGTAAAAGGGTATGGATAATTCTTTGGGGATAATTCCAGATTGTTCTCCAAAATGGTTGGATCATTTCATAATTCTATCAACAATGAATTACTGTCTCAATTTTTCCACATCCCCTCCAACATTTTTCACTTTCCTCATCTATCACTTTAGCCAATCTGGCCCAATCTTAAACTCTTATGTCAATACTATTCACACTTTTCATTTTTAATTTTTATGGGAATTAAGAACTCAAAAGATATTGAAATCAAAATAAAGCATTGTAGTCATTTAAGGTTCGTCTTTTCATTGCAGCAAAAAATAGTTCTCAAATCACTCTTTTCTTTATTTCTCCTTTTTTTGTACAATGAAACCTTTTATCCCATTAAATAAGTTGGGGAAAACCACATAGCTGACTAGTATTTGCTGAAAAACTCAATGGTTTTATCTTACTGTGGAACCTCTAGTCTTAAGGTATCATCAAGAAATGAGACTTTGCCTTTGAAGTCTTTCTCTATAGATAAGATGTCCATATATGTATAACATCATGTGCTATGCACATATGAAGCCAAATTCTGTTCTTGTGTTTCTTTACCCTGAGTTCTAGAGACCACAGAAGACTTCAAAAAGGGTTCTACAGGTGGAGGAGGAGATAAGGGTTGGGAGAATTGTATTTTCTGGGCTGTGTGATAACTTAACCAAAGACTGGCATCAGCCTGCACTTAGGCAGCAGGAAGGTCATGGCTCAGGCCAAAACCCATGATGTCTGAAATATGGGACAACTCAGAATCTTTAGCACCATGGTGAGCTCCTCTACAAAGGTTTAGAAAGAAAAATTCTGGGAAACCATTTAGATCTCAGTGCTACATGAATATTTCTCCCCAAAAAAAGTGGGGGGAAGAAGAGGAGGAGGAGGAAGAGAGAGAGAAAGAGAGAGAAAGAGAGAGAGAGAGAGAGAGAGAGAGAGAGAGAGAGAGTCTTTTTGGATGGAAAATTGAGTTAAATGAATTTCATTCCATTTACAAAAACTTAAGAAAACCCTACCCAAGTATAAGAGAGCTTGTGTGGTTATAGTTGAGTGCCTTGTTATGTGTTAGTTTTTTCTAAATTTCTCAAGAATAAAGGCTAATGGTCACTCCCAGGCATCAGGCAGGTAAATGAGCAACTTTTGTTCACCCCAACCTTCCCCCTCTCAGTCACTCATTTCCCAGAAAAAGTGCATATGGAAACCCTACCAACATACTACAAAAGCATCTGTCATGGTCAACAAAAGCAAGATTAAGATGGTGAGTTCAAAAGGAAGGATTTTTAAATGAAAAAAGATGTCAGTGCTATTTTAATTTACATTTGAGGGCTATAAAAGAATTTTAATTTACATTTATGCACTGACCATCTGTTGGCAGACAATCATTTTGTCTTCCATTAATTGGCAAATTAAAATTGCCTCAAGTAAGTAATTTTCCCTAAATGTGCCATTTCTTAATGTCCTTTGATTTCAAACTGTCCTAGGCATTTGGAGAAGCTTCAGATGGCTAAATGACTATCTAACCTGCAAGAAATTCTAGAGGCTTAAGTGAATATTTTTGACCTAATTTATTAGTGAGTAGTGCATGTAAGCTCTGAGGATCCTTGTCTATCAAATCCTACTTCCATTCTCACTAATGAGTTGGGTTCCATAAACATGACCAAATCTGCCCCTCAGAATTCTAGAAGTTTCTCTTAAAAGTCAGGGGCTAATTCTTTATTTCCATTAGCTCAAACCCCAAACAGTAATTCTTTAATGCCATTAGCTCAAGCCCCAGTGTTCCTATCATCCAGACTATCTATTGAGAATCAGTTTAGTCATCCAGCAATAAGTAGGTTTTTTTTCCTAATTTACTAAGATAGTTCAGTAAAACAGTTGGTATTAAACATCCCCTCAAATATTTGTGACATAGTCTCCCACAAGTACACACACAGAGTCCAAAGGAAAGTGGACTCGAATTTGGAGAGCACATGTTTCAAAGGGATAGCTAAAAGGTCCTCATCGCCAGAAGTCTTATTCTCCCAATTTGGGGGCATTCAAGAAATGATCTCCCTTAATCATGGTGAATCTTGATCATTTTTGTCCTTGGTACCTGTGGTAGACACTACTACCAACTGATTTGAGGATATAATGTAAGACAACACTAGGGAAGATGGAAAGTCCAATATACTCTGGACCCATCAAAGTTGTGAGGTGTTCTTATATTTGACAGGAGAGAGGAGGAAGAAACCTGGGTCAAAGCTGAAGCAGATGCTTTATCTCTTATTCCATGAGTTTACCTGAACTATAAGTGATTGGATTTCAGGTGGATAGATTGTGTCTAATTGTTTCGTTGAGGAAAAACCCTTAAATTTTTCACGTCCTTATCCAAGCAAGTCAGTATCTTATCCACAATTTATGGTCTTAAAGAGATGCATGTAGTACTGAAAGGTTAAGTGAATTGCTGGGATGCACATAGTATGTGTCAGAGTTAGCACCTGAAACTAGGGATTCCTGGCATTAAGGATACCATTACACCACACTGTCATATAAACAAGATGAAGAAATTATTCCTGAATCTTCTGTTTGACTTATCTGTCCTGAGTCCTCTTCTTTCCCTATAGATCATTTCACTTTCTCACTGGCCCCTATGGATCTACTATTATCTCTATGCAGATGAATTTGTCATCCAAACCTTTCTTTTGAACATCAGATTTTTCTCGCCAGTTGCCTATTTCACATCCCAAAGTGGATTCCATAGGTAATGTAAACTCAACGTATCCAAAACTGAACTCATTATCTTCCACCATCTCCCAAAAAATACTTCCCTTATTCCTAATTTCCCCAGTACTGTGGAAAGCATCCCTATTGTCCCAGTCACTTGGGCTTTCAGCCTCTGTGTTGCTCTTAATCCCCCATTCTCTCTGTCTTTCTCTTTCTCTGTCTGTCTGTCTCTCTGCTCATAGCCAATCAATTGTCAAATCCAATAGTTTCTAACTTCATAAAATCTTCTCTGATATGTCTTTTTCTCCTCTGACATTGATATCTTACTAATGCAGGCCTTTATTTTCTCATACCTGGACTATCAAAATAACCTACTGGTCTCCCTGACTTAAGTCTCTTCCCACTATAATCCATCCAATTGATATTCCTAAAAACTTGTTCTGACCACCTCACCCCCAAACCAGTCAATAAGCTCATATGTCTCCCTATTCCCTCCAGAATCAAATGTAAAATCCTCTATTTTAATTTGAAAGTCCTTCATTACCTTCTTCCTGATATTCCAGTCTTCTAAAGCATCACACATACACACACACACACACACACACACACACACACAGTGCTGTGCAATCTGACATTGACTTCCTTACCATTCCTTGAACAAGACACTCTGTATCCTAAGTTAGGACATTTTCACTGGCAGTCCCCCATACCAGGAACACTCTGTCTTCCCTTCTACATCTCCAGGTTTTCCTAGTTTTATTCAAGTCCTAGACAAAATGCCACTTTCTACAAGAAGTCTTTCTTGATAGTCCTTAATGATGTCTTCCTTTTGTTGGTTAGTTCTAATTTATTTTGAACATTGTTGTTTGCTTGTTGTCTCCTCAATTAGATGGTCGATTTCTGGAGATCCAGGGCTATTTTTTGGTCTTTCTTTGATTCTCAGAGCTTAGCACAGTGCCTGGTAGATAGCAGGTAAATTGTTCAATGATTAACTGATCAGTACAGATGTAGCCCTGATTTTCACTAGACTTTTTATTAACTTCTGTTATTATAGATTATCATGATGATGACACTACCTGTATGGTTTTGTTTCCTATGAGACCAAGCTGAAGGGACTGGAGATATTTAGCCTGGAGAAGACATGACTTGGGTGTGGCAATGAGGGGATGAAATGGCAAGTGTGTCTTCATATATTTCAAGGTTTGTCACAAAGAACATGAACTAGCCTTGTTTTTGCTTCTATACGACTTAAAATTAGGAGCAGTGAGAAGAATATTCAAATGCACACACACACACACACACACACACACACACACATATATATATATATGTATATATATATATATATATATATATATATATATATATTATGGTGAGGAAAACTCTTCCTAAAATTGGACATGCTCTATCTCAAAGTGGAATGGCTGTGGTTGGAGCAAAGAGATAGGGAAGATCTTCAAGCAGGCACTAGATGACCACTAGGTGGGATATGATGTTGAAAAGGAGTCTTATTTTAGCATGGCTTGGGCTAGGTGGCCACTAAGGGTTTTTCCAACTGTGAAATTCTGAGAATCCTTAGATTTCATTCCAGTGGACAAAAATCTCCCCATCAAGCTAAAGGGCATGCACCAATATTGTCATGATCCTCTGACACAGAGGTTCCCAAACTTTCTTGGCTTGAAATGTCCTTTGTGTCTCAGTCCCTAGGCTAAAATAAATACTTGACAGATCTATTCATTAAACAAATAGTTTTAAACCTTTAAATATTCCACAGTATTTTTATAAATTGACTATAGTATTCCTTGGCACCATGGTACCATAGTTTGGGTACTGTGCTTCTATTGCCAATACATAGCATCACTTGGAGTTTCTTGCTTCTTATAAGTTCTTTCCACAATCCTTCCTAACAAACAACATCTATTTTCTCTAGTCAGGATTTTCTTATTGACCCAATTATTACTTTAATATGTCATCATGCTGTCTTCCTTTTTTATTTTATTCTACATAAAAATCTTTAAAATTAATTAAATTAATAGAAAGATTCATGCATATATCAATACAAAATGAGCAGGTTTCCTATGCAATAATTTCCTTATGTTATTGGGAAGAATCTGTGAGTACATAGAGACTGGAAAGAAGGAACAAATGAGAGTACCAGCAGAGCGAATCCCATTCTGAATTTATGAGCAAAGTCATAACATTTACTGTGGAACATGGGTGGGCACATTTTCATCACTAACATTTTTGTCGTGCTTTAAAATCATTTTCATCTGTTACTGGAGAATCTGCCTTGGGATAGCCAGTCTTGCAAGGGTATGGACTAGAGTCATTTTACTCAGGATTAATCAATCTCAAAATATAAGGGCAGAATAGAGGAGATTTGAGAGGAGGGAATATGATGGTTTTCCACCAAAGGCATGGAATGATTTTCTGGGTCCTGTGAGCCTCTGCTAGTCTATGAATCTGAGCTTCTCCATTGGTAAGACGGCTTCAATATATGCTCTTTCCTCATTTTAGGATGCCAAGATGAACGATTATGACTTGTAAGCCTTTTTGGCAACTTCAGGATGAAGCTTGGGCATAAAAATTAAGCTGAACATTCAGCAAGTTTGAAAATTTGCAATAGATAAGGGCAGCTGGCAGGCATCATGGGGTAAATAAATCAGAAATAATAGGCAAGTTCTTAGGAGACCTCATCCCGAAAATCCTAGCAATAGGTACCCTACATCTGATCTAAGAACAGCACAATACAGAACTTTGTCACTTGACTTTCATTAAACTGAACAAGACAGACTGTTAGCAAAGAAGCTGAATTAAACCAACCATGAAAATCAGAACGAGCCCATGTCACTGGAGTCTCAAAGAAACCTAACTGAGCCTAGTTTGATATCCCCACGATTGAGCCAGGTTTGATATCCCTGGGATGACCAATGCCAGCTTATTTTTAGAGATCCCTCTAAGTGAACACAAGCCAGCACTCTACAAGGTTGGACAATTCCTTACATTATTTTGTGAATCTAAAATATTTGTGATTTCATGGATGTCTTTGGAAGGGCAGAGTGTGGATTTGTAACACCTTGTCCTTTCACGTAGGTTTTAAGGTGTGAAAGCCATGAGAGAAGCCAACTAGTCTAATCTTCTCTCTTTATAGATGAGTCAATGGAGACCCAGAAACGTGAAGTCTTGTCCAAATTCATTCAGATTTTGAAACAAGATTCTTCAGCTCTAAAGCCAGCAGTTTCTCTTTTCCTAAATCTCCTTTTCAGCGAATCCTGAGGTATTTTTTTAAGGAAAAAGTTGCTTTTTTCTAAATGAATCATTGAATTTTATTAAGCTCCTGTGTCCAGGGCCCATGTTTGGTACTGGAGATACAAAGGCAAGAGTGAAATGACTACTTCGTGGAGTTTCCACTCAACCCAATTGAATTGAATTGAACTCAATTCAATTGAAATGTTCTCCACTTACCCATATCTAAAAGTGTACAAGGTGATCGAGCAGATACTGCCAGGACCTTGGAGAGCTCTTTACCTTTTAAGGAGAATCTAAACCAATCTAAAGATCTCCCTGCCCTTTGTCAGTAGGCTCAAAGAGTCACATCTTCCAAAGTTAAACTTGCCTTAGCCCTTTATTATCTCTGCAATAAGATGGTTTGGTTTTGATTTCCTTTCAGCATTTTATAAAATACGAAAAGTCATTCCTAGTATTAAACTCTGAATGAGGAGAGGATCAATGAAACAACATTGGTAAAATTTTTAAATGTCTGATATATATATATATATATATATATGTGTGTGTGTGTGTGTGTATACTACACACATATATGTATGTGTATGTATATGTGTATATATGTCCATATATACATAAAGCTGTATATGTCACACCTCAGTTTTCCAAGTTAATAGAGAATAAAGAGATCATAAAGAGTTGGAATCTCAAGCACTCTTCTAAATAAATCTAGTAAAGCAAAAACAAATTGGATTAGTAACATTAATAATGTTAATGATGAAGTCTTGTCTTGATGACAATGTACCAGATAGACTTGGAGGAGTACATCTACTATGACCTTGTCCTCCACCTGGGGTCCTTTTTGAGTTCTTCCTGGCAGAGACAAAATAGTATTTCTTCTTGGCCAGCACAGATCTTGCATAAATTAGGTCCTTGGTGAATATCTGTCAAGTAACGTGATCTCTAGGTTTTCCCTATAGTGTCTAATAAGCTGTGGAAAGATTAATGAAATAGATTTGAAGAATTGCAGAATCAATAAACATTTATTAGGCACCTACTATGTGTCATGAGCTATATTAAGTGCTGAGGATACAAAAAAAGGCAAAATGCCAGCTTTGCCTTCAAGGAGTTTACAATCTAATGGGGGAGACGCCAAGCAAACAAAAGAGCAAAGGAGGCTATATAGAAGATAAATAGGAAAAAACTAACAGAGAGGAAAGCACTGGAATTGAGGGGTTAGGGAGGATTTCCTGCAGAAGATAGGATTTTAATTGAGATTTAGCATAAGCCAGGGAGAGAAATAAACCAAGTGGAAGAGGAGCAGTACCCCAAGCATGTGGCCCAGAGCCAAGGAATGGAGGGTCTTGTTCAGTGTCATTGGGTTGAAAAGCGCATATCAGAGAGTAAGGTGTAAAAAGTCTGGCCTGGTAAGAGGGGAGTAGATTATGAAGAGCTTTCAAGGCCAACCAGAGCATTTCGTGTTTGCTTCTAAAGGCTATGAGAGGCACGAGAGTTTATTGAATAGGGAGTGACATGATTGGATCTGTGCTTTAAGAAAATCACTTTGGTGGCTGAATGGAGGATCAACTAGAGTGGGGAGAGACAAGGCAACAGAGCCAGCAGCTATTGCAGTAATCCAGGAATGGGGAGACGAGGGTCTGCACGGAGTGGGGGCAGCATGGATGAGAGAAGGAGATGTATTAGAGAGATGTTGCAAAGGCAATTTTTTCATTAAATAGCATTTTATTTTTCCAATTACATGTAAAGATAGTTTCCAATATTTATTTTTGTAAGATTTCTGAATTTCAGTTTTTTTCTGCTCCCCTCCCTTTCCTTTCCCTTCTCCAAGAGCAAACAATCTGATATAGATTATACATATATAATCATTTTAAACATATTTCTACATTAGTCATGTTATGAAAGAAAAATCAGAGCAAAAGGAAAAAGCTGTGAGAAAGAAAAGGCAAATGAAAAAAGTGAAAACACTATGCTTTGATTTACATTCAGTCTGCATAGTTCATCTCTGGATACAGATGCATTTTCTATCCCAAGTCCATTGGAATTGTCTTGGACCAATATATTATTGAGAAGAACTGAGCCTATCCTAGCTGATCATCACATAATTTTGCTATTATTGTGTACAGTGTTCTCCTGGTTCTGCTCATTTCACTCAAATCTTTCCCGGCTTTTTTGAAGATTCTATTACATTCATATATCATAATTTATTGAGATATTCCACAATGGATGGACATCTATCCAATTTTCAATTCCTTGCCACCACAAAAAAAAGAACTGGTACAAAAATCTTTGCACCTGTGAGTCCTTTTCCCTCCTTTTTGATCTCATTGGGATACAGTCCTAGGAGTGACACTACTGGATCAAAGATCATGCAGAGTTTTATAGTCCTTACAAGAATAAAATGGACAGGCCACTTATCTACAAGGGCAGATTCAAGATGGAAATGGAATGCCTGATGAATACATTGATTTGGAGTTTATCGCTGGAGAGTTCTTCTGAATTTGAACTGAAATGAAAAAGGTCATGAATAAAAAAATTCATTTTATATAGATAATATACATTAAAATAATTAAGTACATAATCCAAGACTTATAAATGTATAGAGACAGACAGACAGTGGAAGATGTTGGAGGTAACTTCAGAGTCAGGATGACATGATTTTCAAGTTATGACACGTTCTGGCTAAATATAACCTTGGAAAATCCCCTTTATCTCTAAACTCTAAGGGGCAGAGCAGGAGCTAATCAATATTTGTTTAAGTGGTATCTATCAATATTGTCAAAGGTGTCAATATTTATACATGCATACAATAGATATGTATTGTACATATATGTATTTGTATATGTTGTTATTAAGCCATTTTAGTCATGTTTGACTCCCTATAACCCATGTGGGGTTTTCTTAGCAAAGATATTGGAGTGACTTACCATTTCCTTCTCCAGCTCATTTTACAGATAAGGAAGCAGGCCAAATTTGAACTCAAGTCCTCCTTACTTCAGAGCAGGCAATCTAACCACTGTACCAGCTAACTGCCCCTATATGCATGTGTGTGTGTGTATATATATATATGGGGGAGTAGAGAGAAACACACAGAGAAAGAAAGAGATGGAATAGAGAGAGAGATAGAATACAAAAATTATAGAGAGAGATAGAGAGATTGATAGAATAGATAGAATAGAGACAGAGAGATGTATAAATGATAGATAGAATAAAGAGACAGAGAGATAGAATAGAGAGGTATATGATAGATAGATAGATAGACAGACAAGATAGAATAGAAAGATAACAGAGAGATCAATAGAATAGACAGAATAGAGACAGAGATGGATAGATGATAGAATAGAGAGATAGATGCTATGTAGATAGATAGATAGATAGATAGATAGATAGATAGATAGGTAGGTAGGTAGGTAGGTAGGTAGGTAGGTAGGTAGATAAACAGGAACTACATGTTATTTCTTGAGCAAAGTGAACTCTCAGATGAGGAGACTGCTATCGATGCAGGTTAGCACTTTTCTTGGCAACTTGAAGTGTTAGCTGCCTAGAAGACTGATGGTTACAGAGGCAGTCTGGGAATTTGACCCAGGGCATCCTACCTCCAAGGCTAGTTCTCTGTCCACTACTCCATAATGCTTCTCTCCCTATCCCATACCTGTCTCTCCATATATAAATACATATGTGTTTGCATAGATGCACATCTTCATATATGCATTATGTGTGTCACACTTATGTTTGATCCCCCAGTCTACATTACATTTGTTTTTTACATGTGTATAGATGTCTGGAAGTATATTATTACATAGATCCAGATATATGCATATGCATGTAATATTTGTGGGTATAGTTTATTTTTACACACACACTTAAGAATATGAGTAAGTAGGCAGACACATACATATATAAATATGTATATATACATATATAGCCCAGGGAGATGGGAAAGAGTTGTTTAAACCTTGAAACCTCAATTTAGAGTCACTGCTAGCATCTGGTTTAGCCCCTTCCCTTTTCCCAGGCTATGAGGTGATAAAGTGCCCAGAGAAATGTCTTACACCAAAAGGATCATGTTAAACATGACAGAGTCTGGAGGAATATTTAGAATTTCCATGCAGGTACATTGAGAATTCCCTGTCAGTTGTTCCCATGAGTCAGTAGATAACACACATGGTATTGTTCATAAAGATAGCCCACTTTTCTCCCTAGAACTGTGTCACCTCCGTGTCTAAATATGATTCTGCCCTTGCAAAATGCAAATCTTGCCAAGCTATTTTGGAAGTCTTCGTGTGTGATCCTGTATCTGATGTCCTTTAAAAGGCACCTCCAGTGTTACAAGCAAGCCATGATGGTGGAGCTATATTACATTATGCAGACTTTCAGTGCAAAGACTCAAGTCTGAAAGGAATTGGTTTGGATTAGGAAATGAGATCCATGTCACTGACCATCTTGGTGATCACTTCATTCAGTTTCCATTTTCATGTTGTATTTTAGCTTAACAAAAATGATCTGAAATCCAACAATGGGGAACACTTTTTATTTGAACCATCTTTCTTTCTTGGAGCTAGCATGTTGGCACAGATAGAGCGAGACCTGGATTCAAATTCTGCCTCTTACATATCCTAATTGTGTTACCATGATCAAATCCCCTAAATTTCAATTTTAATTTCTTCATCAGTAAGATGGGGGTGATCATAATACCTATAATATTTAACCTTGTAGAATTGTAGTGAATCCCCAATGAGATACATATATATACATATATGTGTATGTACATATATGTGATATATATAATGCTTTATAAATCTTAAAGAGTTATAGAAGTTCAGAATTTTGGCTTATTTCTAGAAAACAACCTCAATAAACAATTGGTTTGTTCCATTTCCTTCCTTCTGCCCAATACAAGATAATAGTCAAAATGACCACCAATAATGGTGACAACACTGACTTTTTTCTAGAACTTCAAGATCTATTAAACACTTTTCTATTTCTTGTCTCACTGGAGCCTCCCAAAAACCCATTGGGTAGAGATGCTTATCAATCACTAAGCACTTATTAAGTACTTACTGTTTGCCTGGAACAGTGTTAGGTGTTAGGGATCAGGGACCAAGTAAAGGACCACATAGTATAAGGTTTCAAGCTGAGTTGTGACCAAGGAGTAACCATTAACCTTGTGACCAAAAGTGACCAAGGGTAATAAAGAATTCTGAGAGATTGGGAAGGAAGTGCTAGTATTGTTAGCACCATTTTTCATATAAGGAAACTGTATCTCTGAGAGGTTGGTGGGGAGCACAGTGGGAGGTTGTATGATATGGGAGACACTAGCACAGGACCACTCATCATGGTGTCCCCTCATCAGAGAAGGGGCTGTGCTCTGTGAGCAAAGCAGGATTGAATTAGCTCAGAAGAAACACAAGGTGCACCAAATTAATCCACTCCAAAGGGTCTTATAAACTTCTCTTGGCCGACCTGCAGAGCCTTCCGAGCTCATATTGGTCTGAGCAGCCCATCACATACCCTGGAACTCGACTCTACCATAGTGATGTCATTTTGTGTCATTTCTCCTCTTGGATAATAACTCACCAGCCTATGTCTCTAGTCTTTTCTGCCTACTCTCTTCTCCCCAGGGCTCTGCTTCATCACTCTCTCCTTCTCCTCCCTCCTATCCTACTGTTTCCAACTCCAAATCTGTGGTCCTAGGATTTGCCCATGGTCCCACAGCTACAAAAGTTTTTTTTTTTATTCTTTAATACTTGTCTCTCAAATTCAGCTCCTCCCGCACCCAAGTCCCACTCTCTCGCTATCATGTCTCACTGCCAGAGAGGAAGGTGGCATTCTAGGTGACTTTGATACTTTTGATCATCCGCCGTGCCATAAAATAGAGGTGTGCAGAGCTGGCATTGTGAATGAACAAAATGGCTCTCCCTGTCCACAGTATAGGGACAATGCACAGCTGTTTTCTTACTGGGGGTCCCCACTCCTGTTTTCCGTTTTACCGGTGCTCCTTACAATGGCCCTTAGGTTGAGATTCCTATGGAGAAAGAGGTTCCACATTCTCATCTTGAGTGTCCTCCGTCAGGCACCCACTTCACATCCTTCCTTCCACTGGAAATTGGGCGGCATTTCAAGGAGGCATCTGAGAAAATTGCATTTGCCAAGTGCTGAAAAGGCCTCTCCTGCCCGTCCTTACTTTTCCTAGAACAAGAAACTCTTGAAGGATTATTTCATTTTTTCAATTCCTTCCATGCCCTTGAGGCTGCTAATACATGCTTAAAAAGAAAGAAAGAAAGCAGGATGCTGAGTTACGCTCAATTCCCATCACCAGGCTAAGCCATCCTATTTGCCTAGCTTTCTCTCGGAGCTCAGCAGAGCTGCAGGGGGGGTGGGATCAGTGCTTTAAAGCTGAGCAAAAGGGGGAGCTGGGAGCCATGTTTACAAGGTAATTCTGGAGACTCAGACCCTGCCTCCTGAGCTACTTGATCTAGGTAAATAGAGAAAATAACCAAGAATTGCAAACCAATTTTTTTTACTGCTTTCCTCTCCTGTTGGTCATTTACGGACTCTCAAAAAGGTGAATTTCGTGGTGTTAAGCCCAACATGTCCAAATGCAGCTGAAATATCCTGGGTCTCTGTCTGTAAAATCTGTAAAATGAGAGGGTAGGATTTAACAGCCTCTGAAGTCCCTTCAGATCCTAAATTTAGGAATGATTGGTCTTCTGATCTGTAGTTTTTCCAAACCAGATCCACTGGCTCCAAACTGAGAATTCAAAATCGTGAATATTAAGCTGGCAGAAATCTCAATGGAGCCCAACTCTCTCATTTTGTAGACCAGAAAACGAGCCTATCGAGGTAACAGGCTGCCCCTGAAGTCACATTGGCAGTAAATAATGGAACTGGGATTTGAACCTAGATTCTACACCAACATGCCTCCCGCTGTACTTGATTGGAAATAAGATTGAAAGTGGGTGATGACTATTGATCAGAGAAATGCAAATTAAGACAACTCTCAGATAACACTACACATTTCTCAGATTGGCTAAGATGACAGGAAAATACAATGACGAATATTGGAGGGGATGTGGGAAAACTGGGACATTAATACATTGTTGGTGGAGTTGTGAATGGATCCGGAAAGCAATTTGGAGCTATGTTCAAAAAGTTATCAAACTGTGCATACCCTTTGATCCAATAGTATTTGTACTGGGTTTATATCCCAAAGAGTTTTTAAAGGAAGGAAAGGGACCCACGTGTGCAAAAATGTTTGTGGCAGCCCTTTCTGTAGTGGAAAGAAACTGGAAACTGAGTGGATGCCCATCAGTTGGAGAATGGCTGAATAAGTTATGGTATATGAATGTCATGGAATATTATTGTTCTGTAAGAAACTAGTAGGAGGATAATTTTTAGAGAGGCCTGGAGAGACTTACTGATGCTAAGTGAAACGAGCAGAACCAGATCATTGTATACGGCAACATCAATATTATACAACGATCAATTCTAATGGATGTGACTCTTTCCAACAATGAGATGATGGATGCCAGTTCCAATGATCTTGTGATGAAGAGAGCCATCTACACCCAGAGAGAGACCATGGGGACTGAGGGTGGATCACAGCATAGCATTCTCACTCTTTTGATGTTGTTCACTTGCATTTTGTTTTCTTACTCCTTTACTTTCTTTTTTTATCTGATTTTTTTTGTACAGCAAGAGAATTGTATAAATATGTTTATACATATTGGATTTAACATATATTTTAACATGTTTAACATATATTGAATTACTTGCCATCTAAGAGAAGGGGTGAAGGGAAGAAGGAGAAAATCTGAAATACAAGGCTATGCAGGGGTCACTGTTGTCAAATTATCTGTGCATAAGTTTTGAAAATAAAAAGCTTTAAAAAAAACTTTTTTTAAAAAAGAAAGTGGGTGATGAGCCAGAACCTACAAGAAACCTCAGCCTAGTTCCTTGAAAGGGATGAGGGAGAGTATGTAGAAGAACAGCATTGAGTGAAAAGATGATTCTTTTGTCATGTTCTCCTTTCATTTGTCATTGCACTATGTCTCGCATGTTTGCCTATATATTTTGTAGTCCTATTCCTTAAGACACGGCACTCTCTCTTTTTGGGAAGAAGTGGCTGGAATGAAAGATAACAAACTCTCTATAGACCATGCTGAGACGGAGGGAGGTAGTGAGAGCTAGATACCAATAAGGGTATCAGTGAGTCACTTCTAGGACTAATTGGTCATGGAGTCATAAGCAACATGGGACAAACTTCCTTCCTTCCAGGATGTCCACATGACAAGAGGCACAATTCATTTCCAGGAAGTTCTCACAGTGCCCATTACCTCCACATTTTAAATAGTCAATCAATCGGTAAACATTTATTAAGTACCTACTATGTGCCAAGCATTGTGCTTGGCTCTGGAAATACAAAAAAAAAATTTAAAAATAGCCCCTGCCCTTATGGAGCTTACAATGGAGTCAATGGAGAAGATGACATATAAATAAACAAGTGCAATGCAAGCCAGGTGCAGGATAAATAGGAAATTGTGAACAAAGGAAAGTTGCTAGAATTAAAAGTGGCCTTACTTCCTTGGCTGTCGAGGATGCCATGAAGCCCAAGTTACCCTCACACCAAAAGAGCTGGATTACTCCGGTCCTCACCCCTATGTAGTTGAGATGAGAAAAATGAGATCAACCCAACATTCCAAGCAGGATCACATTTGCTGGGTCACCATAGTGGAATTGTCTGCTCTACAACTTTTGCCAGTCCCAAGTTAAAATAATGCTAATTGCCCCTGAGTAGGTGGGCAAAGCTGGGATGGCATTTTTTGTATTATCTGTAACATAACTCTGCAAGTGGAAGAGGGGGCCAAGAGAGAAGGAATCCCTCGATGGAGCTTGTATCCTAGATTCTTATCTAAATAATCTTTTTTACCCTTATACCATTTGGACTTTTCCTGTTTCCTGGCCAAGCAATCTGAAGAAAATGGCAATCATCCAGGAGAAGATGCACTGGCTTGGGATTCAGAGAATGTGGTTTCAAATACTGATTTTAATGCTTACAAGTTGTGTGAGCTTGAACAACTTAACCTAACTTCCCTAGGCCTGTTTCCTTATCTGTGAAAGAAAAAGGTCAGATTAGATGGCTTCTGAACCAAACCTCTATAAATCTCTAGACCTAGGGTCCTAAGTTCTTTGGACTTCTTGATAGGTCAAGGATTAAAATAAACTCAGTTCCACAGCTTAACCCATGGAATAATAATCAGCAACATTTCTATCTCCCCAGAAAGTTTAAAAAATACTTCCCATATACAACTGCCCCATCAGGTAAGTCCTCAGGTATTATTATCCCCATTTTATAGATGAGGAAACTGAGGCAGGTTAAGGGTCATGCCCATGGTCGCCCAGACAAGAAGTATCACAGATAGCATTTGAGTCTACAGTGGGATCGTGGATCTAGAGACAGAGGAGATCTCAGTACCCTGAGAATCCAACTCCCTCAGATGAGAAAATGAAGCCCACGGCAGTGAAAGCCTGTGCCTCAATGCCCCAGTTAGGCAGCTTCAAACAGGATATAACTCCACCAAGCTCACAGAAGGGGGAGAGCTCAGGCTTTCCTGGGGGTTACGGACCATCTTCTCCCTGACCACGATGCCCTGGGCACCTAGTCTGGAGTCAGGAAGACCTTACTAGCAGGATAACCTGGGCTAGTCTGCCGTAGTTTCATCAGTTTTGAAATGGAAGGAAAATAACACCTACCTCACCTGGTGATTGTAAGCATCAAATAAGATAATATTTGCAAAATCTTTAGCACAGTAACTGGTACAGAGTAGGTACTTAATAAGTGCCTGTTTCCTTCCTCCTTTCCTTTAAGCTAACCCTCTTTCTTTCTCTTTGCTTGTAGCTACCTCATCCCTGAATTCCCAACTCCAACAGCTTCAGCATCTCCAGCAACTCCAACAGCAGCAGCCCCCACCACCGCCCCAGCAGACCGGACCGCCACCCCCACAGACCAACCAGCATCCACCACCAGCTCAACAGCCACCCCAGTCTCAGCCCCAGCTGCAGCCCCAGCCACAGCCACCTCCACCCCAGCAACCCCCACCTCCGCCTCAACAGCCCCCGCAGCCACCAGCACCATCTCAACAACCCTTGCAGAACCAATCCCAGGCTCCAACATCAAACCAGTCTCCAGCTCAACAGGCCTCCGGTTCTCCCCAGAAACCCAATCAGTCCCCAGGACACGGCCTTCCATCACCTCTAACTCCATCGAACCCACTGCAGGTAGGCTCACCCTTTCTGTCCCCTAGTTGAGCAGAAAGCTCTTCTTGGCAAGACAGAGTGGCATTGTGCCCCAAGCCGAGGGCATCTCTTTCTGGAGAGGTTCAAAGAAATCATTTCTCCTGGTCCTAGGCAGGCCTCCACCTCTGGCTTGTCTAATTCAAACTGGTCTCTTAGATAGATGGGAGAGGAAGAAAGCAGCATGCTCCTGGGAGGCATGCAAGCAAAACAAATGGACTCACATAGAAGTTCCCTCCCCCTTCCCTCCCCACCCAGGATAAATGGGCTCTCTTCCCTCGTGAGAGAAGCCCGCGCTCTAAGTGCACTTGTAGAATGCAATAATTCCACTTTATGATACTTTCTGAAAGGCAGCAAAGAGAGCGTCCAATTAAAATTATTACTGGCCCGGCTCTGTTGGCCACAGAGGCTACAGTGGGCCGCCCACAGGGCACAGTGGTTATTAGTCTGCATTATGAATACGGTCAGGTCTTAGTGGAAGCAATTGGTACACTCGGGCAGCTGCTCTCCTCAAAGCTTTGCAGGGTTTGTGGGAGTAGGGGTCCCAAGGCCCCAGTCCAGATGCTACCTGTCCCATCACGCCAAAGCATGGCGGGTCTGAAATGCCCACGGAGAGGCTTCAAAGGAGCACTGTTTTTGAGAAATTCAAAGAAGTCCTTTAGTTCACTCCATTTAACATATGATGCTGCAGTTAGTTCCTGGGATTGGGAAAGCTCATTATGGAAGCCTTAACTTCCCATGATCCTCAAGGCTAAAAGGAAGGTCTCCGGTCTCTGCAGCTTAGAATTTCAGACCATTCTCTCATAAAAGAAACAAGCAGCCCCTTGATCATGGCTACATCACCAACACAACAGACAGACCCAGACTCAGCTCTCAGCCCTTCCACTTACTCCTTGTGCGACCTTGGGAAAACCTTTCCCCTCTCCAGGCCTTGGTTTCCTCACCCAGAAAACAAAGAGGCTTGAATTAAATTGACATTGTGCCCCAAGCTGAGGACTTTTCCCCCTCTAACTCCATGATCTCCTGATCCTAAGGTTTGCTCCTCCTCTAATCTAACTCATTCCCGTCCCTCAGCTGAATTGCTGTTCTGCCCCCTCAAAGACACAGTCTTTCATGTAGAATGATAAATAGAATGCTGCTTCTGTCACTAGCAGGGTGACTTGAGACAATTTCCTTGTGGCTCTAAATCTATAATCCTAATCAAGTCCTATCTGTGAGACTTGGTAAGTCAGTTATCTCTCCCGGACTTCCATTTCCTCATTTATAAGTGGGGGGGGGGAGGTTGGATTAGAGGGCCACTGAGGTCCTTCTAGACCAGATGCCATACTCCTATACCATAATTTATGACCAAATGGCAAGACCTTTTGCTAATCCAATCCCTAATTGCCCTCTTTATGCCATGGGAAGAGTCAGTGTGTTCACGGTTACCAGCCAGTGCTTGATGGTGATGGCAGTGCTTGGATGTAATTGGGTCCCTGGGCCTAAAAGAGCTCCTTCCATTTTGGGGGCCTTGGCCAAGATGGAGGTGAGGTGAAGACTCTTGTAGAGTTATGTGCTCATGGCAGACCAAAGAGCCCAGAGTTAAAGCTGGAAGGGACCTTAGGAGCTCCTGGTCTTGAACAAGGAAGGCAACTTGGCCAGTGCAGTTAGAACGTTTCCATGACCATTGAAGTCATTTCTCAAGTTTTTCGGTGTTGCTGGGTCAGAGCTGGGGACTCTTCTGATTAATTTTGTCTGGCCTTCAAAGTCATGTGATGACACTGCTGATGATAACTAGCATTGTTACCAAGGTTTACAAAGAGTTTTCTGTGTGTCGTCTCCGTTGATGTACGACCACATAACTTTAGACACAAAGGGCCAGAATGGACGCTGGCCCAAAGGATCTCGTCTGCCCGAAAGGACAGCGTATCCATTTCATAGCTTGAGTCTTGGTCATTACAGCACTCTCCGTGGTTTTAATTATGCTTTAGGTGATTAATTCTGGGATGAGTGAGATGAGATGGGGCGAATGCTAGACATAGCCATATTCCAAGATGCCAGGGTCTACCTTCCCTCTGTCTCTGACAATGAAATCCATACACCTGCTAGTGTGGAAAAGAATCGTCCCCCTAAGGATACAAATCTTTTCCTTTGTCTTCTGCCATTGCATGTGAGTGCAATAGTCCTTTCATTTGGAGGTAAAAGCATAGGTGCTGGTGGACATTAACCTTTTCCAAGCACTGTCAGCAGCCTATAAATCTCTATTGAGCAGCAAAAGCCTAGTGTAGACAAGTCTTTCTCTAGAACAGTTGAATAAGTGTTGACATGTCCTAAGATGGCTTGGACTCAAAACTGCCCCAAAACACGTTCACTTCCAAGTACTAGAGAAAGCCTATAGAAAGTCACTTTCTGTAATAATGAAGCCTTCAGCCAAATTGCAATCCCTTAAAAACAGAATTTTCCCACATTTGGGCTGGTTTATGTTTTAAATATATTTAGTTTAAGGATGTGATTTTCTCCTCTTTGTAATATCTACTGGATGATTTATAAAAAGGAGTATTTGAAATATCTCTAGGTTTGGGAGGGAGTTTAGTGGGACAAGTGGCTAGCTCCATCCAATCCTTTGGTTCATGATAAGTGAAGGATGACTGGTAAAAAGTGACCATAGGTTTAATGAGAGGGAGCCATGGGAGATAATAATAAACCCCTTTTTAGTATGTATGAAAGGAAATTCATGTCTAAGTTAATTTGCTGCAAATATACTCTCTAGCACAGAGGAAATACCAACCACTTTGTTGGAAATTGTATTTTCTACAACACAACAGCTGCTGGCTTTTTAAGTTGGGAGATACAGGATCTGGTGTAACTTTTCTTTTAAAAAAAACTATTTGAAACAAAATACAAAGATATTGAAGTCTCTAAGGTAATGATCTTTATGAACTAGAATGAAATGTTTTTTGTCTGAAGATTATTAAGGGAATAAAGAGCAACTAAATTCAAATTTGACAGCTCAGATTTCATTTCTGAATTCTGGATTTTTCATGTGGGCTTTCTTCTCTTCCATTATTCAGAATCTGTCTGAGAGATATTAGTTTAGAACAATGCAACTTGGAAAGATTGTCAGGGAAAGGCAGTAATTCAGAAGGATGATTGCATTTGTTTCAAAAACTCTGAAGGATAACAACAATTATTTCTTGAAACCTACAGATGCTGTCATGTCTTCAGGAGGGAAATTAAATGAAAGTGACTTGCTTACCTGGGTGGGGTGGCTTTTTGCAGCTGAACAAAACTTCATAATGTTTTGGGGTAGGACCCAAGCTTCCCACGGGGGTCTCAGCAGGTCCCATCTCCACTTTCATTTAGCTCTTTGACTCAATTCATTTGCCAAACTGGGCTCTTGGATTGAGCCAGAGAGGAGCCATTCCAAAAAGGAATGGTTTGAGTCCGTTCCTTTGATCTCTAAAAGACGAAGAGGTGCGTTATTAGGGCAGGGGTGTCTACAGCATGGACAGATTTCAGGGGGTTGTGAACTTGGATGGAGAAAAAAAAATGTATCTGTGTTTGCCCTAAGTTCTAACTGAAATTTGGCATTTTCTTCACTGTGAATTAAAAAACAGAAAGATTCTGAGCAGAGATCCTTTGCTTTCACCAGACTGCCACAGAGGTCCATGACACACACACCACAAAATGGTCAAAGATGAGTGTTCTTCCTTCAAAACTCTCTGGCTAGAATGGGAGGTGAGACTTCTGTCAGATCCCCCTCCTACATTAAGCTTCATTAGAAAGAAAGTGGTCTTAAAACATTTCAACAAATATTGAGCACCTGCCATATGCAGACATGGGACAGGCAGCATGACATAGGAGATAGAGTGTTAACCTCACAATCAGGAAAACCTGGCTTCAAACACACATAAAAAACCTGTTTCCCCCTATATTTGGGTCAAGTGCCAAACTGAGGAGACTTGGTCCCAATTTGTTATGCAATTGACAAGCAGCACTTAATAAATTAATACGCTTGGACCTTTGTTTGCTCAGATATTTCAGATTGTACCCGGTACAGAGACTAATTCATCTGATTTCTCACCATTGTTCTCAATGAAAAACAAAGACAAAGACAGAGAAATAGACAGAGAAAAAAAGAGAAGATAGGGAAGAAGAGAATAAGAGTGAGAGTGAAAGTGAGAAAGAAGAAGAATAAGAGGAGAGGAGAAAAGGAGATAAGAAAAAAGAGGAGAGGAAGGGAGAAGAGAGGAGAGGAGAGGAGAAAAAAAGAAGAGGGAAGAGGAGAAGAAAGAGGAGGAAGGTACTATATGAAGTGATAACAATACAAAAATAAAATGTGCCTCCCCGCAAGGAGCATGTCTTCCGCTGGAGAACTTACTACGCATGCAGGTTAATTAATACATGGAAAAATACATCAGAGAAATGAGTAAGAATTAGGAATGGCTGCCAATCAGAACTGGGACTTCAGCTATGGATTCCAAGAAGCTGAGCAAGGAAGGGGGACGTTCCAGTCATGGCCACTACTTGTACAAAAACTGAGTCAGGGATAGATTGTCACATACAGGAACCAGTCAGCAAATAAATAATACAATATTTTATTCTATTATTTAGAATTATAAAATAATTAGAATAAAGAATACATGAAGGACAAGGTGAAATAATACTGGAAAAACTTTCTTTTTGCTCCAACCTTCTTGAAATCATGTTACCAGATATTAGCACTAGTGGTTTTGAGGTGCCAAGTAATCAATAAGAAAGTGAAGGGATGGGATTAAATGGCCTCTAAGGTCCCCTTTCACTCTGATTGGCTAATCTGGTCATCCATTCTTTTCTTATCTTGGTTCCTCAATGACTCGCTGTCTGACTGTGGTCAAGTAAATTTATTCACCTACTACATGAGAGGGTTCAATGAGATTCTTTTTGAAATTCTTCCCAGCTCCGGGATTCCAGGAATTAATCCGGTACTAGAGATGCTCAACCACTCTAAAAAAAAGTCCCCGAGTCCTCCTCAAGGTTGAGATAATTTATTGCCTTGGCAGGGGAGGAGGACACAGACAAGGGCTGGGTGACCTCCCTACACATGGCTCTTCACTCAGCCAGAAAGCCCCAAACCCCCCATTAGAGAAGCTTAAGATCCCAAATGCTGCATTTAACACTAGAAGCCAAGGTACCATCTTGCCCCTTTGAAAATAGGATAATCTTCCTCTTTCCTTGCATTTTAATATGCAGCCTAGGAGCCAGAGCATCTGCTGGAGCCTTTGAGGGTCAGAAAGTTCCCTTTCTTGTTTGGAGAAATGGGGGGCGTTGAAACCCTCTGAAGGTGAAGTCACATAGAGGAGAATTTAATACATGTGTTCACGAATATGGATATACTCATGATGGGGAAAGACGTTATTACCAATTGTCCAAGAAAATTAGGCTAAAACTGGGCCTGGGGTCTTTTCCCTCTCCCAGTGCAGACACACACAGACCCACCCATCCCTCAGAGCCACTGTGCTGTGAGTATTCTTTTCCAGTCCTTAGAGACATGCCTCGAAGGCTGTTTAATCTGTATTCAGCTCCTACTGGGCAATCACCTTGGACTGCAGGAAATCACTGTAATGTTTTATCCCACTGAAAGTAAAAGAGCAACAATCCATGAACTCCCTCCATAAGGGAAGACCACAGATAAGAAGTCACATACTCTGCTTTTGCTTGCCTCCCCCCATTTTTCCTGACCACTTTTTCCTCTTAACCATCCCTGGCTTTCCTTTGCTTTGTCTACAGAAGGTGATGGTACATGGGAGGGAGGGAGGAGGAGATTGAATCAAATCATACCCCAAAGCTCTTAGATCTCAGATCTCTAGAAATCTTCAGCCCTCCTATTGAAAACCTGCTGCTACCATTGATCTCTATGAGAACGTTGATGACCTGCAACCTGTTCTTGTCTCATGCTGTGCCCTGGGTTTCTTACCAACCTTTGCAAAGAGGCAAGATTTGCGTGCAATCCTGCACTTAATTTTCCAGGGAATGAAAAACTCTCATTGTTCCTAGACAGATGTGCATGGGAAGTTGGGAAGCATGGCGGTCCTGACTACTTATGGGCCAAGATTCTCGCATCCCCTCCCTTTGCTCAGATTGGGGAGTTCATAAATAGTTCCTTTCTGGAAAGGCAGTTAACGGGGAGAAGGGGAGAACTCGTAGAATCTAAGACACGTTCAGCAATGCCCATCCCAGGGTATAGCAAATCAAGCCTTCTGACTGACTTCAAAGTTTCATTCAACCCAACAACTTATTTTCTCCCAGGCAACCAGTGCCATGGGATTGCCCCAAAGGGTCCAAAGGGTGAAAACAGTATAAGCTAGGATAGAATCACCAGAGGTTATATAATCAGTGCTTCTCAGACTTTTGTTCTCAGTATCCCTTTATACTATAAAAAATTACTGAGGATCTGTCCAAAGAGTTTTTGTTTATATGGGTCTTATTTATAGATATTTCCCATATTTACCAATTACCAAAAGATATTTATCATGCTAGAAAGAAAAACTAATTTTGATTTTGTAGACCCTCTACAAGGTCAGAGACCACCATGATTCTCTGACCCGCCCTTTGAGAACCATTGGTATAACTGTTCTACAATAGCATTCAGCCCACATGGGCTGTTGAGAAGCAGCTCAGCCCCCTGCTAGTGTGGACAGCTCATTATGCTGGCACCATGATCAAGCCCGAGCAGCCCCACAGAGGGGTAGACGGAAGGACAGATTTCACCTCAAGGAACCTGAATTTGGCACTCACTACCAATGCTATCCTAGACAAATCATTTAAGCTCATAGAGGCTCATTGGTAAGTTGGCCGTGATAATTCTCGCAATGAGAAGCAACATGGTGGTGTATTTTATTGCACTTGAATGATTTCAGGCATATCCTACCCTCTGCAACCCCATGTGGAATTTTCTTGGCAATGACACTGGAGTGGCTGGTCATTGCCTCCATCTCATTTTACAGATGACAGCCCATGGATATTTTAATCAGATAGTTGGGGGTCCAAGTCCCGCCCCTGACATATTCTGACAGTGTCACCACAGGCAAGTTGCTCCCCTGCTTTGGGCCCCAGAAAAGATTGTTAATTAAAGATGAGCTGCTGATGCCCATTGGTAGAGAATCCCCACCCTGTTGAACTTACCAGCTGCAACCAAGAAGCAAAAACTCCTTTAAGGCTGTACTAAAGACCCCCCAACGTTATGGGAGTGGTTGTCTGCAAACTAAAAGGGAATTTAGCATTATTACATATCATTCTGGGCAATGAAATTCAAAATTTTGTGATACCTATTGGGGAATTTTGGAACCTGGTTCATTAGGCCATTGACAAAACACAAGATTTCCATCTCCAGAGTAAAGTGATTTTTCCCCTTGTGTAACAACTGGCATTTTCGAAAACCATTATTTGAGATGATTGAAAGATATTTTAAGTTGTCAGTTATGACTGCTCTTCATGTAATCCTGGACAAGATGAACTGAATCTCAGTTCGATGGGTTCCCTCCCTCCCTTCTGTACTAGGGATGAGATTCCCAAACTGATTTGGGAGTCATGATGACAATTCACAGTTTCAATTTGACAGGCATTTATGAAGTGCCTACTATGGGCTGGGCTCTGTGGAAATCTCTTTTTTAAGTCTCATTACCCTTCAAAACTATAAGCTAAGCACTTGCAATCCAAGAAAAACAAAACATGAATTCCATAACTCTGAGTGATTGGAGGGCCAGGGGAAGAGAAAAGATGGTTTATTGAGGATGTCAAGGGTGGTCCCTTTGGATTATGTTCTAGATTTGTTATTTCTAGGTGTTGCCGAGGATACCATCTAGAAAAAGACTCTGGAAAACAAGCCGAGAGACAGAGAGACAGAGACAGACAGACAGACAGACAGAGAGAGAGAGAGAAATAGAGGAGAGAGATGAGGAGGAAGAGGAAAAAGAGGAGGAGAAGGAGAAGGAGGAATATGGAAAGGAACAAAAGGAGCCAATGGCCATAATTAGAACAGAGGCGATGGGACAGTCTTGATTCATTTGGCATCCCAAAACTATAATTTCCTCAAGTCTGGGTCAGGGCAAGATGATATGCAGAGTCTCAGACATGCTCCCAAGGGGGGTTGGGTGCCATGTATGATTGGTTCCACCTGTATGGCCTCTATGATCAGGAAGGATGCAGAAGGAGGGGAGCCTCAGAGTTGGACAGTCATTCCCCTCAAGCAAGTCATTCCAGAGTCCGAGAGGACGGCTATGTCACCTCTCTGTCCCCTCGTGGGCCTGGGGCAATGACATGAAATCCCAGCTCCCATTGCTCCAGTGATTTGTACACCTTTGATATCTTTCTTCCCAACAACCTTATCAAGCAAGCGGCATAGGAATTATCATCCTCGTTTTCCAGAGGAGGAACGTGGGGCTCAGAGAGATGCTGTCCAGCTGTGCAGTCGGAAGGAAGTTTCTCCGAGCTCCAAGCCGGCATTCATTCCGTGACTCCATCTTCTATAGACACAATTTCAGGTTCCATTTGCAGAGAGCCATCTCTGAAGCTCAGTTGGCTTTCCCTGAGACAGGAGGACATAGAAGCAGTTGGTAAAAGTCACAAAGTGGGAGAGAAACTTTTAAGTTTGACTTAAGGAAAACACTTCCCTTTTTTTTTTCTCTCCAACTCAGATACCTCTGGATAGAGTGGACTCTTTCTCACTCATTGGAGGTGGTCAAGCAGAGGCTGGACATTAATTGTTGTGTATGTTATAGAGGAAATAATTGTTCAGGTGCAGATGGGATTAGGTGGCAGGAAGTTAGATATGAGTGAAAGGGAAGCAGCCTAGGCAGGAAGTTCCTATTTCAAACATCAAACCTGTTTTGATGAATTATTTTTGTAAAGTAGGTAATAAAATAAGTCATTTCGGCACTCCTGAAGGAGCATGAGCACCTTCTAAATCACAGTGCCCTGGGACGGAGCTCCAATCGCCCCAACCCAGTTACAGCTCTGTGCAAGGACAAGTTATTATTACTATTTCTACCTAACCTCTCCAGTCCTTTCCAGCTCTCACATTTTTTTTCTTCAAGACATGACACTTCTGATATAATTGGGCAGTTTTAAAAAGAAGGCATCAAACAACCATCCCCCAGCATCACCATCAGTTATCTGGGCAGTGCAGCCTTCCAGGCAACGGCAAGCACGATTTATGAAAACCCTGCAACAGCACGGGCTACAGCTTGGGCTCAGACTCCCCAGGGTGTTGCCAGAGGGTCCCTGCCTGCTCCTGTCTGCCCTTCACTCCCATGGACACAAGCGGAAGTCTGGTGGGTTAGGATGCTGTGGGGAGGACTCAGGTGTGCTTTATCCCTGGTTTGGTAGAAGAAGGACACGATAAATGCCCTTCAAATAAAGTCGTAACAACTAGAGCAGCAGCATTGATCAGCATCATCCTCAACAAGCCAGAGAACTAGAGAATGGATAAGAAGGGAGAGGGGAAATGGGAAGAAAAGAAGACATCCCCCAGAGGGAAAGGCAGGACCCCAGTAGGGGAGGATGGAAGAGAGGAAGAATCAGTGATAAGTCCAGCTGGCTCCAAGGACCAGCCTCAAAAAGGGTGCTCCTGTGGGGTCATTTGGTTTCCTAAGGGTCATTCTCTAAGACTAATATGAGTCTCCAACCCCAGCTTGCCTATTCTCTTCCCAACACTCTTATCCCAACTGTTTAGAGGCTCACCTCACCTGCAAAATGATGCAGTAGAGAGGAGTTTCTTCCCCAACACCTATCTTTCTCTCTGTCTCTGTCTCTGTGTCTCTGTCTCTGTCTCTCTGTCTCTCTCTCTCCTCTCTCTCTGTCTCCTTCCCTCTCTCTCTCTCTGTGTGTGTGTGTCTCTCTGTCTGTCTCTCTGTCTCTCTCTGTCTCTCTCTGTCTCTCTCTCTCTCTCTCTCTCTCTCTCTGTCTCTCTCTCTCTCTCTCTCTTTGTCTCTGTCTTGCCCACCAGAACATTTCTGATTGGAGATTTCCTTTTGCTCGCTTAGTGTGGATTCCGACCAAGAGAAATTATTCTGAGTTCTGTGGTGAGAGCCCTGATCAGATCATCGGCTTTAAAACTGGCAAGCTTTAGTATCTAACTCAAGCCCCCAAAAGCCCAGAGTTCTGCCTGCAAGATGAGCTTCTCTCTCAGTGTCTTTCTTCCTCCCATTTCCTGTGGAGAAACAGGCCCTGAGTTACATGTTTCTTTTCCCTTCTCTGTATCCCCAGCATTTAGTAACTCGATCTGACCTTTCCAGCTTAAAAGCCAGATCATGGAGCTCTGAAAGCACAAATGGAAGCAGGCAAAAAGGCTGCTGGGCCGGAGTGAGCTTTGAATGTCAAGGTGTCTTCTTGCCTTCTCCTAGCTGCCCACGATTGATCCAACCTTCTAGAGCAATTCCTGGCCTTTGGCCCATCTGCTGCTGGCCTCTCAGGGGGGTCAGCCTGCACAGTGATGACCAAATGCCAAGGGTGGGGGGGCAGTGATGACCAAGTGCCAGGGGCAGGGGGGGCAGTGATGACCAAGTGCCAGGGGCAGGGGGGCAGTGATGGCCAAGTGCCACAGTCAGCCTGCACAATGATGACCAAGTGCCAGGGGCAGGGAGGGAGCTCCTGATGGCGTTGGTAAGCCACCTGGCCATGGCTCAGAGCCAGCCCAGAATCATGGCTGAGGTGCCCGGCTGGGCTTGATCAATGCAATCTTTTGACACAGACATGTTTCGTCTGACCCGTATCCTTGACAGTGATGGCTTCTCCCCAGCCAACTGCTTTGTACAGCAGAAAGTACTTCTCTGACATCAAAAGCGGTTCGAGTAGGGATCCCAATCTTTTTCTCAGCAGGGAGCCTTCTCCTCCCGAAGACTTGCTGCTATTTCTGGCATCGAAACACTTGGTCTTCCAATTGTGAAGCTCTGAATACTGCATTTCAAGGGAATAAAGCCATGTTTAAGGGTTCAAAAAGGAGAGAATACAAAAGAGACCTTTGGGGTCCCTAAGGGAGGTCTGCTGGAGAGGGAGCCCTGCCTAACTCCTAGAGTTGGCAGAGTTTTCCAAAATCAAAGTAAGATGGCATCTTGGCTTCCTATATCACAGCCTAGAAATTAATCACCTTGATTAAAGCCAACTGGAGTAAGGCAACTTGATCCCCACTCCCAGAGGTCAAGGTCACAAGATCATTGGATTCTCAACCTGGAACTGGATGGGACCATGGACTGGGGTCAGATGATCCTATCTTTTTTTTTTTTTTTTTTTAAATTTTTATTTTATTTGCATAACATATGTGTGGGTAATTCTTCAACAATAACCCTTACATAACTTTCCGTTACAAATTTTCCCCCCAACTCCCCACCCCTCCCCTAGATGGCAGGATATCCACTACATGTTAATTATGTTAAAATATTGGCAAATCGAATATATGTATACATATTTCCAAACTTATCATTGGTGTGCAAGAAAAATCTTATCTACACAAACGATATATCAGATAAAGGAAACACAATGTAAGCAAACATCAATCAAGGAGTATGAGAATGTTATGTTGTGGTCCACATTTCGCATCCCTCTCTCTGGGTGTATATGGCTTTCTTCAGTGAACAATTGGAGGTGGTTTGAAACATCTCATTGTTGAAGAGAGCCATGTCCATCAGAATTGATCGTCATATAGTACTGTTGTTGCCGTGTATCATGATCTCCTGGTTCTGCTCATTTCACTCAGCATCAGTTCATGTAAGTCTTTCCAGGCCTCTCTGAAATCATCTTGCTGGTCATTTCTTACAGAACAATAATATTCCATAACATTCATATACCATAATTTATTCAGCCATTCTCCAATTGAAGGGCATCTATTCAATTTCCAGTTTCTAGCCACTACAAAAAGGGCTGCCACAAACATTCTTGCACATGTGGGGCCTTTTCCTTCCTTTATGATTTCTTTGGGATATAAGCCCAATAGAAATGCTGCTGGGTCAAAGGGTATGCACAGTTTGATAACTTTTTGAGCATAGCTCCAAATTGTTCTCCAGAATGGCTGTATCCGTTCACAGCTCCACCAACAATGCATCAGTGTCCCAGCCCTCCCACAACCCCTCCAACATTCATCATTAACTTTTCCTGTCATTTTAGCCAATCTGACAGGTGTGAAGTGGTAAGATGATCCTATCTTTTGATGAATACCATAGCCTCTGAGATCCTCACTCTAGAAAAAGATGGTCCAGTCCTTTCTGGGTATCTCATCATTTCTCCAGTAGGGACCCTTTATCTTCTTTACTCAGTTGAAAATTAAAAGGGCATCCCTTGACCATGGACAGAACCAATCCTTCCCAATTTTCTCCCATCCTCAGCAAGCTTAGCTCCCTTCTTTTCTGTTGTTAGAAGCATTTTGTTCAAATTTTTATTAAAAAAGAAAACTTTCCAAACTCCTGCTCTCAGAAACAAGCCCCCAGTGAGCATCCTTCCATAAAGAATGGATTCCAAAGCAAAGAATTCCCCCAAGGGCCATCCAAAATCCTCTTAGCATCTGGGCCTAAATTGGTAAAGGAATTTGATTTTATAGAAAGTTGAGCTTCCTGTCTGGACTGAGACTCTCACAGGCTCACAGTTTTAGAGCTTCCACTAAGTTCAATACACTTATTTTACTGATGAGCAACACGAGGCACAAACAGCAAAGCACTTTGCCCAGGACCACACAAAAAGCCCAGCGTAATATATCATTCGAACCCCATTTTCCTGCCTTCTCCAGTAAGCTGGCTGTTCCCAAGGGGATGAGCCTGTTTTACTTCTGCTTCCTTTCTACCCCAGACCACAGACTGTGAATATTAGCTAATAATAGTCAACATTTAGAGAGTACTTTAAAATTTACAAAGTGAGATATATATTGTGCACGTGTACATTAGGCATATATATATATATATATATATATATTTAACATCAACTTCTCAAGTATAGAATGACTAAACAATAGTTCATGTAAAAAAAATTTAGGGATTTCAAAGGACTACAAATTTGAAAGTTAAAAGTAGGAATCAAAAGCAACCTAAACAAAAAGTCAGTACTATCCTGTGTACATGAAGAGAAGACCCCCAAAAAAGAAGCAATCAATAAGTCAACATTGATTAAGCTCCTACTATGTGCCAAGCACTCTGCTAAGCACTAAATCACTCTGCTCTGCTCTGCTCTGCTCACTCTACAAAGAGTCACAGATTTCAAGCTGGAAAGGACCTCAGATGTAATGGAGTCTTGGTCCCAGGGCCCACTTGCATGTAGTCATGAGTATCCACTAACTGAAAATCCATAACAATCTGCAGTCACCAATAACTTTATGGTCAGTTCTGGGTGCCACATTTTAGGAAGTTGGGGACAAACAAGCATGTTCTAAAGAAGGTGGCCAGGCTGGGGAGAGGACCAGAGGAGGATTGTCTAATCTGGAGCAAAATGAAGAGGATCATCAGGGGACTGGGCATGTCAACCGCCTTCAGGGATGTCCTACGAGATATTAGCCTTGGTCTGCTTGACTCCCCAACTAACCGCAATGACTGGAAATTGTCCGTTCAGATTTTGACTCAATATCACAAAAAGCTTCCTGATGATAAAGAGATATCCCAAAGGACCAGGACTTTTGAAGGAGATAGAGGATCTCTCTCAATGGAATCAACCAATAGAGACTGGTTGCCCATTGGTCAACTGTCTCACAGAAAGAAGAAGGGAATCAACATTTATTAAGTACCTGTTGTGTAATTTAAGGCATGGTGGCAAGTGCTTTACCAATATTGTCTTCTTTCATTCTCACAATGTCCCGAAAGGTAGGTGCTATTATTACTCCCATTTTACATATGAGGAAACTGAGGCAAGTAGGGGTATATAATAACTTACCCGGATCACACAGCTAGTCTGTATTTAAGGTCATATTTGAACTCAGATCTAACCCAGACTCAGTATTCTATCCACTGCACCATATACCTGCCAAAGGCACTTATTGGGCTGGACTAAATAGCCTTTAAGATTTCCTTGAATTCCATGTTTCTGATTTTTTTCTGTTGAGTCGTGCATTTTCTTCTCATTTTAGCAAAACCTCGAAGCTGTTAGAAATGAACCATCCAATGAAAACATAAATACAAGATTTTTTTCTGGTACTTTTTCCACAATATAGGAGAAAGCCCCAGAGCCAAGGGTAACAGTCGGGACACTGGAAAATTGAGACGGCCTCATTTAAATTCTCTGCTCCAGGTGTTCTTAAACCACTGGCCTCTCCTCTATCTTGGTTCCTGTATTCAGAGGCAGATAGTCAAGTTTTCTGCCTGCTTGTCTCATGGGACTATGCAATGACTTGTCTGTAGCCCCTGGTGGACTCTACCTAGTCTCAGGACCTTCAGAAAATGGGCCACCTCCTATTTCAGAAACTGAACAAATAATTGTCTAATGCTGATGGCATTGATAAATTACATCTGTCTGGGGCTTTCGAGCTTTCCCAGAACTCGGTGAGTTCATTAGGAAACCTGGAATGAAGCAGAATGACTGACTTCAGATCCCAAGCCTTAGTACTTGTAAATAAGAGTGACAAATATTGATTAAGCACCTACTACATGCATTACACTGTGTTAGATGCTGGGGATATTTGCCAATACCTCAGCAGATCTGCAATCTCATCAGGAAGAAGCTGGGGACTCCTTCAAATCGTGCAGATTGCGGCCCATCTCTTCATCCTGTAGGACTCTTGTCCTCCCAGAAATTAAGGCCTCCCATAAATCCTTCACAAGGAGTCCATCCACTGTGCTGAGGACTTTCCATTAGATTTCTTGACATTGAATGGAAGCCAATGGAGTATCCATCTGATATTTTGCCTATTTTTTGTTCTCACTGGCTCACCTTCCTTTCCAGCCATATATCTTTCTGATAATATTCCTTATATAACAGCTGATGGTACAGTGAATAGAGTACTGGGTCTGGAAGCTAAAAAGGCTCATCTTCCAGAGTCCAAATCCAGTCATAGACACTGACTAGCTGTGTGATGCTAAGAAAGCCACTTAACCCTGGTTTGCCTCAGTTTCCTCATCTATAAATGAGTCGGAAAAAAATGGCAAACGAGTCAAGTATCTTTGCCAAGAAAACCCCAAATCTGGTCATGAAGAGTTGGACTTATTAAAAAGCGATTCAAACTTTATATAGTGCTTTAAAGTTTACAAAACACATGTTTTGTCCTTTGATCTTTACCGGTACCTGTGGAATTTTACAGATGAGGTCACTGAGGCTGAGACTATGAATCAACTTTCACAGCTGATCGGTGTCTAAAGTGAGATTCAGACTTAAGTCTCCCTGACTCTTAAGTCAAAATGCTCATCCATTGTGTCACCCAGGTGTCTCTTTATGACACTTTTGTCAGGTCAGTCCTGGTTGGTGATACACTGCAGCCTATTTAAGTCCACCATTTACCTGATAGCCATAGGCAAACTTTACCTTGCATTATTCAGGGACTATAAAATCCCCTTATTCTAATGATGAAGAGATAAAAATTAAACTTCAATTCAATAAACATGTGACAGATCTGTCAGATGGAAGGCATGGGGCCAGAGATACAGGGTCAAAATCAGCAAATTCAAAAGACTTGTTTTCCCTAGAGGGATGTATTATATAAACCAAAAAAAAAAGTTAAAGCAAGTTAATGTAAGCAAAGAGAAAGTGCTAATCTCTTAGGGGTATGAGACGGAAAAATCAGGAGAGATTCCCTGTAGGAAATAGAAGCTAACCTGAACCTTGTCAGAAAGTAAAGGCTCTGAGGGTGGGAAGTGAGAACAGAGTGAATCCCAGGCTTGCAGGGTAATCGAGACAAAGTTGCTGAACTAGGGGGATTTATTGCTAGGTAATTCAGTGAATAGAGTGCTAAGATAGAGTCTGGAGAACTGAGCAAATCTGACCTTAGAGACTAGCTTTGTGACTCTGGTCAAGTCATGTCACCTCTGTCTGCTTCAGTTTTACTCAACTGTAAAATGGGTTTAATAATAGCACCACCTCCTAAGACAGTGAGGATCAAATAAGATAATGTTAGTACATAGTAAGTGCTCAATAAATGACTATTTTCTTGCTGTTTCCTCCACCTTCCCCAATGGGACTCACATACAAGCAGTGGCAAGATAGAGACAGACTAAGTATTGTACAGAAAAGAAAGGAAATACAAAGGACTCTTTTCCTTCTAGGTCATGATTTTCCAGCTGTTCTTTTAGAATGTGGAGATGGGAAGTCCAGTGGGAATCTTTTTTTTCCTGAGGCAATTGGAGCTAAGTGACTTGCCCAAGGTCACAGAACTAGGAAGTGTTAAGTGTCTGAGGTCAGATCTGAACTCAGGTCCTCCTGACTTCAGGGCTGGTGCTCTATCTACTGTGCCACCTAGATGCCTCAGGGAATCTGTTTCCTTTAGATGAGCAGCTAAAGCTATCCTGCCCCACCTGGCTGTGGGTTTGGTCTCTTCTAAGGCCTTTTTCCCTTTTTCAGAAGCATCTGTAGATGCAGCAAACTAGGTAAAGGAATGAGAAGTTCTCAGTGACTCACAGCATTGCAATCCCTAGTTTTAAAGCTAGGAGAGATCTCAGAGATCATCCAGCCCAATTCACTCATTTTATGAATAAGGAAATTAAGGCTCCAAAAGGAGAAGTCACTTTTAGGCTTCACTGAAAGGCATCCTGAAAATTAAAAAGCATTCAGTTCAGCAAGCAGTTCCCAGACTTACTGTGTGCCAGGTCCTGTGCCAAGTGGGAACCAGGAAGACAAAGACAGAGAGGGAAAATAGCTCATTCCCTCTGAGAACTTGGAGTCTATGGGATGAAAACTGTCTTTTATACTTTGGTAAACTATATATAACACGTACATATACATCCACTCATATATATGTATATGCATATAAGCTTAATAACTTACAACTGTTCTGAGATTGTTGAGGAAATCCTGTGTGGAGAGACATGGACACAGAGAGAGAGAGAAGAAAAATTAGTGGTAGATGACAAATGGATAGATTGTTGGACAGAGATAGATGGATAGGTAGATACATAGATAGACAGACAAATAGACAGACAGATACATAGACACATAGATAGATACATAGACATATAGATAGAGATATATAGATAGACAGATAGACACAGACAGATAGATAAGATACATAGGCATAGATACAAATACATACATAGATAGACAGATAAATAAGATAGATACATAAACACAGAGACAGACAGATAGACAGAAAGATGGATAGAGAGAGAGAGAGAAAAACAGACAGAAGATAGATAGACATACAGATAGACAGATAGGTAAGTGGACAGACAGATAAATAGATACATAGACAGACACAGACAGATAAGATACATAGAGATAGATACATACAAATACATAGATACATAGATAAATAAGATACATAGACACAGAGACAGATAGAAAGAAAGATAGATAGACAGATAGGTAGGAAAGTGGACAGACAAATAGATACACAGACAGATAGATACAGATAGATAAGATACATAGACATA
Source organism: Myrmecobius fasciatus (assembly GCA_023553655.1). Classification (NCBI taxonomy): domain Eukaryota; kingdom Metazoa; phylum Chordata; class Mammalia; order Dasyuromorphia; family Myrmecobiidae; genus Myrmecobius; species Myrmecobius fasciatus. Next base: position 442,179 of record JAJPUD010000585.1, read on the forward strand.
GATACATACAAATACATAGATAGATAGATAGATAGATAGATAGATAGATAGATAGATAGATAGATA
>JAJPUD010000585.1:443111-513179 GCA_023553655.1 Myrmecobius fasciatus
GTGTGTGTGTGTGTGTGTGTGTGTGTGTGTGTGTGTGTGTGTGTGTGTGTGTGTTTAAAGCCCTTTTCAGAACTGCTGCAAACACAGATTATCTAAAGTGTTCCCTTGTAGGGTCTCTTTGCTGGTACGGGGAAATTCAGTCAAGTGTGAGCATGGTGGGAAAACCCAAGAAGCCATCGTATGTCATTTTTCTCTCCTGCTTCCTCTCTCCCTGGGTGCCAGGCTGTTCTGAGAGAATGACTAAGCAGCCCCAGCGATTAGGAAATTTGCCTAAGTGCTAATGGTTTGGTCCTGAGCCGGAGCCCCCCCATCTTGCCTGGAATTGATTGACTGGTGCCGCGGGCCTTCGCACTTGACGCTGGGATTTGACTCGGAAATTCTGCCAAGTCTTTTCCTCCGAAATTTATCTTAATTAGATCGGAAGGGCCTGCCACAGCAGACTAGTCACACCGATTAAAATGAAAAACAGGAGAAATTACGGATCAAATTAATCATAATGGCGGGTTACAGCTGTAGGTCTGATGTAATTTGCCACTCCAGTGAGTTACATCGGCCCAGGCAGGGCAGGAGCGGCTTCGATGCTGATCCGTGACCCCGCCAGCTCCAGGCGGCCCATCAGTGGCTGATTCCATTCATTCCCTGGCTTAGGTTGACCCTGCTGCCGCTGCTGCAACTGCAAACAAACAAGGCACCGGGAAAAAAAAAGAGTTTTTTTCTGGTTTTGCTTCAGCCAAGTTATCACATGGGCAGCAGAGAGCTTTCAAAGACCGGCCCGGCCGCTACCAGTTTGGGGGGACTGCTGTCTGTTTGTTCTTTGCTTAACCTCTTGGTATTTGGGGCTGGGGCTGACCTAACGATTTGTGCCATGCTGAGTGGGAGTTGAAAGGTCAAAGGATGAGACCCTTAGTTCCAAGCAACAGGGGACAGAGGGGAGAGGATCTTTAGAGGAATTCCCCTGCCACGTGCCCCCCCAAGTGGGGCTCAGAGGAAGGAAGCTCAAGGGTCAGGGAGAGGAGGGAGAAACTGCCATGAGAGCTGAGAGGTCAGCCCGCTGGGATGGGAAGCTCCAGGCGGCCCATCAGTGGTCATTTTGGGTTTGGTGTTCCTTGTGCCTCACAGAGAGTGGAAAACACATCATAAATGTTGGTGGAACTGAATCGAATTGAGTCTAATTAAACAGAATTGAGAAGCTTGTGGACTAATGGAGACCCATGCTTTTAATGCACGGTGACCATATTGCTCCATGGGCTCCCTATCCTCCTTAGAATCAAATAGAAATGTCTTCGTTTTCAACCAATAAACTTTTATTAAGCACCTTGGAGTGATGGCCCCTGCTCTCGGGGAGCTTACAATCAAATGGGAAACACCACATTTAAAGCTCTTCCCATTCTGTCTCCCACATGCCATTCTAGGGGATAGTTTTTATGCTCTGTCATGCCCTTTATGGCTCAGCTTTTCTACCTGGTCCTCAAGCAAAGCCTTCCATCTTCCAGCTCTGGGCATTGGTACAATCCATATCCAATGCAAGACTTAGTTCCCTTCTCACAACTGTCTCTTAGAACTTCAAGTTTCCTTCAAAGCTCTACTGAAACACTGCATCCTCCATGAATCACTTCCCAATCTCCCCAGCAGCCAGTGCTTCCCCTCACTAAATCTTGTATTTGTAATACATGTGTTTTGAATTGGCCTCCTTCCTCCATCCAATAAAAATGTAAGCCCCCTTGAGGTTCAGGACAGTTTTATTTCCATTTTTGTATGGCCAGGGCTTAGACCAGGGCCTGATTATTAAATAGAGCAGTAATTTGGAGTCAGAAAATCAAGGGTTCAAACTAGTTATAACCCTAGGTAAGTCTCTCTCTGAGCCTCAGTTTCTTTAGTTGTTAAAATGGGTTAGCATTGAACTCATAAAGGTCTTGCAAACAGCAAGTAAAAGTTTCTAAAGTACTTTGGACACCTCAGGCATTATATAAATGTCACCTATTATTCATTCTTGAAAAAAACAAACATGGATTTGGCCGCTTATGCATTACAAAACAAAATGATGGCCATATTTCTCCTAAAACCACAAGATATCATCCTTAAAGCAATTCCACTAGAATGACAGAGAAGATGGAAATTTAGGTCCCCAATATCTTGATCTGGCAAACTGAGTACTTCAGTTCCTACTTCCTGGTCACTGCCTGGAATGTTATCCCCCCTCACCTCTGCCTCTTAGAGTTCAAAACTTTATTTAAGGCTTGGTTCAAGAGCCACCTCCTTTCCTGATCATTCTCCCTGTTTGTTTCCTACCTCAAATCACTAGCATACATATTCTCATCAATTTATTGGTCATTTCTCCAATAACAAAATAGAAGCATCTTGACGGCAAGAACAACTTTTTTTGTTTTATCTTTGTATTTGCAGAGCTCATAATAGGACTTTGCAGGTAATAGGTGCTTAATTAATGCTTTGGGGATTGGATTGGATTTGGACTGGCTTGAATTGCATTAGACTAGGTTGGGTTGGGTTGGACTGTACTGGATTACTTTAGGTTGGACTGAATTGGGTTGAGTTGGATTGATTGGAAATATCAAGATGAAATTTGAAATCAGACCTTTCTTATTGTGAAGGAAGAAAGTGGAAAGAACCCACTTGTGTAAAGAGATCTTCTAAAGGAATCTGGCTAATCAGGCTGCACAGGGGGAAATAGCTAGGAAAGTCATGGGGGTGGGATTCTTGTTCTCAACCAACCAAATATCAACTTCAGATCCAACCATGTAGAAAATCCCCCTCATTGGACCTTCTGACACCTGTTCTGTGTTCTATCTCTTCCCATAGCTCATAGACTTTATTTCCCTCAGCTACCTCACCTCCCCAGGGTATGTTTCAAAGCAATGCTCCCCTCACCAGCTGGTATGAAGATAAGTCCCCATTAAGTAGATAGAGATCGCGTGGACACTAAAAAGCACAGATCCATCATGGAAAGTCATGATCTATCAACCGTAGTATGAGCTGCACATGTAGATTAAGGTAGTATATATCCTTTACTCTGGCCCAGATTGTATCCTTTCCATTCAAGCATTGCAATTGATGTTACCATAATCCAAACAGAGCAACTGGGCTTTGTTCCTAGATACTGGAGTTCGGAGGATCCGAAAATTTCAAGGAGCAAATTTAAAATAGTGTGCGTTTTAAAAATTGATTGTATTTATATTTTGCAACACATTTTTTCTCCCTTAAGTAATGCCGAAACTAGTTGGAATTAGTTAAGGTAAGAAGCTCCCAAATGGCACACATTCTCCTCTAAGCTCCTCTCCAGGGCAGCCCCACCCTTTGCCATCCTCAAAATGGCTACATGATTTGCTAGGATGTCTGTCTGTTAGTGTTCAGAAACTCGTTCTATGTGATCCTAGAGAGGAAAACCAAGAACAAGTGGATGTTACTTAAAGAAAAACTTCCTCACAATAAATGATTCTCCAAAGTGGAAAGAGCTGGTTCCAGACCAACTCTCTCTACTATACCACTCTTCTTCTAGGCAACTAAGTGACATGATAACATGATAATTATTAGTGTGTCACACCAATTATTAGAGTGAAACGTAGAATGTCAGGAAGTGACAGCCAGGAAAACTGATTCAGTCACTCACAAGCAGTATGACCCTGGAAAAGTCACTTACTTGTCTGGGAAATGCCAGTTTCCTCATCTATAAAATAGGGAGATGAGCATCAATGGCCTAGAAGGTCCCTTTAAGCCCTTATGTCAACAGTATTCCTTGTGATCATAAGAAAAAGGGAAACCAGAAAGCTAGAAAGCTGAGAATCAAGATCTGGGTTGAAGTCCTTATACAATCTCCCAGCATCTCCAAACAACCCTCTAATTCCAGTTGCTGACAGGTCATTGACCTGCATTGGTAGAGGAAGTCAGAATACTGGGAATTCCCTATTCCAATCAGGTCACATATCTGTCCATTGTTGTGCCAAAAAGAGTTATATCTGCATATACACAAATTCATACCTCCCATGTGAATATAAATTAACATAAGGATTACCGCTCAAACACATACATATACATACGGCACGGGTACGCAGCCGTCTCTGTTATACCTTTAGGTATTTGACATTTTTCTTAATGTTTTTGGCAATCTTCAGATTTGTTTCTAGGATATGTCCTTCCTTTTCAATAACTTCAGGACATTTAATTTAATTCAACTTGCCTGGTGTACCATCTGTGCCGGGCACCGTGCCCAATTCTGGTAATACAAAGGCAAGAACCAAACAGTCCTTTCTCTCAAGGAGCCTATTTTCTACTGTGGGTACATGTGTGCAAATAAGTCCAATAGAAGGAAACTGGGGTGGGAAAGAGAGTACCAAAATTCGAGGGTGGAAAGGAGGGGGAGAGAAGGAGAGGGCCTCATGGAGAAATGGCATTAAGCTGAGAGGACGGGGCAGAAAGAAGTGCCTTCCAGTCAAAGGGATTGGCTTATGAACAGGTCCAGCTGTGAAAGATAGAGAATCGAGTGTGGGGAATGGCTCCAAAGCCAGCTTGTCTGAAATGCAGAGTATTGGTGAAATCAAACTAGAGAAATGGGTAAAAGGAAGACTGGAAAGGACCTTCAATGCCATCATCCTTGTCATCATCATTATCATGATAACTTTTATAGATCACTCAGGTTTGCAAAACATTTTATACATCTAACTCATTTGGTCTTCATGCTACTGGAACATAGCTTCTGTTATTAGACACTTTTCAGTGGGTCGCAGGCAAAATTCAGGAGTCTTCCTGACTGCAGGGCCAGCACTCTAGCCATTATTATATTACTCAGGTTCAAGAATATTGAAGCTTTTCTTTTGTTCTATAGGCAGAGGAGAAGGAGGGTAACTAAGTGGTACAGTGGATAGAGTGCCAGACCTGGAGTCTGAATTTTGTTTTCTGCATTTAAAAGCATGATTCTGAGTCGAGAACCACAGAGAGCCTGGCGCCTGCCAGAGGAGTCTATGATTCAAATAAAAAGGTTCTGAGCCCTCGACAGAATTTGAGAAAAACCTACTAATGTATAATTACATAATGCGCTGACATTTTCAAAGCACTTGACACACATTATCTCATTTGAGGTTCATGAGAACGTGGGAGGGATGCTCCACATGCTATCAGCATCATCATGACTATTTCATAGATGAGAAAACTGAGTCTCACCATCATACAACTAGTAAGTGGCAAACACAGCCCAGGTCTTCCCATCCTCAGGTCCCGCAGCCTTTCCAAACTACCAGATAACTCTCCAAGCTCCTCCTCCAAGTCCAAAGATTCCTTGCATCTAAGTTTCTGCTTTTCCACTTCCCTGGGAATGTATGGATCATCAGCGGTGTCTTTAACACCAGCCTTCAAAAATAATGTCTTCTACACAAATCCTATGGCCACTTGCCCTTTTGAAAGCAAAATGTATTTCAAAATAAGCTTTAAAAATCCCACCCTTCATCTGTATGAGTGCTTGCAGAGCTGACCTATCAGCTCCCCCAAAATGTCTCCATTGGACTTATAATTTTATCACAAATCCTTGAGCTCTAAAAGGACAGTAGAAATCCTACTACAGCTAGCACCAACATGACAGTATTTGTCAAGTATATTTATATTGAATATGCCTGTGTGTCATATGCATATATGAGGGAATTAGATTCCTTGGTGATCATCTCCAGTTGCCTCATTCCACTTCTCTTGAGGGCTAGCTCTCAAAGTCAGTTGTGATCCTGTTCCCTAGGCTAGCATTCTTTAGCCTCTCGGTCCTACCTGCTTTTGAATTTCCATCTTTTAAGTAGAGACTGGCAGTTGGGTAAGCAGTCTTGTTGTGCTCTCTACAGATGCCCTGGATGAGCTCAATGTCTTAAAAAAAAGAAACCCATTCATACTTTCATGGGCAGTACTACAGATAGAGGGATGGTCAGTCCATCAACCAGGCCAGTTTAGTTTTCACTTTTCCCAATTTAGTAAAAAATAAATAAATAAATAAATAAATAAACATACTCCAAACCCTTCATTGCCTTTATCTGATATTTCCTTAGAAAAGGTGATCTAACGCTTAACACTTCCTAGCTATGTGATCCTGGACAAATCACTTAACCCCAATTGCCTCAGCAAAAAAAAGTTATCTAGCTTTTATGGACAAGAACTGGGTAGGAAAGGATTCCTTGAATGGAGGATAACTGGGGGTATTTTGATTCTATTCAGAGTCAGACTATGTGAAAACAAACTAAATCAAATAAGATGAGATTTGATAAGACATCCTACCTAGCTATCTGCCAAATCTTATCCTTAGCTTATCAACCTTCAGCTTATTTTCTGTTGGTGTTGTTGGTTTTTTCCCTTAACCACCATGGACCTCAGTTTCCTCATTTTTTAAATGAGATGTTGCGACTAAACACTATCAAAGGCATCTTATAAAACAGGTGGCAAAGTGGATAGAGTGATGAATCTGGAATAAAGAAGAACTGAGTTTGAATGCAGACTCAGATACTTAACTGGCTGTGTAACTAAAGAAAGTCACTCAATCTCTGTTTAGTTTAATTTCCTCATCTGTAAGATGGGGATAATAACAGTACCTTACTCCCAGGGTTGTTGTGAGGATCAAATGAAATAATCATTGCAAAACACTTAGTGCAGTGACTGGCACAAAGTAGGTGCTTAATAAATGCTTCTTTCTTTCTTTTTTTCTATGATCTTAAGAATTTCAGTCTTAGGAAATTATTGTAAGCACAGAATGTGATGTTTGCCCCGGGCTCTGATTTTTTAATGCAAACACATGAGAAATGGGTCCGTCAAGATCTGTTGCTGAGGTAAAACTGGGTCTGAAGCTAAGAAGGAAGTTGGAGGAATAGAAACTCAAAGCTGATATGCAGATGTTGCGAGCTCCCTTCCTGCTGTTGATCAGAGTCTTGTCAGATGTTCTAATGAAAGGCTTCCCAAAAGTTAATTTTTCTCCTCATAATACAATAACCAAATTTACTTTAACACTTGAAAAAGCCCATCCATACTAAAGAGAATCAGTTGCTTAATCCTAAAATTAAAGGTTATTGCATGCAAGAGAAAATAATTACATGCTCAAAGTATGGAAAGGAGGAAACTTTTTTTAAAAAAAAAATGTAGGTATTTGTATAATTAAAGACTAATCAAGCATGAAGGGCTGCTGACTAAACCAGAAAATGAGATTGTTGGCAAGCAATATTGTAATGTAAATGCCATTTTTGTTTAACTACTAAAAAGCTGGAGGAATGATCTCTTGAACAGATTAAAAGCAAACAGCATTGATGATAAATATTTATCAGATTTCAAATGCAACACAGAGACTTTTATATTTTACATGCAAAATGTATTTGCATTGAAGTATTCAACCACTTCTCAAGGGGTGGGTGACATCCTTATTTAAAATTTCATTTTCAGATATTGTCTACTTAATGTTAAAATGCATGTGAATTAACAGGCAGGGAAAGGAACCTCTTGGAGGGCATGGAGCTCCCAGTGCAGCTATCTTTTAATTGGGACTCAGCCACATTAAACAGTACTTCTTATTAAATACTTCAAAGTTTGAAGAGGAAAAATCCTAATGTTCACATTTCTAGGCCCATAATACTTTAGCTACTATAATTATAATATTAGTTGAATGAATGGATGGATTCTTGTCATATATGGCTATATGTATACATAAAGAAGGAGCATAACCTAGTGCCCTCAGAGCCCTGCCTCTGTCTCATAGGAGATATGTGGTTATAAGCAAATAGCTTAGTTTCCCAGTGCTTCAGGAAATTCTCTTAGACCATAAGTTGTAGGAAAGGTAGAAATTTCATCATGGGGAGTTCTTTATCTATACCTTTGAAATCAGAAGTCCAGTCTAGAAATGCATTATCTTAAACCATATGTGAATTATCAACCAGAAAAGAGCCTCTGACATGAAGCCCTGATAAAATTATGTCATATCAAATAGGTCTCATCAAGTATTTCCAGGTTAAAGTTTTCTAATTGTTGCATTTAGAGGTCTTCATTGCCTTGCACATAGGAAGTGCCCACAATTCTATTTAGATGGATTTGAATGGATGAGTGAAAAGTACCATTGAGTCGCCATTTAATTACTGCAAGAAACAAGTCATCCTATAAACATGGAAGGTGGGATTTCTTAGAATTTTCCATCAATCTGATTCCTTCATTTTAGAAAAAGGGAAAGCAAGATCCAGAAAAAAATAAAAATGACTTGCCCAAGATTACATAGGTAAGCGGTGGACTTGAACTCAGGGCTTCTAGCACCCTTTCCACTGTAACATATTGCCTTATTTTGAGATTGTTCTATGTGCGCACTGTTCATTGTTGCACTGTTATGTTGGACTATATTGTTCATTGTTATGTTGTTACAGATTAAAAAAACTGTTGTTCATTGTTACAGCTACAATCTATACTAGTCACTGTTATGCTATTACAGATTATGTACAGTATTGTTCATTATTACACAGTTTTCTGACAACGAGAGTTGGGGGGGTGGATTGCTTTACCTTGGGTGTTCTTAGCTCAACAGAGAAGTGAGATGAGATTTCTTTCTTCTCTTGCTCTCTTTCTTCTTTCTTTTGTGAAGCTCCCTTCTTTGTTTCTTCCTTTTTACTGGCGTTCTGCCTATGGGCATTCTTATTTAAGAAGAGCTCTGAAGTGCCCGGATCTCTGCCTCTATTTCCCCTGATAGTGAAGCAGCAGGTTTTAATGAAAAGAACATTAAATTTGAAATGGTTCCAATCTAGTCTCTGTATCTTACTCCTGCATCCTCCTCATTCTTCTCATCCTCTCTTGCCAGGTCACCATCTCTCTGGGTCTTATTTTCCTGATCAGTAAAATAAAGGAGTTGGATGAGATTGTTTATGATGTTTCTTCTGGTTTCATAAATATGATCCTAAGAGTGTTTATAAATGTGATATGTGATCCAATTATTTTCCCTGTTTTCCTATCAACATAACCAAGCACATCATACAGGGGAAAGCTTGCTCCTTTGGCAGCCAAGATGGTCTAAGTTTGGGTGTTCAGGCAGTTGTTCTCTGCCTGGATAGCCTTGAACAAGCTCCTTCCCTCAGAAGGATTTAGTTTCTTTTTCTATAAAATGAGGGAGGGATTAAGCCAGATTCATTCATTTATTCATTCATATACCTGCTGGGTGACAGACACTGTGCTAGCCACTAGCCAAAAATAAAACAATCTCTGCCCTCAAGGATATCACATTCTATTAAAGCAAGTTCTCTCATAATTCTAAATCCTATATAAATTGGTTCCCCCTTGTTACTGGGAATACTTCTTCTGGGGCTCAGTTTCCCCCTCTGTAAAATGAGGTCACTAGCTTAGATCACCTCTGAAGTCCTTTCCAGCTAGAATTTAGGCTCCTCTCATTGTTTTGGGATTTGACTCCCAGCAGAGAACTAACTTGTGCCCAAGGTAACCAAAAAAAAGTTCCTTTTAACTTTTTTTCTAAATTATAAATCAATCTCTTTGTTGTTTTCTATTTCTTTTGGTGATACTATTAATCTATGTTGTTCCAAATCCCCCCAACCCCAAAGCAGAGAGCCTGCAGCCCTGTTTAAAGACACTTGGGGGTTCCAGAAGCAGATCATGGAGTGACAATTTGTCAGACCGAGCATCTTGATTTAATTCACTTCCCCTCTAATGTAATCATAGCATGCACTTATTTTCTGAAGATTACCAAGCATGTCAGCAACTGTCAGAAAAAGGTGGGGGAAAAACATTTTAAAGTTTATTTTTTTTTCTTTGGGGTAACTTCCTGGGAATAACAAGAAAAGATAGGTTTTTCTCAGCATTTTCTCCACTTAGGAATGATCTGGAAATTCAGAAGTAGGGGAATTTTAAGTCTCTAATCTTAAAGAATAGGTTTCCTGGAGGGCTTTAGCTCTGGCTTTTTTAAGAGTTATCAAGACATGAGGGCTATTTTCAAGGGATGCGCTCAAGGCACATGGCGGAGTGGAGTCAGTGGGAAGAGAGTGAGCTCAGAACCAGCCCAGGGGCCATCTAGCCTTCCTTTGCAAATAGCTAGGGCTAGCTTTGAAGGAGTCCCTGCCCCTCAGCCAAGTGTTCCAAGGTAATCCAACACTCCCCTCCTTCATCCCACCATCCTGAATAGAAAACTGCTTTATCAGTGAATTTGTGCCAAATTATAATCGAGATTTGAATTGCTTGAAAAACACTTTCCAATTTAAATGGACCTTGAGTTTTCATTCATGACCAAATTTCAAGCATCATGCACTTAGGCAATGCTTTCTTATTTCCTATTTAAAGTGATCAATAATGGGTAAAAAGGAAATATGCAAATGGGCCTGCCTGTGGGACATGAGGGATGAGGGAAATGAGACATGGCCCACTGGAATCTGCCTAGCAGTTACACAGCTCTTGTCTCCAGACCTATTACAGAGCTCTGGGGAAGGAAAACTACTCCCAGTCAGAATGGGTGGCTACAGTAAAACCAGTCCAGATCTCATCACCCATCTCTCCCAGAACTTGGTAGAATTTTACCATTCAATTGCTGGTGCAAATTTTATCCTTTAGTTAATTATTTTGCTCATGTTACATAATAGTATAGCACATTTAAATCAAATTTAAGAGACAGTTTTCAAAGTGTGGTTCAAAGTCCCCTCTGGGACCTCAGACACTTTGGGGGAGCAGTCCTGCAATTCTCTAAATTGTCTTTATAACAGTAGCAAGACATTTTGATTTCTAATACAGCAAATATCAATAGCTAACCCACATAATCTAAAGCTCTTAGGGGAGTCCTCAATCATTTTAAAGACAATAAAGGGGTCCTGAGACCAAAACAAAAGTTTGAGGACTATTTGGTACAATGGTCAGAAAGACAACTTTGGAATTAGGAAGAGATCAGTTCAAGTCCTGACCCTGATCCATGTGACCATGGGCAAGTCACATCATTTCTCAGTGCCCTAGGTGCCAACCTATCCTGATATAGGGAATTTCTTTATCTGAGACTTTCCCCTGTATAAGTGAAATTATAATCTAATGGCTATCCCTATATAATAACAGTAAAGAAAGAGAGAAGTGTTTTTTTAATCTACTATAACTCATTTTATATCTATTATTTCAATTGATCATCATGAGAATCCTGTGGGATCATACATATGACTATTCTTATCTCCCATTGTCCATATGAAAAACAACTGAAGCTCAGAGAGACTGAGTGGCTTCCTCTGTTCTCCAGGTTCAAAGCTCTTTCCATTGTTTCACGCTCCCAGATCACTCCAAACTATAGAAGTAGCCATAGTATGACATTCAGTTTTTTCTCCTGGCGTGAGAATGTTGGCGCATTTAACTTAATCTCAAAATATATTTGTCTCATAGCACCCCATCAATGAGATGGGGTGATAAATATAATTGTGATAAATATAGTTGGAAAGTCTGAGAATGTTACTGTGGGAAAAAAATCAGTTAAAGAGAGCCTGGTAAAAACCAACACAAGCTCCTGGAATGGAGGATGGTGTGAATAGCCACCATTTTTCAGGTTCTTGGGCTAACCCTTTAAGTGCTGGGGTGGGGAAGGGTTTAAATCGAAGGGTTCTCAAATACTTTCCTGCCTTCTTAGGCATAGTATATTGGATATACCTTTGCCCTTTCTTGATCACAAGGGGTCCTCATTATAAGCAGCAATTTTAGTAATACATTGTACAGAGCAGGTCAGATAAAGTTACTAGTGGAAGAGCCATATATACAGAATTCCTCCCTACCTCAGTTTCTTATATAGATCATAGAATGATTCACATTGGGGCTCATCTGTGTTTGGGGGGCATGAAGTTTATTGATACCAATGTCTGGGCCATTTCCATCTTCTCTTCCCCTTCCCTGTCTCCCACACACAGGGTAACTTGAGTTTACAAAAATTCTAAAGGATCTGGTCCCATGGAGCAGAAAAAAAGGGAATGAATAGCTGCCACACACTGCAGAGAACAAAAAGGATAAAGTATTTCCCACGTGAATTCAGACTAGGATTCTGTAAACCCCTGAGCAAAGGTCATAATTGCACAAAGCTGATTCTGGAGGCAATCTAGATATAGGAAATAAAAAGCATTGGCCCGATTTCCTTTCTCTCTGTTTCCCAGCATCTTCTAGGGTAACACGTAATTCATTAGATACTATTTAACCTGGACTGATTGTTGGCTGAACGCAGTCACAGAGCTCTCCCTAACAACACTCATAGGTAGTCAGAATACCTGGAGGATGATCCAATCCAACTTGAAAACAGTCATTTCACATGTGACGTACAAGAAAAGAGGCAATGAGCATGGATGGCTAGTGGCCAGAGGGTCCATCTTTGGAAGCAGAAAGATTTAGGTTTAATACTTCCTCTGTCACAACTTGCATGACCATGGGCAATCACATGATCCCTGAGCTTCATTACCTACCTGTTAGAGAGAGAGAGAGAGAGAGAGAGAGAGAAGTTAGACAAGATGGTCTACATCTAGGGTCATCCTGTGACATGTTAGCCCTGGAATCATGAGTCTCTTATTTAATTTCTCAACAACCCCAGTTCATAGCCTAAATTTCTAAGTTACAGCTGCATGTCTCCTATACTCCCCCCCAGAAATAACCTATCCCTCTCCTCCACCCCCTGGCAGACCAACTTTCCCTACAACCTGACCAAGAGTCATATTCCCAGAATTCTAAGAGAAGGTTGTAATTAATTGCTGACCAACAATCTAGATCTGAGAAGTTTATTTTGGCCTGGGTGGCAGATCCTGAGGGTGCAAGGAAGGGGGGAGCAGGAAGTGGGGAATCTTTGTACTCCCTGTTAAGGAGCAAGTTGGATGCATGGAAGTCCCTGAAGACGTCCTGAGTCTAGCCAGGAGAGTTGCATGGAGAAGTCGGGATCTTTCTAGGGGCTTAGGAATTGATGTGCTTAGCAAATGAAAGCTCAGTCTCCGATTTGCATTGATGCGATTTTCCACCTATAATGTCTGTCTAACATGCACATTGTGCTGAATTTCTTCATATTTCTGAAAAGAAGAAATGAAGAAATATGTTTATACTTCTGCCCTCCTGTGAAGGTGCCCATTGTCCCATTGCCCAATACTGGAATAGATCTTGCCTCTTAAATCTACCCATTTCAAATAGAACGTGAGAGAGTAATTATGGATTCCCCAAATAAAAAGATTTTGCCTTATTGCTTTGATAAAGATTTGCCACCCGTGACCCTTTAAATATTGACCTGAGGCTATAAAAATATCACTCCTTATTGATCACATGGTTATTAAAGTCAGTCAAATGCTGGATTTATATGTCAAACACTTGTAATATTTCCTGTAAATATTAGGGCAAAAGAAGGGGATGATAATGCCACTGTGGGCTGTCACGTTCGATTCATACAGCTTTTTGTCACCGAACAATAATAAAATTGTCATCAAGAATTTCATTATTGATGTCAAGCATTGGTCCCCAAACTTCCCATTTCTACAAGGATGTGTGAGTCCAGAAGTAGGAATTGTTGTGAAAAGCAGGACAAGCAGAATCTGGGGTAACCAGCCTAAAGCGTGTACACTGCTGCCATGGCTTCTTTAAGGGGTGCAAGGGAACCCAGTCTGGGGTTGGGGAGGAACTCCCCAAGCCAACTTTCTGGGAGTTTCCTATTTCATTTCATCATTCCTGCTATTAGGGGCTAAACTCTGCTCAAGGATTTCAAGTCACTATCAGTACCCTCAACATTTGGTACCCTGGACAGAGCTCCAGTTGCCCCTCTATTTTTTTTTAAGATTCTCAAATTTATTTTATTTAAAGAAACAGAATAAGGAAAAAGAAAAACAGAAAAGGAATACAAAACAAGATGAAACAAAAGAGAACACTGTCATATGTTCAGAAGATTCAAAGTACGTGACAACAAATATCAGTTCAAGTAGATAGAGCATCAGCCCTGAAGTCAGGAGGACCTGAGTTCAAATTTGATCTCAGACACTCCTCAACACTTCCTAGCTGTGTGACCCTGGGCAAGTCACTTAACCTCAATTGCCTCAGCAAAAAGCAAAACAAAAAACTAAAAACTAAATATCAGTTCAAGAAAGTGTATATATTAGAAGAAGAAATTATATTCATAAGTGTCCATCTTTATTTCCTGGTAAATTGTTCTTTTGTTCTCTGCTGCAGATCTTTTTTACTTTATTCTTTTTTCCCACTTTCATTCCCTGCCCTCATCATCCCCAAGCAGTCTACAGTTAAAAAAGGATAAATTTAGATAGATAGATAGATAGATAGATAGATAGATAGATAGATAGATAGACAGACATGTAGATATAGATAGATATAGATATAGATATGTAGATATATATGTATATGTAGATATATACATACACAGACATATATCTTTTCTATACCTGCTGATCCTTTTGTTTTAATTATGCTTCTAACTTGCCTTGCTATTACTTAATCTCCCTCCACCCATGGATCCTTCCCTTGTCTTCTCCCCACAACCTTTGCTTCCCTATCCACCCATCTCCCCCCCCTTTTATTTCTTTATAGATTTTGGAGGGTGCTATACTTTTCATGTTTATTATATATGTAATATTGCCTGTTTAACCCATTCCTGATGTGAGTAAGTTTTCAGAACTACAAGCCCTCCTCCCTCCTCTAATGCTTCTTTGTCTGTTCTTTGTACCTTATTTGTATGACATAGTTACTATTTTTACCTCAACTCTGCTCCAGTCTTTCTTTTGAGATTCTCTATTGTTGATGTTAATCTTAAACATATGTTATACATTTCCCTTGTAAAAAAAAAAAAAAAAAAAAAAAACATGGGACAGCTAGGTGGCCCAGTGGATAGAGCACCAGCCCTGAAGTCAGGAGGACCTTAGTTCACATCTGGCCTCAGACACTTAACATGTCCTAGCTGTGTGACCCTGGGCAAGTCACTTAACCTCAATTGCCTCAGCAAAAAACAAAAAAAAAAAAAACCATAAAAAATTTATCCATGTTGAGTTCTTTGAGATTAATCTTTAATATTGGCTTTTATATGTTAAATTCTCTATTAATTAAAGGTGTGGCTGATAAAAAGTCCTGAAAATCTGGAAGCTCATTGAATACCTCGTTCTTTTGATTGTTGGTTGATATGATTCCAGGATCTGCAGTCTTTTATTGTGGCTGCTGCTAAGTCCTGTACAATTCTAATTGTAGTCCTAGCATATTTGAATTGTTTTTTCTTGTTTCTTGAAAATTTTTCTCTTTAATCTGGGGTTTTCAAAATTTAACAGTAAAGTCCTTATGTGTTTTCCACATAAGATCTGGTTGAGGTGATAATTGGTGGATTTTTTCTATTTCTACTTTTCCCTCGTGTTCTATCACGCCAGGACAATTTCTTGGATTATTTCTTGCATTATTGTGGCAAGGGCCTTTTTTGGTCACAACTTTTAGGCAGTCCAATTATTCTTAAATTTTCCCTTCTTGATCTCTTCTCCAGATCTGTTATTTTTCTTATAAGATGTTTCACATTCTGTTTTATTTTTTCATTCTTTATAATCTGTTTTGTTGTTTCTTGGTGTCTCATAGTTTCACTGGCTTCCCTTGCCCCATTCTAATTTTCAAAGAATTATTTTCATCTTTGAGACTATCTTCTTTTCTAGTTGGTTAACTTTTTTCCATAATCTTGTTTTTCTTGAATTGTTTTTATTATTATTATTTAGTTTATCCTCAATGTCTCTCATTTGATTTTTAAATTCTTTTTTGAGTTCTACAAATTCTCTCTGGGCAGGGGGCCATTTCTGGTACTCTTTGGGGTAAAAGCCTTTCTTACTTCAGTGTCCTCCTCTGAAGATGAACCTTGAGATTCCCCATTCCCATAGTCTGTTTCTATGGTGGGGTTTTTCTTCCTAGCAAGTTCTTTTTTTTTTAATTACAGGTATTAGTGTAAGCACTTCCAAATGGGAAGGGGGGACATGGTGCCTCTGGCTTTATTCAGCTGTCTCCTCTGACCTGGAACCCCAGACAAGAACCAGCCCCTCAGCGAGTGCCCACAGCCTGCAGCATTCCTGCCCTGCTGCCTCTGCACTCCCAGTGTGCTGGTTCCTTATCACCCAGGGCCACATCTCTGCAGCACAGTTGGGCCTGGCATTCCCTCAGTCTTTCCAGACTCAGACCCCATCCCACAAACAATCTGGGAGGTGAAAGTTTCTGTGGTTCCTGCTGAGGCTCCAGCTACACCCAGCTGGCCCGAGGGGTCCCCACTTGGCATTTCTGCAAGCTAGCTGGAGGTGTTTGCACTTCACAGGGGTTAATGCTGGCCCCAGGTTTTTCTTCAGATCTTGTTGTTTTGTACCAGGAGGACCCGTGTTCTGCCCCAATTTTTCATTTTTTTACCAATCTATGTTCGCCCTGAGGTCCAAATTTGTTCTAGTTGTGGGGAAATTTGGGAGAGCTTGAAATTTACTAACTTACTTCGCCACCTTCCCAGAATCCTGCCAGCTGCCCCTCTTTATTTATGATTCTAGTACATAGGTACCAATCAATCAATTAACAAATATCTATTAAGCACTTACTGTATACTAGGCATGGTGTTTTGTGTTGGGGATACAAAGAGACAGATTAAATACTTGAATATATATGTTCTATCAGGGAGATCACATATATGTGTGAATATACATGTACATGCATATGTATACATTTATATATACACATGCTATATAACAAATATAATATATACGTGTGTATATTACATGTGTGCATGTATCTATATTGCATATAGAACGCAAACATATATTTATCTGTTTTGTTTTGTTTTGACCGGACTTGTGACTTCAGTTGGAGAAGGGAATTCCTCACTCCAATGACTAATGCAGATTCTGCAATTTGCAATCTCAGAGAGATCCCTGGGGCGCTGAAAGGTTAAGTGATTTGCCCAGCATCATACAGCATACGAAATATGTACAGAATCCTTCCATGATAATGGGAAGGAAAGGGGCAGGTCACTAGCAGCTGGAAGACCCAGAAAGGCTTCATGGGGCTGGGGTAGGATGGGAGATTGAGCTGAACTCTGAAGAAAGCTAGGGGAAAGGAGAAGTCAGGGTAAGGAGGAAGAGTATATTCTAGGCAGTCTCCTAGAGAAATGTACCAATAATGTACTATCTATCAATAAAACAAAATTAACCTTGTGAAAACCTTCACATGAGCCCCGAGCCCTGAGTGTATATAGGTGGGGGGTGTATACACAACCTGTGGCTCTTTGTGTCCATAGTAAAACAAGCTAGCCATGGCACACACATCCCCCAGACGTGCACACACTGCTTTATGTGTCTCACTCTGCTTTATGTGCCTTCACCAAAGTAAAATCTTCCTGGGCAGGTGCTAACCTATTAGCTGGGTCTGAGGAAAAACAGCCGAGAACTCAATAAGTCAACAAAAATTAATTAAATGTTCCAGGCAGCTTCCGAATGGTCCGGCAGTGACTATCTCCCTAAGAGCATTCGGGATCCTTGGGGGGAGAGAGCCCCCCGCCCAGACATCCCGAGACCCCCCGGCTTCTCCCCAGACATCTGGCCATAACCAAATGCTTTCAGATGAGTAATCGAAAGAAACCTTTTGTCAATCGCCAGGGAGTCTTTCCGGCCGACCTTCGATTGGAGCCTAAGTGCAGACCCGCCAGCCTCGGGGAGGTATTTGGAAGCATTTCTAATGGCATTTTGATGTACATGCCCAAAATTGATGTCGGAAGGATCATTGTAAAGTCCCAAACAGTGGAATATTGAGGACATTTTCAGGTGGCAGTCAGATTCTGGCTGGGTGAGCCCAGTATATTTTCTCATGTCACACTTGATTAGGTTCACAGGGAAGTGGAGAGAGTAAAAAATTCTCTTATTACCACGGCCCTGCCGTCTCAGCCTCTTTTCCCTGTGAATGCAACATTAGTTTTTGTCCAGAAGTCTAACTGCTTTCTACAGTTTGGGGAATTGTAAAGCAGAAACAATTTCCCCAGCTAGGCTGACCTTCACAGTAATGAGAAATGACTGGAATTTCTCTAACGTTTGGGGAGGGTTGGGAAGGGGGGTGGCGAGAGAAGGAATACGCTTGTTTTACCTGGTATTCTATTGTGGGCATCTATTTGGCACTCGGGGCCTAATTTTTTTCCATTCAGGAGATTACATGGACTATTGCGCCATCTGACCCAGCCGTCAGCCCACGAGTGGGTAGAGAAATGACAGTAATGCACTCGAAACCTTTGGTTATCACAACAGAGATGGCATTTTGTTTCAGCCATTAAATGAATAAATATTTCTTCTCCTGGGGAATGGCTATCTTCATTTACTCTCCGGCCCTTCCTCGGGTGATGAACAAAGGTGTCAGGAAATTTAAAATTCATTACCAGGCTAAGCATGTCCCGGCCCCCTCTCTGGTGCCCTTGGAGGATATGACGGACACACGTTTTCCCAGCATGCCCAGGACTTCCAATGCCGAGCTGCCATCTTACCAGCCAACGGCCCTTCCTTTGGAGATATTTCTTCCCATATTCCTGATCACTTTCCCTGAGAACGAGGCTAAGGTTTTGGGGAATTTCCTGGCTACTACTTTTGTCTAGATTTTTTCAGATTTTACAGTGTTTTTATAGTTACCTATAAAAGATCATATTTATTCCATTTTCCTTCTCCAAGGAAAGTTATTCTTTAATCAAATAACACAAAGGGAAAATAACTGATTCTCTATATTTAATCTGTAAACCTAAGTGAGGAGAAGAGCCCGACAGGCACATTTAAAATAAACGGGATATTTTAAAAATAAAAGAATTATTTTTTTCCTGTATTCCTGGTCATTTACCCTGAGAATGAGGCTAATGTTTTAGTTAATTTCATGGTTACTACTTTTGTCTAGATTTTTTCAGATTTTACAGTGTTTTTATGGTTACCTGTAAAAGATCATATTTATTGCTCATTTCTCCAAGGAAAGTTATTCTTTAATCAAATAACAGAAAGGGAAAATAACTGATTCTCTATATCCAATCTATAAACCTAAGTGAGGAGAAGAGCCTGAAAGGGACATTTAACATAAAAGGGACATTTAAAAAATAAAAGAGTTATTTTCTTCCTATACTTCTGGTCATTTACCCTGAGAATGAGGCTAATGTTTTGGTTAATTTCATGGTTACTACTTTTGTCTAGATTTTTTCAGATTTTACAGTGTTTTTATGGTTACCTGTAAAGATCACATTTGTTCCATTTTCCTTCTCCAAGGAAAGTTATTCTTTAATTAGATAACAGAAAGGGAAAATAACTGATTCTCTATATTCAATTTATAAGCCTAAGTGAGGAGAAGAGCCTGAAAGGACATATAAAATAAAAGGGACACTTAAAAAAATAAAAGAATTGTTTTTTTTCCTGTATTCCTGGTCATTTACCCTGAGAATGAGGCTAATATTTTGGTTAATTTCATGGCTACTACTTTTGTCTAGATTTTTTCAAAGTTTACAGTGTTTTTATGGTTACCTTTAAAGGATCATATTTATTCCATTTTCTTTCTCCAAGGAAAGTTATTACTTAATTAGATGAAAAAAAAGGAAAATAACTGATTCTCTATATTCAATCTGTAAACCTAAGTGAGGAGAAGAGCCTGAAAAGGACATTTTTTTTAAAAAGTCCAGTAGACAGTCAAGTTTATGTTCATTGTCACATTCTTCCCCTTGGTGAGGAAATGCAGAGGCATGATGGGCACTGGTCCATCTGGGGACTCCCACTCACCAGCTATATGTCCCCTGTTCCTTTGTCTTTACTCCTGTGGGTCAGAAACTGTAAACCATCTCTACGGCCAATTAGATTCAGATTTCTGGGCAGAGTTCTGAGGAAGTTAATATCACCATTGAAGTAATAGTAAAATTTAGTTTAATTCCATTCATCAAGCATTTATTTAGCGTTTACTGTGTACCAAGCACTATACTAAATGCCTCAGATATGAAATGAAAGAATCTGCTCTTAAGAAGAAAGAATACCAAATTGAGAGTTTAGAACCAAATCTACCTCTAGATAATGGTGTGACCTGACTGTGAAATAAGAGGAGGTGCTGGGATTTTCCCAAAAGACTCTGTGTGAGAACTATCCGGTGGGGTTCACACAGGGGATCAGTTTCTTCATCTTTTAAATAAAATGTTTGAACTTAAAGCTCTCAAAGATCTCTTTGAGCCCCATATTTTAAGATTGTGCATGGAAGGCATTAATATTTTCATGCTCCAAATATCCAAAGATACAATTTTAATAGCCCCAAGTTTCTAAAATAGATACCTAGAGTTTCAAAATGCCATTTCAATACATTTGCTTATCTACAATTGAAATATTTTTAAGTGATCAGAATTCTGCTAACACAGGGTACCCTAACCATCTCAGGGATAAGGATCCCACTCAAGGCCTTCCCGATATTTTAAACAGCTTAACTTCTTTTGAATTACACTTTAATTGAATTACATGACTGGTTTGTAGGATTCCGTGCCCTAAATCCACTGTGAAGTTCAAAGAGTGATGTGGGGTTCATCCTTCCCCATGGGAAGTTATTGGTTGATCAAAAATTCAGAGCCATTAATGGAATGAATCAGTGAAGAAACCCTAGATTAGAGTTCAGTGACCTTTCAGATGCGCCATTCCAGGTCTTCATTTATCCCTCCTCATTGGGGTCTGTATGTCAATAGAATCTTCTCTGACCTCACCCCTTCTTCAAAAATAATTATAAACTGAGAACTCTCATGTCATCTGGGACTCAAGAAATAGAAGGATCATGATGAGACATAGGAAAAAAACCTCAGGTGCCCAGGACTATTCAGGTGGTTTGGTGAGGTCTAAATAAGGCCATTGTGAAAAAGCAAGCAAATATCTTTGAAGCTTGAACAGAATCTGTCCTTTCAGGAGTAGGGGAGGGAGTAAAAAAGCTGGTTTCAGTTTCAATTCCAACTCTGGGATTTAGAGAAATAGCTGTTTAGAGCCAGAAAGAATTTTTGAGGTCATTAAGTTCAACACTTTGATAGGGAAAGGGACTTGTGCAGGATTGAATAGTTTACTGAGTACCTACTATGTGCCAGGCACTGAATTAAGCAATAGCTTATACAGTAGGATTCAGAATCAGGATTTTCAAGTCACTTAACCTCTGCTTAACTCGGTCTCCTCGATTGTAAAATGAAGATAATAATAGCATCTGCCTCAGATTAAGTCACAAAGGATGAGCAGTTATGGATGGGTTATGAAATCATCATTATACATCTTCACCCCATCCCATCCTAAATCCCACTTCTCTTTCAACTTCCTGATTATGGTTGAGAATACCACCATCCTTCCAGTTATTCAGGCTCCTGATAACATATCAGATTAGCTCCTCTCTCTCCTTTCAACCACATCCATCTAACCAGCCAGCTCCCAAATTTTAAATAATTTCTCTCCTCTTTGTTAGTGACTCAACGTAGGTCACATAGCTATTAAATGACTTTCAATTTGAATTCAAATCTTCCAGTCTCTGAGCCCAGCCCCATATTCACTCTGACAAATAGAACTGTGGAAGTCAAAGCTATTTAAGATTTGGAAACTGGTTGGTTAGATGGATATGGGTTAAGGGAGAGTGCAAAAATGAATATGATAGGATGTCGGGAGACTGGCTTATAGGAAGGATGAGAAGTTGAAAGATCGGTGGATTTGGAGAAAAAGATAATGTAATGGGATCCACAATGCAAATCACTTCTTAGCTCGTCTTGTGGGACTCATTCCAAATGAAAATGGGAATTGGCACTTTGATCTCTCAGAGAGTGCTCTCCAAAGGGTTTTTCTACATCCAAGACCTGGCTATGGAACAAGAGGAGGTCCTGGGGTTTCCCCACAGGCCCCCCTCTAATGGGGGAATTCACTGAGACCATTTGCGCTATGGCCTACAGTCTACAGTCGTTCTGTAGAAGTTTCTATCCTGTCACAAAAGGCACATTCAGATATCTGAGAAGATTCTTTTCATGCCCTTTATTCCACTTATTATAATATATATTATATGTCATATAATATATATTATTACCAACCAAGCTAATCAGGATAGAGTCCAAAGAATCATGCCTTTTTGCTCATGTATTGTCAAAGTGCAGAGGTGCTGATGGGAAAAGTAGTACTGAAGATCCTGTCTTTTAAAAACAAAAAAAAAAACCTTAAAAACTGAGAAAATGACAAACTCTGAGAAACACTAACTACTAAGAACAATATTTAGGTGTCCCAAAAGTCTTAGTGCAGTTTCAAAGTTTTAATAGCTTAAAACTATACTAAGACTTTGGGGATATCCTATATTTATAATTTGTTTATTTATTTCAAAAACATTTGCTAAGAATCTACTGCCTACAAAGCAACAGTATTGGACTTTGTGGATTGGTATAACCCAAAAATTATCTCCTGATGGCCAATATTTAGAGGATAGGCCTTTCCATACCAAACTAGGATACGCCTGGGTCGGCTGGTCACCAGGAAGGACCTCACTCAGCACCTTTCCAGCTCAGGACTGGTCAGAGCTTCTTAACTGAATTAGCAAGGGACTTGGTCTCTGTTTCTCTTTGGCCAAAGAAATAAGGCAGAGTACAGGATCTGGAGTAGGTAAACATGGGTTTGAATATTGCTAATCTGTGTGTCATTGAGTAAATCCCATCACTCCTCTTGATGGCAATTCTTCCTCTATAAAATGAGATGGACAAGATCATTTTTAAGGTCTCTACCAGCACTGTCTCTAGGCTCACATGAGACTGTGAACTTTCTTGGATCAATATACTCTTCAAATGGAACACTGAGTAAAGCTGGACAGGTGGAAAATTGTCTCTTGCTTCATCTAAAATGCAGCGATCTTGGATTATTCCAGCAATCCTGGATTAGTTCCATAGTTATAGAAAAACTACTACTGAAATACACAAATTAGAGCACAAAGTTTATGTTTATAGGAAGAGAGAATTACAGTCCATTTGCTTCCACCAAAACCTTTGTAATTGAATACAAGATGTGGGTCTCAAATGAAATAATAAAACTATTTAAATGTATTTTAAATAGCAGCAAAACATGGAAACAATAGAGTCAGTCTTTCATCCCAAGGCTGGTTCAATAATCCATGGCACTGTCTGGTGAGAGGTCAGAAAGAGGTGGAATAAACCCAGAGTATCCCCAATGGTTCTAATTTAGGCCAGAAGCATTGGAAAAAAAACATTTTATTAGTTGTGACACATAAAACAATAGATGTTTCATCTCTAGGAATACCTATAATCAGTTCAGATCCAATGCTTCAAGGCTTGGCTCTCATAATCTGGCTGGGTTTGTTCTCTCTTTATGATAACAGTGACAAATCACTCTGCTCGAGATATTATTAAGTTAAAAATAAACGCACAAAATGCTTTTACAACGTATTTTGTGATTCTCCTACTTTCCAGGTTGGTTACAAGTGTCTGTAGCCCATGTGTGCATAATGGAAAGAGTTATATCTGCACAGAAATAAAAAAATGGCTAATCTCCAAAAGCCTTTTTTGCAATTTTCCCACAACGTTCCTGAATCCACCTTAATCAAACTGCTCCTTAGACAGCCCACAAATGTCTTGACAAAAGGCCACAACAGCTTAGTGTGAGAAGAGGTGACATAGTAGAGTGATGAAGATGATGGTCTGAAGTACTAGACTGAAATGTTAACTGCAAGTCCTAAGACCTCAGTTTCTGCATCTATAAGGTGATATAAAACCAAAAGGTATTAATAATTTTTAAAAGGGAGGTGCTTTGTAAGAGTAAACATGATATAAATGTTAAATTGTCTACTTCTAGAAACTGCAATCTCATCTCATAGTTGGAAGGACCTCAGGGGGCCAATAATGTAGTCAAATCCACATGTAAACTAGAATCTCTCTATAATTTATCCCCCAAATGACTATTCAGACATGACATGAAGACTTCCAGAACCCTGATCTTATAGTAATCATCTGGGTGAACTTTGAAATAGCCAACTATTGGAATATTTCCAAAAACTCTGTTCCTTGGGGTTCAGCAAACAACCAGTGTGGGTATTCTTTCCACCCTTTTCTCTGAGTTTTCCTGCCCTTTATTTAATATCTCTCTCTCTGTGTATTGTACACAGTATCCAGATGAAAGTCTTTTACTAAGCTAAGTGAGTCACTCTTCTCTCATCTTTTTAACACTCACCTAATAGAAGGAGGAGAGTAAGGAAGGGAAGAGGAGCATGGGATCGGAGGGAAGGGAGAGGCAAGATTATGTGCAAAATGACAGAATAATTTAGATATGCTTTAAATAATTCTTTAAGGTGCAGAGTTCAATTCTAGATAAGTATCAGCACATGAAAGCCTCATTAGAACCAAGCAGAAATTGAGCAGAAGCTGCTGATACCAAGAGAAAGTATTTGCATATTATGAATCCTTTATCATAAAAGCTATTGTCCATGCTTAGCCTAAGAACAAAAATCTATATTATATGAGTAGCGCTGTTGTAAAGTCCTCCTGAGATAACTCGTTGGGACATGGAGGTGTCCTTGGATTCATGAAAGCCAAGGGGAGAACATAGTTTCTAGGATGTCAAAAACTAAAAAGTTCAGCACCTTAAAGTTCAGCACCAAGGATAGAAGAATGGATGATCTACCATCTCAAGATCAGCCAGGACAAGTCAGAGACATTCATCTCAGAGAGTTGGCTACCAAGTAACCGATTCTGAGGAAGGTCGCAACTGGTGAAACTTGTCTACTAAGACATGGAAGGATAAAAATTTATATCAGTGGCTATAGATAGAGACAAAATCAATTGGGAGGCCACACCGAAATCTGCTAGCATATTGACCAAATAAAGTTTAAGAAGGTATTCACCCTATGTTCATTAACAACTGAAATTTAATATTTATACCATGTTTACTCTTGCAAAGAACCTCCCTTTTAAAAATTAGCAATACCTTTTGGTTTTATATCACCTATATTCCAAAAAAAGAAAATCTTTTCCTCTCTTTCCCAGTGATCTTTTGTGATGAAGAATTAAGAGAATAAGAAATTCATCCACTGAGTCCAACATTATAAGTGGTTTTTCAGACCCATAGTCATCCCCAAACACACCTCTACAAAGCAAGGAAGGATGAAGTCTTTTCATCTCTTCTTTGAAGACAAACTTGGTCATTATAATTTTCACAGCACTGTTCTGTTCTTTCCACTTACATGTTTGTAACCATGGGGTCTGTTGTTTTCCTGGTTCTGCTTACTTTGATTTGCATCTGTTGGCACAACTCTTTCTATATTCCTCATATACTTTTTTCTTGGAACACAGTTATATAACATTACATTCATGCTCTCATTTAGTCATTCCCCCAATTGATGGGCATCTTTGTTTCCAGTTTTTTGATATCAGAAAAAAAGTGTTGTGATGAATATCTTGATATATATGGGAAGAATCCTTTTCACACACATTATCTCATCTGATTTTCACACTAACTTTACAATATAAATAGTTCTTTTATTACTACTTCCATTTTACAGATGAAGAAATAAAATTTCATCAAAGTTATGCCCAATATCATGCAGCCAATAAGTGTCAGAATTGTAATTTACAGTAGTAACATTAGACATATTGGAAACTTTGTTCTCAATCTAAGACATGTGTTATTAGCAAACACATCAGAGATCTAATGGGGCCCAAATTTAGATTGGGATCTAATCCAATAAACATTAAGTGCTTACCATTTTTCCAGATACTGTGTTAAAGGCTGGGGATACAATTAATAAAAGAGAGAGAGAGAACTTAATGGGGGGAGGAAGAAAATGAATAAAAGAAAGCAGGAAAAAAGTGAATGAGACACCAAGGAATACTCTTTCCTAAGTTCTGAAACCAGGCAGAGAAGTAGATGCAAAGTGAAATGACATAAGTTAATTTCTGCCCTCTATAAGTAAAGCATTTGGTACTCTTTGACCCCTCCTCCCGCCCTCCAATCAGTGAGGAGAGGAGGCAGAAGGACCGGATGTCAATCAAAGTTTGAGTTCAAAATATGGTAATGATGTGATAAGCTTAATGAGAGGGGAGGGGGAAGGCAGGGCATCTAAGAAAGGGGCACAACCAACAAGCTCCCAGAGCCTGCCATAGGATTCATTGAGTTTCCAGGACTTTCTCTTCCAGGAAGTCTTTTCTTGCCCACTTAGCCTTTACAATTAATAACAGTGGTAAGTTCATGAGCCCCATTTTAGCTCTGGAACCATCTCTTTTTGAGATAACCTATTTTCTAATGTTCAGCACTATTACTGTTTGAATACTAGTTTACAAAGTTCTTCAAAGAGAATTGCATTAAAAAATGTGTCCAGAAGATTACAGGATTGCCTCAAGAATTTCTGAAATGGAATGCAATTTTCTTTGCATCTCCTGGGATTATTTCCCATAATTTTATTGTTTTATATTGAGCATTTTATAAAGTTTCATACAGCAAACAGATTATTGACCCCTTCTTGGGGAGAAGTTGGTTGTAGAGAAATCCATCCTGAATAGTCATATTTTTAGTGATGATGACTATAATAGGGACCAAAGAACCGAAGCTCAAAGTTCCTTCTTTTGTTTACTATTATAAATGCATGCAGTCAGAAAGCTTACAGGTGAAGAAAGGGTACACAATTACTTCCTATTTTATCTGAATTTCTTTTCAAAAAAAAATAATGCCATATGTGAGGATTTTCATCCAGTTTTCTTCAGCATAGTCACCTCACTGACAGAGAAAAATGTATCATGGTTTCTTTTTAAGAGACAGATTTTTAATTGTAGAATTTAATTGAAAGCTACTTAGAGGCAGTGTGCATAATGGATAAGGCACCAAACCCGTAGTCAGGAATCCCTAGATTCAAACTCTGATACAGAAACTTACTAGCTGTGTAACTCTGAAGTCTTCCTCATTAAGTCATTAAATCTTTCTTAGCATTATCTGTAAAGGGAGAATACTTAACTCAGTGATCTCCAAATCAAGGAACCATGATAGTTCACAACAAAGTGGCTTACAGGACCTTGGACAGATCCCAAATGGAAAGTGTGGATACTCAGTAAATATTGTAATAATAAGTTACAAACAATGGATATCTAGACACAAATCTGGTTCATCTTTAATATTTCCAAGATGTTATTGTTTTTTTTAATCCTATGATCATCTAATTCATTGTCTTATCAAAAGCAGGGTAATAATAATAATAATAATAATAAACCACCTGCACTTGTGTAATCTTTGACAGCGCACTTAATCTCCTTTCCCCTGGGGGGGGAGGTTAAATTAGATGGCCGTTATGTTACCATCCAGTTCTCAACTCCTGTGGTCATAGATGTTCACTTCTATAGGATCCCCAATGCATTTGCTTGTTATCTTTAATATATATGCTTCTGCTAGAAGAGTGGGAGTGGGGAGATGGAGGGGGGAAATGCTATAAATATATTAAAATGTACTTCCTGATTCTATGAACAAGTACAACTAAGGTTTTGAAAGACGATTTAAAATATGGTCTGATATACTTCCATCTCCACTGAAGAAAACTCAGGTCTTAATGGACATTTTTTTCTTTTTGCCATGCTCAGCACTTCACCACCAACAGGCCAACTTCAACAAATCCATGCTGAATAATGACAAGTACAGGGCAATAAAGAGGCAGGAGGGCAGGACTAGGCTTTTTGCCACTGATCTATAGCCCTGCATTAGATCTTGGGACATTATGCCAGAGAGTCTCCTTCCCCTTTTTTTTCGTTCTTTTTTTTTTGGCTCAGTTCCTCTTGCTCTGCAAAGATAAATCTTTCCTTCTTTCTGAAAAGTATCTTGGTGTTATAGAAAAAGATGTCTATATAGATATGGATGTAATGACAATGAAATTGTATCTTCATGATTTTTTTTTAATTTGTGGAATAAAATAAACATTTCCATCCCAGAGTAAAATAAAATATTACACATATGCATATACAAAATAATCTTCATTTGCTGATTATTTCAAAGTAACTCTGACCACAGCTCAAGGTCTGCTTGTCTTATAGATAGATACCTCTTCCTGAGATCTTTTGAGGGGGAGACCAGTTTTAATAAATTTTATTCCAAATCAAAGACAATTTGAGTGACCAACCCCTTGTAGTATCATCTCTCCCTCCCTTTCATCATCATTCTCCTGAATTGTCTCATGTCACTAACAAGCTCCTGGTTTCTGTGTAGACCTTACACTTTGTTTTGCTTTTTTTGCTAAGGCAATTGAGGTTAAGCGACTTGCCCAGGGTCACACAGCTAGGGAATGTTAAATGTCTGAGACAAGATTTGAACTCAGGTCCTCCTGACGTCAGGGCTGGTGCTCTATCCAGCACCCCACCTAGCTGTCCCAACCTCACATTTTTCAATAAATAAATGAATAAACAAAGCATCTCTGATCCCTAATAGAGGGAGATAACACATGTAGGAAAGGCTGGCCAAGAAGAAAGTCTTTATCTAGGGAGTCAAAAGGGTGCTAAGTAGATCCAAAGAGCAGCTGATTGTCATGCCCTTTCTAGTAGCAATTGTACTATTGATTTGATTGCTATCAAAGCAAATGGGGGGGATGAAGAGGGGGAAAGACAGGAACAGCAGACAGATGGCAAGATGTCCAAGGTAGATGGATGCAAAATGGGAAGCTCTGGGGCCTGATCCCATTGACTAGACTTCATAGTATTTGGCTCTCTCTTTTTTTTTTTCTCCTTCCATTTTCCTTTCCCCTCTCTTCTTTCTCTTTTTTTTCTCTTTCTGAGCCACCCCCTTCAAAGATTCCAGCTTCTCCTCATATTCTTCCTACATTTCCTTGTTTAGCTCCTTTTTCCAAATACTTAATATGAGAATTAATGTGGAGACTCTTTATTATCTTTTCGTTTGAGATTTTTTTACTCACAGAATGACAGGATCTGCAAGTAGTAAGGAGTCTCAGCTTCCATTCAGTTCAACTCCCAGACAAAAAGAACTTCCATTATAACCTAATGAAAATGATAAAGATGCAAATTAAATAGGTGCCCCTCCAAAGTTCTGAGGCACAAGGAGAGGAGGTAGCAACAACTTGGACAAGCCCTAAGGGCTAAATGCAGGCTGTGGAGGCCATGTCACATCAGGGAAAACAAGGAAGCCCCATCACGTTGGCCACTGACACACTGGAAGAATTTGAGATGAGTTCAAAACTCTATGGTAGTTGCTCTGTTTATTCACTCTTAATATTTTATTATAGTTTTAAAGGCTCTGCCCTTGAGTTTAAGGTGACTCAATAAAGCCCATGGTTGGTGATTTAAGGAAGGGAGGAGTTTTTCCTAGTAATATGGGGGCAGAGCCATGATTTAATTCATATGTTAAAAAACTCTAGAGCAATTCACAAATGAGAAGATATTAGAGAAGAGAGGCAACCAGCTCTCTGAGAGCTCAAGAGAGCTAAATGTTAATTGCCAGAACTCCCTTTCTAGTTACTGATCCTATGTACTAGTGAAGATGGGAATGAATACTTAATAGGTTATCCTTACAAATAACATTGAAAGCTCCTTTAGGTTTAAGCCATGATCTGTCTTATTTCATCTTTGGAGCCCTAACTATATTTGCTACATTGCTACATTACATGTAGCCCTAGCTACATTGCAGATGATATGCAGGAGACAATAAATGCTTGGGGAACCCATTCATCCCACAGTTGTTGACATTGTTAAAGAACTTGAATGTTTATAAAGTATTTTTCTCCTATTGGACTCCTAAATCAATGAAATAAAAAAGGTTAATATCTAAATTTCTTGGGGAAAAGGTTGAAACGGCATCTAGAATTAATATCTCCATTTTCTTAAACTGGCCCAATCATCATTGTAGGGGACTTTCAAAGTCCTTCCTTCCAACAGCACAGATAACTCCCTTCTCTGAAACTCCATGCCTAGCTCTTTAACCTCCCATATCATCCTGCCTCTTGGCTCCTAATGCCCTAATCTTCAATTCATGCATCAACTAAGACTCGGAATGTAATTTTCTTTTTTTTTATTAAAGCTTTTTATTTGTATAACATATGTATGGGTAGTTGCCCAGCATTGATCTTTACAAAGCTCTCCATTACAACTTTTACCCCCAATCCCCTCCCCTCCACTAGATGGCAGGAAGTCCACTACATGTTAATAATGTAATAATAGTTGACAAGTTGTGCAAGAAAAATCCTATCTACAAGAAAAAAAAAAAGAAAACCAGAGAAAGGCAACACAATGCAAGCAAACATCAATAGAGATCATGAAAATGTTACGTTGTGGTCCATATTTCATTTCCCTCTCTCTGGGTGTATATGGTTTTCTTCAGGGAACAATTGGAACTGGTTTGAGACAATTCTTTGTTGCAGAGAGCCATGTCCATCAGAATTGATCATCATGTAATATTGTTGTTGCCGTGTATAATGATCTGGCTCTGCTCGTTTCACTCAGCATCAGTTCAGAATGTAATTTTCCCAGAATCACGCAGTTGATAGATATGGTCTGGCTCCACGAAACACCACGTGACACAGGAGAACCTTCTCTTATTGATATCAAGTTTAGGATCTTTACTAGATCAAACTGTTTTTTTCTTGCCTTTTGATAAATGAAAGAGACAGCATAAGTATTGCTCAGATACATTTCATATGCATAATATAACTAGAGGGTTTTAGAGCATTACTCATAAATTTTGAGCTTCATAAATGTTCCTTCATAAAAATTGTTAACTCTTCCATCCATAAAGAATCAGGTCCTTTGCTTAAGATCCAGCTTAGTACATAAACAATCATGTACTTAATGGGCAAAAGCCTGTCTCATTTAAAATTAAATGAAATTTTCTAGACATAAATCCCTTTCATAGACAAATGTTTTGAGTATCTTTGTTCCACTTAATACCTTCAATGATAGGATGATGAGAGCCACCATTTTAGGAACTTCTAACAAACTCCTATCTAAATCATGGGGCTCCTCTAACAAGACTTGATCCCTAAAGATTTCCAGACAAAGTCCTTCATCAGATAAAGCAGGATTACAGAAATTCTTGCTAATAATTGTATGTAAGGAGGTTTATCAGAGGGTGACAAAGCTTTATCATTGTCTTGCAGTTACATTTAGCCATTTTTCACTTATACAATGCCAACACTCAAAGGGAGCTTAGAGATTGCCCAGTTCTTCCCCTTCATTTAAAAGAGGAAGAACCTGAAGCCAAGAGAAGGGAAGTAATTACCCCCAAAGAAATAAGTGAGTGAGAGCAGACCAGAGCCCAAATCTCCTCAGCAGAAGTATAACTGGGACACACTGGCTGGAGCTTTGACCTAGGGTGCCAGAATTTTCAGACTTGGTCTTTCAATAGCATAGACAAAGCTGAACTTGACTTAATGGATTTAGCAATAATGCTCACTTAAATAAGAAGCTATCCTCTGGTGACCTTTTCTTCTACCATCCATCAGTGCCCCAAGGTGGCTAATTATAGCTTTGGGCCAAAGCACCCCATGCTGCTGCCCTCTCTGTTCTGAACTTCCTGCCTAGACATGAACTGTACATAGTGAATTTCATTCCAATCATTATAAATATGGGCAAAACTTACTTTTAGCCATTTTTATCTTTGCCAATGGGTTATTTGCTCATGTTTGAACTGAGTCCTTGGTGCTGGGTTTCTTTCTCTCTGAGTGAGGATAATTTAGATGCAGTCATTCTCTTTGCTCCCGGTGAGATTAAGCGTTATGTTTTTTAACCTGTGTTCTGTTTTATTAATGGGAACTTTCCTAGCAATCTATATGACAACTTTTTCTATTTCCTTGCCTTAGGACTCTAGCAGGTAGTCGCTCTAACTGTTTACTTAATGTTTTCAGTGCGACCTATAAGCAATACATTTTGTGAGTGAGCAGGATTATATTTACTTCTGTGCATTCTAGTCATGTTTGGAGTTTTCTCGATCATGTCCTTAGTCTGACTCCTTTATAGAGTTTAGATTTTCTCTTATAATTTGGGTTGTTTGTTTTTCATGATGGAATCATTTTTTTCCATTTACTTTTATTTCAGAAAGTTTGATAAGGATGAAAAGATGGTGTTGCTTCTAACATTCGAACTAAAGTCCAAAAGTTAAGCTTCAAAAGTACGAGACCTGGGGGTACAAGCTCTTGAGTTACAGGCTCAATCTGAGTCAGCAGTATGATATAGTGGCCATTCCACTGAATACATCCTTGGACTTCTTGAAAGATGAGATCATGTGCCAGGTAGTGAGGGAGCTGTTATTCTTACTGTCCACAGCCCTACTCGGACCACATCTGGAATATCCGGGTCTTTGTACACTGAATGTCGTATTTTAGGAATAAGGTAGAGAGAATGCAGAAAAGGACAAGCAGCACGGTGAAAGACAAAGTCATGATCTATATGGCTGCCTCCCAGCCACCCTTCTCAATTTATTTCCCATTACTTGCCTTCCCACACTCATTCCAACTCTAGAGCCCATGCCTTTGTTCCAGCAGGGCTCATACCTAGATGTCCCTCTCTGCTCAACTCTGCCTTTTATCTTCCCTACCTTCCCCCAAGGCACAGTCCAGGTGCCATTTCCTTTGGCAAACCATAGCTGATCTCTCTGGCTTTCAGTGCTCTCTCACCAACTTGATTCTTTTTATTTATTTAATCACTTTTATTTACTTAATCCTCTAACAGGATGTAAGCACAGTGGTTTGTGTACCAGGATCTTAGTAAAGCTTCACTGAATTGGAATAGAAGAATTGGAGGTGCTTACTCTAAAGAACAGAAGGTATGGTATGACATGATAGAAGGTGCTGTTTCTAACCATAGAATATACCATTAATCCAATGGCAGTCACTGGGCCTGGTGACAACCATTGCTTCAGTGCTACATGTCTTATTATTGCACATCCAGCCTTCCTATTTCTTCCATCATTTGAAGAACCTTCTTGACAGGAAACAATCTGAAATGGGTAATTTTGGAAGACCAAGAGCTAAAGTCCCATGCTGATATTTCATCAGACCGGGAAAGCCAGCCCTGGATTTTCAAAGGCTATCCTAGTAGAACAGAAACTCTTGTCAATCCTGCCAAGCCTGAAAAGGCTTTGAGTGGAGGATCACTGATGGGCTGCATGTCAATCATCCAGAGACTAAGTTAAGAGAGAATTCTTTTGAATGTTAGCAATGGCAGTCTCAGGGGGCAAAATTTATGTAAGTGCCCAACCCAGGGAAGTCATATACTTTTG
Source organism: Myrmecobius fasciatus (assembly GCA_023553655.1). Taxonomy (NCBI): domain Eukaryota; kingdom Metazoa; phylum Chordata; class Mammalia; order Dasyuromorphia; family Myrmecobiidae; genus Myrmecobius; species Myrmecobius fasciatus. Next base: position 476,282 of record JAJPUD010000585.1, read on the forward strand.
AAGAAAGTTGAAGTTCACCATTTTGGGGTAAGGTTAGCAATACTATAAACATTTACAAACTCATTAAAATTGGTTTTTCAAATTATCATATGGAGTGCAAGAGAGAAAAAGGCATGCTGCCTGTACAATTATAGCCATACAATATATGTCTCCTCACACTTGATCAAATCTCTTTTAGATCTTGGTGTTTTTCCATAACATTGACCTCACGACTTTCAAGTGGAATATATTGGATTAAGATAAAGCTACTTTTCTCTTTCAGCCTAAGAGATGACTATTTGGGCAATAACTTGGCAGTGAAAGAACTCCATTTAGAGTAATCTAGGTTTTTTTGAACACCTTTTGGTTTTTGTATCACAATCACTTTCAGATATTAGCCCCCTTCCAACCTTGTGACAAAGAAAAGGATTAAACAGAATAACTACATCTGAGAGTGTAGGCAGGCCTCTGTTCCTGTAGTACCCCATTTCTCTAACAATAGCTGTGATGTGTATTTCATCCGCTTCTCTAAGACAAATCAGAGTATTTTGCCTTTTAGTGCTGTTTTAAATTACAACATTGTGGTCATTGGGCATTCATAATACTCTCAATAGTTGTGCTTATTTCTTTCCAGTTGGCTTGTTTAAGGGGCTCCCCCTATGTATGCTTTTATAAGGATTTTTTGGACAGCCTTCTCACCATCATACAGTGGCAGATTTCTACATCCTTCTTTGGTGAATTTCAGTGATCCTATGATAGATCCGTCTCCTTTACCAATACAGTGTATCCGTGATGGAGGCAGGGCACTTATGAGCCTTAAGATACAGTGATCCTTCCCCAGCTTTGTTCCATTCACTGTGATAGCTACAATATAGGCTTCTCTGAGACATTCAGATTCCTCTTGTCCCTGCATTAAATGTCCTCAGACTTCTGTTTCATTTGTCCTCCTCTTTCAGTGCTCCTTGTCATTGTCACTAAGCTTGATTGAAACACTGCTCCCCCAAATGCACTATTTTTACTTCTGATTGGCAAATCTTTCCCCAAATATCTCAACTTTATACCAACAATAAAGCCTCAGGTTCTGGCCTAAGGATCCTGCAAAGTTATCATCCGTCCTCCTTTATGTTGTACAGAGAAGAAAAAGAAGCCCTTATCACATTGGGATCCCTCTGCGCCCACCATGACTTTCTGGGAGGACATAGACAAGGCTCCCAAAGTCTGGCCGGTTATGGATGTGCTAAATCTTGGGTGAAAGAGGCATGTGAATAAGTCACAGGCACAGTGGAGTGTGCTCACAGTGAGTGATTGTCATCTGCTGGCATTGGGTAATGGAAGGACCATTCATTGGTGATTCACTTGGTTCTAGTCCTGACTCTCTACTTGGTCACTGTTGATCTGCTGGCCTGGGACAAACTACTTAGCCCTTTCTTTGGCTAAATTTCCTCATCTTTGCAGATAATATCTTGAATCCAAGACAGTCAGTCAGGCAATATGCATTTATCAATTATTTCATTATTAAATATTAATTATCAATAATAAATATTAATAATAATTAATAATAAATATTAATATGCACATAGTAAGCTATGTGCTAGATGCTATGCCAAGACTGATTGACCATTTATTTGGTATATTATGGGGAAATTCTATGGATTAGGCTGAGGGTCCTTCCAACTCTGAGATTCAAAAATTCTGTTATTTCTACTTTTTCAATTTCAAAGGTCTTTTCAAATTTTAGAGTTGGACAATCTAGCAGAAAATAGAACCATGAGAGAACTGGCTACAACACAATTAAATTAGCCTCAACATCCTTCCTCTGGTGAATCCATCTGCATTTTTTCATGAAAGTCTTCGATGGCATCCTTTATGCCAGACATGGAGAAGCAGATAGGGCACTGGGACTTCAGCTCAGTAAAACTTGGGCTTGAATCCCACCTCAGATACATACCAGCTATGGCCTTGAGCAAGTCTCTAACTTCTCTTACCCTCAGTTTTCTCATCTGTATAATGATGGAGTCAATTGTCACAGCCTCCAAGGTCCTATCCAGTTCTGGATCAATGCTCTTCTGTCTTTCCTAATTCCTTATTTGCAGTTTGTTTGTTGCAGCCAGCTCATGTCCACTGGTATCTCTGAGACACTGACCTCTGTGTGATACTCACCCTCAATTCTTGAAGGCTCATTCTATACCCTGACTCTCAGTAATAGAACTCCTTATTAAGGAAATAAAAAAATCAGAATGCCAAAGGTACTCACCCAGAGAACAGCCATGAGGACTTTTGCCTTGTAGAATGCATGCTTTTCTTCTAGGTTCAGCTCAAGCATGAGCTCTGTCATGTTGTTTTTCCAGACTTCCCATCTGCTAAGGTCTTTTCTCCACCACCCCCCCCAAAAATAATGATCTTGTGTGGATTTCATATTCTCTTGGATATACTTAAGAGTTATAGCATTTTATATTTAGATCCATTGTTCTTGTTCACTTATTTTCAATCGTGTCTGACTCTTCGTGTCCCCATTTGGGATTTTCTTGGCAAAAATGCTGAAGTAGTTTTTGGTTTCCTTATCCAACTCACTTTACAGAAGGGTAAACTGAGGCAAACAAGTACATGACTTGTCCAGGGTCACACAGCTAGTAAGTGTCTGAGTCCAGATTTGAATTAAGGAAGAGGAATTTTCCTGAATCTGAATCTGATCTTCTACGTTAAAGTCCTTTGAGTATAATCTCCTCATCTTCAAAGATAAGAGCACTGAAATCCCAAGTAGTTAAATTATATGCCTAAAGTCATGCATGATATCATATAATGAGAACAGGAGGAGACCCCCAAAGCCATCAGATCCAATCTCCTCATGTTACAGATGAGGAAATTGAAGCTTAGAGATGCTAAGGGGCATATAGACATAGTTTAATAAATGGCTGGTGATTGATCAATTGTATCTATTGATTGATTGACGGCCATTATTATCCTCTCCAGTGCTTATTACAATGCTCATAGTGAGTAATTAAGTAGTGTTTATTGATTACTTGATTGATTGAAAAAATCCATGAAGCAATAATAATGGCCAGTATTTGTCAATGCCTTGCAATTTGCAAAGTGCTGTACATATGTTATCCCATTGGTAGGTGGTTTATCATTACTCCCATTTTGTAGATGAGGAATATGAGGTTGAGACAAATAAAGTGACTCATCCACAGTCAACATCTAGCAAGTGTCTGAGATGAAATTCAAATTCAAGGCTTCCTGAACCCAACCCTGTATCCAGCCATCACCTGGTGGAAGAGTGGGATGAATGTGGTCACCTTTCTTCCCCAAATCTTGCTGCCTGATTCACATTGCAGATGTTTCCCAGGCCATTTGAATGGAGGAGCCTGGAGGAAAAAGCAAAAAGTGACTTGATTTAATAGTGTCCCAAAGAACTCATGGCTATTCTGTTTGCTCACCTGAATGCTCACCCATGTTTATTTTTAAATCATGTGGAAAAGGTTAAGTGCATCATGGGAATAAATGAACTGGTCACCTCCCTTCTGCCCCTGAGGCTTTCTGCTGTGTTCCCCCACACCCAGAAAGAAGCAGTGTCTTCTGAGAGATGGCTGCCTAAACATCCTCATTTAAAAACAAATAATACGACAATTCCAGGAGCCTGGACAGAAAGTCGGTAACAAAAAGAGCAGCCCCTGAATCCATACTCTATAAAATCCACATAGCTCATGAGGAGAATGATATCTTATTGATCATGAACTATTATCCTGAGGACCCAAGATCTGGGCTCACTCCACCCTTTAGTATGAAGACTACTGTGGGAAGGCTGAGACACTAACCATCGATATAATATACCATTTCCATCAAGTAACACAGCTCCGATGTGACATTGAAATTAAACTCACAATCGCACAATATCAAAATGTTGCTTTGTTTAAAATAGCATTTTGGACAACCAGATCACACTTCTCCCAATCTAAAGGTTTTGTTCCTTTCCATATGGTCCTAAGTGCATCAAGGGAAGTGATAGTCATTAGAACAGTGAAACCTCCTTTAACATGTCTAGAGGCTCTGAAGCCTTAAGAAAAACATTAAATAGGGGCAGCTAGGTGGTGCAGTGGTTAGAATACCAGCCCTGAAGTCAAGAGGACCTGAGTTTGAATCTGATCTCAGATACTTCCTAACTGTGTGACCCTGGGCAAGTCACTTAACACCAATTGCCTCAGCAAAAAAGCAAAAAAAAAAATTAAATAATCAGATCCTAGCTAGAATTTCCACATCGGACCCACTTCAGCTCCCTTTTTTCCCCTGCCTTTGTAACCCCAGCAACCACTATGGTAGCTAGCACATAGGGATAGGGACTGGATTTGCAATTTCATTTATATTAGAAACTCCCTCTATCATGGCAGGTCAGCCTTCTCTCCAACCCATAATCTTAAAGAAATGCCTTTCAAACAGTAGGGATTAAGTAAATGCTTAGTGATACCAGACTGGATTTCGGCATTCTGACTTGAAGGTCTTCAATGTGCTATCCACACATGATTTCCTAATAAATAAAAGATAAGAACCTTTTGACGCTGACATAGTAGGTTTTATCATTCCCCTTTTACAGATACACAGAAAGATGAACTTACTGTAACACACTGTAAATTTCTTGAAGGAGAGGTCATTTTGCTTTAGTCTTTCAAATCGCTAATACCTAAAATAGTACCTTCCATACAACAGGTGATTAATAAGGGCTTATTTAACAAAATTGATCTCACCTATGACCAAAGAGTTAATATATGTCAGAAGCAAAATTTGAATCCTGGTCTTCCTGAATCCTAATCCAGCATTCTACCACACTGCCTTTCACAAGTTCCTAACAATGATCTCTTAGGGGCTGTGAAACGAGAGATGAAAGACAAGGAAGAACAGATTGTGAGATCCATGCTGATTCAAGAACATCACCAGGATGCATGACCCCTGTGGGGAAACATACACCTGAGGCATTTTCAGCAAGGTCCACATCTCTCTCATCTTTTTTTTTTCTCCTGAATTTCCAATCACAGATTCTCCAAGAAAAAGCAGAGAGAATTGCTGGCTTGAGACTGTAGCTGCTGCACTAGGATCCCAAGATAGAATATGGTTGTGTATATGACAGTGAGAGAGAGACACAGAGACGCAGAGAGACAGAAACAGAGAGAGAGAGAATTTTTGTGGGTTTTTTATTTTTATTTTCTAATATTTTAGTGATTTTTTTTAGTTTAAACAAATACAAAATGAAAGGAAAATAGCCACATATTCAGCAGACCATAAGAGACAATTCAATATAAAACAATAAATTTCCATTTCAAGAAAACCCATTTAGTATATACTACTCATTGTTTTCAAAACTGTCCAGCTTTTTTTGTTTCCTTGTTGGTTTTCTTTTGTTCTTTATTGTGCACTTTTTACTTTATTTTTCCCCTTTCTAACCCACCCTAAAGAAGGCCACAATTGTGCATGAATACCTAATACATATACATAGATATCTATAAACATACATATATACTCATACACATATATGTGACTGTACTGTGCTTATTTCTACCTATCATCTGTTTCTCTGAAGCAGGATACCATATTTCTCCATAAGTCCAAGTCTTCCCATGTTTTTCTAAATCAACTCATCATTATCTATACCACAGCAATATCTCAATCCAAATACATATCATCTGAGAGATTGTCTATGAAAGTCTTCTGTATTCCTTCAGTTTGGGGCTATATAAGTTTTATTTATACAAGAAAATTTTAATTTAAAAGAATCAAATATATCTTTTTTATACTTCAACAGTGCTCTCACCTTATAATATAGTTTAAGGTCCAATACTGCTGAATCTGCTTTCTTGACATCTTTTTCTTATTCAGCAAAATAATTTTTTTAGTAATTTAACTGGGATGACATCAAATAGATAAATCAGGTAAAATTGTGATTTAAAAATTATAATGGCTTTACCCATGAACAATAAATATTACTTCAATTATTTAGCTCTGAGTTTATTTGTAAAAAATGTTATAGAATTACATATATGTATGTATACATATATATGTTTGTGTGTGTGATTATGTTACATAGTTCCTATGTCTATTTTGGCAGACATAGACTCAGTTATTTTATACTATCTAGATATTTTAAATGGTCTAAAACAATATTGAATAATATTGCTGCACAGTGTAATTTCTCCATTTTTCACTTTTGATTAATTTATTTTAATTTTAACTTTGTCTGGGATCAAGATTACTATCCCTGCCTTTTTTACATACTAATTCTATTCCTGCCTTTTATTTTAACTGGTATGTGTCTCTCATTTTTATGTTTCCTAAAAATGACGTGTTTTTAATGCAGATTTTTAGTTTGCTATCCATTTACATTTTATGAGTAAATTTGTCGTATTTACATCCTATGCTACAACTGCTTGTTGTGTGTTTTCCTCTTTTCTGTTTTTCCCCAGTATCCTTTTCACCCTATTTGCCCTATCTCTCCTCACACCTCTGCTTTACTTCTACCCACTACCTTGCCCTCCTATTCCTTAATCTACCTACCTTTTCTAAAAGTCCCTCCCTTATCCTCTTCCCCCACCCTATCCCCTTGCCCTCCTATTTCTTTCTATATTTAGAAGACTTTTATATCCTTCTAGATATATATGTTGTTCCCTCTTTAACCCATTTCTGATAACAGTAAGGTTTCATCACTATCCATCCTCCCCCCCCCCACTAGCTTCTATACTAATTTTTTTTCTTCTGCCTCTTCTGTATGAGATAATTACTTCTTTTTAATATCTCCCCACACGGTTTTATTTTTTTAGAATCAGCCCATCACACTCGGCTCAGCTCATGATTTTCTTTCAAACTCCCCAAATAATGATGACAATCATAATATTATTGTTAATATTTTCACATATGCAAAGTAAACACTTTGACCTTATTGAGTCCTTTTTAATTGGCTTTTAACATTTACCTTCTATTTCTCTTGGATGATATATGATGAATTTTTCATTAAGTTGTGGGGGTTTATCATAAAATCCAGAAAGTCTTTGGATTCATTAAATATCCTTTTTTATTCAGTTATACTTAACTTGGCTCAGCAAATTACTCTTGATCATAATTTCATAACCCCTTTTGCTCTGTGGTATAATATTCCAAGACCTAGGTCCTTCAATATAGTAGCTGCTAAGTCTTGCACAATCTTTATTGTAGCTTCATGATATTTAAAGTGGTTTTTTTCTTGTTACTTCCAATATTTTCTCCTTTACTTGAGAGCTTTGAAACTTGGCTGTGCTCTTCCTGTAAGTTTTCCTGCTGGGATCTCTTTTAGAGGGTGATCAACGGACTTTTTTCTGTTTCTATTTTGCCTTCATATTCTAGAACTTCATGGCAATTTTCCTTGATGATTTCTTATATTATTGTATCAAGATTCTTTTTTACCCATAATTTTCAGGTACTTTGACTGTTCTAATTTTACTTCTCCTCAACCTGTTCTCCAGATCAATTGTTTGTCCAATAACATGTTTCACTTTCTCCTCTATTTTTTCAATCTTTTGATTTTATTTTATAGTTTCTTGATGTATTAGAACATCTCTAGTTTCCCCTTGCTCAATTCTAGTTTTCATGGAATTAATTTATTTCTTAAGTTTGTGATTCTCTTTTTCCAGTTGGTTGACTTTCTTTTCATATTTTTCTTGATTTTCTTGTATTATTTTTATTTTTTTTGAATTTTTCCTCAATCTATCTTATTTAATTTTAAAAGTCTTTTTAAGTTTTTCCAAAACTCTTTTTGTGCTTGGAATCATTTGATATTTCTTGTTGAAAAAGGAGTGGCTTTGGGGGAGCTCCATTATCTTCATCTGAATATGAACATAGATCTTCTCTAACCCTGTAGTAATTATCAATGGTTGGGTTCTGTCTCTTTTGTTTACTCATTTTTCCTTCTTTCTTTTTGTTGTTTTATTTTGATTTTTAGCAGCTATTATTACTGTAATCATGTTCTAGTTCTGAGTATGGAGAATGATGCTCCAAACTTCAGGTTCTTCTTAGTTTTATTTTATGAGTTCTGTCTCAGGTCCCAACCTTGAATTCTCCTCTCCACTCCTAAGTCATGGTTAGCACCCTGAGTCATACTGTCCTGCAAATGATCTTGCTCCCTGCAGTCCTTCTAGTGGCTGCAAACTACTGCTGTCCTCTCTTCCCTGGAACAGGAATCAGGGACTCTGCTCTCCTGCGAGTGCTCATGGCTATCAGGGTCTCTGCCCCTCACTATTGTCCTCACCAAGACTGTTCTAGCTCTTTCTCCCTGCAGCCACAGCCTGGGATATGTTTAGCATCCTCAGCAGTGGAAGGTCCTTCAATCTTTCCTACTAAGCCCCCAGACCCCAACACCATCTTCTTTGATTTTATCGAATGCTTTTTCTGCATCTATTGAGATGATCATATGGGTTTTGTTAGTTTGGTTATTAATATAATTAATTATGCTGATAGTTTTCCTAATATTGAACCAGCCCTGCATCCCTGGTATAAATCCTACTTGGTCATAGTGTACTATCCTGGGGATGACTTTCTGTAATCTCATTGCTAATATCTTATTTAAAATTTTTGCATCAATATTCATTAGGGAAATGGGTCTATAGTTTTCTTTCTCTGTTTCCACCCTCCCTGGTTTAGCTATCAGAACCATATCGGTCTCATAGAAAGAATTTGGCAGTATACCTTCTGTCCCTATTTTCTCAAATAGTTTGTATAGTATTGGAATTAATTGTTCTTTGAATGTTTGGTAGAATTCACATGTAAATCCATCTGGCCCTGGAGATTTTTTCTTAGAGAGTTGGTTAATAGCTTGTTCTATTTCTTTTTCTGATATGGGGCTATTTAAATAATTTATATCCTCTTCTGTTAACCTGGGCAATCTATATTTTTGTAGATATTCCTCCATTTCATTTAGATTATCAAACTTACTGGCATAAAGCCCAACACCATCTTCTTGAAGAAAGCTTCTGAGTCTGAGGCTGCCTCTCAACTCATATGCCCGCAGGGCTTGTCTTCTGATGATTCTGCAGTCTGCCTGGAGGTCTCTGGACTTCACTCAGGCCACCCTTGGAGGTCAGATCTTCCCTGGGATCTTCTCAAGTTGTCTTGGGAGGACAACTGCTTTATCCCATATTTATGTCTGCTGCTCTGAGGCAATGTTCTGTCCTCTCTTGTGGAGGAAATTTGAAAAGCCAAAAGTTTTCTGACCCACTCCCCTATCTTCTCAGAATCCTCTCTATATGTGTGGTTTAAGCAACAATTCATTAAAAATTCTCTGCCCCAAATCTAATTTCTTTCTAATACTGTCAGTCATTTTCCTAGAGTAAAATTCCCACAATATGTTGATATACTAAGAGAAATAAGACCTCAAGTGACATCAACAGGAGGCTAATTATGGTTGTGAACAACAGTAAAAAATGATCAGTAATGAAGAAGGCAGAGCTACAAAAGAGGGGAAATCTCACTGCTTGGGTTTCTCTCCTCCAGCACCTTACCTTGAGGGCCAGCCATTTTTCCTCCTTGAGCAAGTTCTTGACTCCTAGCAATGGGGAACAAAGAGACAATTGAGAGAAGGTGATATCTTCACAAATTCTTCTTTATTTCCTGCCACTTGAAACTTGCTACAATTGTGCATTTGGCAACTGAATAGGGAGAGTTCCCCTGGTCATGTAATTGTGAGTTTTTTTTTTTAATTTAGCTGTTGTTTCCTTGATTCTTCCCTTAAAACTAGAAGGAAAGCACATGAAGAGTATGAGAGAAAAAGAGAGAGAGTCAGAGACAGAAATAGAGAAAGACAGAGACAGACAAAAACATAAAGACAGAGAGAAAAAGAGAGACAGAGATAGAAATATAAAAACAGAAACATAAAGTTGTAAACAGTTTAGAGGAAAGGGTCTAGATTACTTAAATGAGTAGTGGAATTAGCAGTTGTCATTTGCATAGAATTTACATGGATGAAATTTTGTTTGAGACAGCATGGCATGGTACCATGCTGGAACTGGACTTCAAATCAGAAAGATACAAGTGCCAACCTGACTCAGATTTTTATAAGCTATGGTACCCTGGAGAAGTAATGTTAACTTGGCTGTCTTCAACAATGAGATGACTAAAACCAGTTCCAATTGTTCAGTGATGAAGAAAGCCATCTACACCCAGAGAGATGCCTGTGGGAACTGAATATGGACCATGACATAGCATTTTCATGGTTTCTGTTGTTGTTTGCTTGCAGTTTGTTTTCCTTCTCAGGTTTTTTTTTTCTTTCTAGATCCAATTTTTCTTGTGCAGCAAGATAATTGTATAGATACGTATACATATATTGGATTTATCATATATTTTAACATAGTTAACATGTATTGGACTACCTGCCATCTAGGGAAAGGGGTGGGGGGAAGGAGAGAAAAATTTGGAACAGAAAGCTTTACAAGGGTCAATGTTGAAAAATTACCCATGCATACATTTTGCAAATAAAAAGCTTTAATAAAAAACAGAGAAAAGTAATGTAACTTCTCTGCCTTAATTTCATCTTCAAACTTAATAACTAGGAATCTTTCTTGATTAAAATCTATGAATCTGTAATCCTAATAGCAACCCTATAAAATAGATACCATTATTATTCCCAGTGGACAGAGAGCAAAACTGAGATTCAGGGAGGTCATGTGTTTTGCTCAGGGTCACACTTTTTTTAGCATGATATTTTTTTATTTATTTAATAATTTTCCCCAGTTATATTCAAAACAATTTTTATATTTGTTTCTAAAATTTTGAATTATCCCCATCAACAATTAAGAAACTACTTGTGAAGTTATGCAAAACATTTCCATAAAAGTCAAGTTGTGAAAAAAAGTAGATCTCCTACCCTAATGAAAATAAAAACCCTCAAGAAAAATTAAGTTTAAAAAGAGAAAGAGAGAGAGAGAGAGAGAGAGAGAGAGAGAGAGAGAGAGAGAGAAAGAAAGAGAGAGAGAGAATGCTTCAGTCTGTATTCAAACACAACCAGTTCCTTCTCTGGGTATGGGTAGGATTTTTCATTATAAGTTCTTCAGAGTAGTCATAAATCATTGTACTGCTGAGAATAGCAAAATCATTCACAGCTGGTCATCCCAGAACATTGTTATTACTTTATATACAGTACATTTCACTTTGTTTGGGTTCATGAAGGCTTTCCAGAGTTTTTTTTCTTCCTGAGAGCATCCTGCTCATCATTTCCCAAGAACAATAATATTCCATCATAAACAATTGATGGGCATCCCTTCAATTTCCAATTTTTTTGCCCTGTAAATATTTTTGTACATATGGGTCATTTTCCTTTTTTTAACTTCTTTCATGTCAAGAAGTGATATTGTTAGGTCAAAGTATGTACATGAATTTATAGCTCTTTGGGCACATATCTTTTCTTTTGATCATTTATCAATCAGGGAATGGTTCTTATTTTTTATACATTTGACTCAGTTCCCTCTATATTTGAGAAATGAAGCCTTATCAGAGAAACTTACTTTGAATTTTTTTTTATAATTTACAATTACTATTGATAATTATATTTTCCCCCATTTATTCTCTCCTTTCACCCTGCCCCTCCTCAAAAGTGTTTTGGTAAGGACTCCTATTGAGTATGTGTGTTATTTCTTTTTTGAGTCAATTTTTATGAAAGGCTCACTCACTCACTCCCTCTCTCCTCCCCCTCTTTCCCTCCATGTAAAAGCTTTTTCTTGCCTCCTTTTTTATGGCAGATAATTTGCACCATTCCACTTTTCCCTTTCTCCCCCCCCCCAACATTCCTCTTTCATCCCTTAAATTCATCCTTTTTTAAAAAGACATTATCCCTTTATATTCAACTCACACCTGTCTATGTAAACTCCTAAACTGCCATAATAATGAGAACGTTCTAATAAGTTACAAGTATTATCCTCCCAAGAAAGGATGTAAACAGATAAACCTATTAAGTTTCTTATGGCATTACTTTCCAGATTTTTTCCATTTCTATTTTACCCTCTGGTTCTAGAATATCAGAATAGTTTTCCTTGATAATTTCTTGAAATATGATGTCCACACTCTTTTTTTATCATGACTTTCAAGGAGACCAATTATTTTTAAATAAAATCTCCTGGATCAATTTTCCAGATCAGTTGTTTTTTCAATGAGATATTTCACATTTTTGCCTATTTTTTTCCTTTTTCTTTTTTTGGTTTTCTTTTATTGTATCTTGAATCCTCATAAAGTCACTAACTTCCACTTGCTCAATTCTATTTTTTAAAGAATTATTTCCTCATTGAGCTTTTGTATCTCCTTTCCCAATTGGCCAATTTTGCTTTTTAAGGCATTCTTCTCTTCATTACTTTTTGTATTTACTTTTGTACCTTTCAATTCTTTCCCTAATATTTCCTCTCTCTCTTACTTGATTTTCAAAGGCCCTTTTGAGCTCTTACATGGCTTGAACCCAATTCTTATTTTTCTTGGAGGCTCTGGATTAGGAGCTTCAACTTTGTTATTATCTTTTGAGTGTGTGTTTTGATCCTGCTTGTCACCTAATAACTTTCAATGGTCAGAAACTTTTTTGGTTGTCTGCTCATTTTCCTAGCCTATTTTAACTCTTGGTGAAAGGAAGGCTCTGTTTCAGAGTGGAAAGTGCACTTCAGGGGTTTTGCACAGCTGTTTTCAAAAATCCTTCTAGGAATCTGACACACTCTTTTGTGTCCTGGAGTTGTTAGGAGGGTCCCTGCCCCACTGTAGCTGTAAGAATTCTGTTTTGCTGATGCTCGGGCCCTGGGATTGTCCAGTGAGGGGATTGCCCATTGGATTCCCACCCTGTTGCCACAGACCCTCCCCACTGACTTTACGAGTCCTCCCTAATGTTCCGAAGCTGAGAGGTTCAGAAGCCTCTAGCATTACTGCTGATTCAAAGGATCCACCTCGATGACGCTGGGGTCCAGCCAAGGGTAGTGCTGGAACCGGGCTGGGTCCAAGGCTGTTCTAGTGCAGCCTGCACGGGGATTAGGCACTAGGCTCCCACTCTGGTTCCACAGATCTTTTCTGCTGACTTTCCAGATCCTCTTTGCTGTCTCTGGGCTGAGAGATCTGGAAGTCTCCTACACTGCCCCTGATTCAGAGGTCTGGCTGGGTCCCCATCTGGGGCTGGGGCTGGGGCTACAGGGATTGCACACCGGGATCCCATCTCGGTTCCATAGACCTTATCTGCTGATGTTCTAAATTATTTTTAGCTGGAAAATGTTCTAATCCATCTTTTGGGGTGTTCTGATGCTTTAAAATTTATTTAGAATCATTATTTAAAGGAATTTGGAGCAGTTGGGGGTGAAATTGGGCGAGCTCCTGCCTTTACTCCTCCATCTGCCCCTAATAACTGTTTTAAGTAGGTTTTGAACTCACATCTGCTGGATTCTAAGTACAGTATTCTACTCATTCTGCCATAATGTATGGGCTAGTGTGTAACAATGGGAAAAGAAACTTAAAAAACAAACTAGACCCTCCGCCAAGATTTTTCTAAAATATTCTGGAAGGGCAACTTTGTGGCGTTCTTCCAGTGTCACATTGTGTAGATCCAACACCCCCCAAGAGAACACAAGTTTCTTGAGAACAGAAGCACTTGTGCCCAGAGAGACCGCAGTGTAATAGGGGATAGAAGGAGATCAGAGTGGGAATCAGAAAGAATCTCAGGCACACACTGACCCTGTGATCCTGGGCAAGTCACCTAACTTTGATTTCTTTGTGGGCATCTTACATGCAGTTTACATACGTCACCTTTTCTTTTAAAATCTAAGTTCATTGAGGGCAGGGACTTTTTATTCCCAGTTTGTCACAGTGCCTGGGACATAGTGAGCATTTCCTTAATGTCTATTTGTGGAGCTCTGAGTGTGTCCAGGCAATTTTCTGAAACTTTGAGCTACAGAAAGGCTGCCAACCTGAAGGGCTCAAGGAAGGTTCTGAGCCAGCAGCCCCTTATATGAATGATATCATGGATGTAGAAAATAAATCAAAGCCCAAGAACCATAAATCACAGGATCAGCGCTGGAAAGAAACTCCCTCTTTTTACAAATAGGGAAACAGAGGCTGAGAGTGACTTGCCCAAGATCACGCAGTGAGTAAGGAGCAGAACGAGCATCCTCTGAGCCCAAAAGCATACTACCTAGCCACATTGTACCACACTACTTGACCCATGGAGATAGTGTTAATAAAGTCCTAGATGGATTAAATTGTCATATTATTTTTCATATACATGGTCTCTCCTTTCCTATCCTGCAAATTTCCTCCCAGTGGGGACCAGACCTCCTTCCGCTTTGATCTCTATGTAGCCTCTCTCTGGTCACCTTACCCACAGCTAGCTATTTAATAAAACTGCTTCATTTGCTTTGAAGAAATTATGTTTATGGATCAGAACTGAAAGAACTGGTTTCCAGCCTGTTTTATCCACAGGTTTTAGAATTGGAGCTTGGGATATCAGAAGCATAAAATCAAATAGTAATGACGACTGACATTAATATCAGTGCTTTAAGGTTTGCAAAGTACTTTAGAAACATTATCTCATTTAAATTGTAAAGCCGGATCACATTGTGGGCCTTGTAGGTTTTTATTTTATTCATTTTACTCAAGAGGAAACTGACTCATCAGTTCAGTGACTTGTCCAGAGTCACACGGTCACTATGGCTGCAGGATTGGAGCTGGGCCTCCTGAGCCTGTCTGCCACTGTAAAAGTGGCATGGGGGCAGGGATAGGTGGCAGTGAGGGGAGATCCTCGAGGCTCACCTTTTAGAAATGAGCAGACAAAGAAGGATGGTTTCTCCCCAGTTGGCCTGTTTAAATCAACGCCGTGTCATGCAGGGGAACCTTAATTGGGCCATTCTGAGCTCATTGGGTACATTGATATTGAAATATCTGAAGGCATCAACCTGGCAGGGACATCCAGAATCTCTGGTCCCTCCTAGAAAGTTAATGTGCTCATTACCTGCATTTGTCATGCCTTGGATCTCAGCTGTCCAAATCCCAACAGACTCAGCCATCAGGCCGGAGCCTTGAGAGTCAGACAGCTCATAGACATGACTGGGCAGAATCCAAAGTGACATGACCTGGGGGGGTTACAGCAGCCACACATCTTACTTACCATGGATTATGAGAGAACCACGGGGGCAGTCACAGGAGAGGGGAACTGCATCCACAAGGGACACCGGGAATTGTCACCTTGCAGATTAACTTGTCTCGAAGAGCCCAGATCCCCATTGCTCCGAGTCCCCACTCAAGTAAAGAGAGGAGTTCTATTCATTTCTCCCTTTCACCAAGTCAGCTCTCCATGCTGATGGGGCCATAAGACAGCCATTTCTAGAAGCATTTGCTCTATTAAAGAGAAAAGTCAGACCGTGGAAGGAGAATGATATTGGAAAGAAAGTGTGATTCTCTGTGGGTAGAGAGGAACAGAGAGAAGAGGGAGAAAATGATCTCATGGATGTCATGCCATAGTCACTAGAGCTGTCCCAAAGTCATTGCTGCAGCCCAAAGCACAGGGCCCCGTTGTATCGGGGGTTTGAATGAAAATTAACTTTTCAGATTTAACTCCATCTCTTCTTTGATATCTAAAATATTACCTTCTAGTAACCATTTAGAGGTTGTCCCTTTGAGGGTAAAACTAGAACTAAGCAGGATCCCCTACATGACCGGAGTTATTAGATGCACCACGTTTGGACCCATCCCAACAAGAGCACCCTGTTTTTCTTCCCAGTGACCATCCAAGCTTTTCAATTCCCTCTATTGCCCTGCAATTTTGTGTCCTTGTTAATGGAAATCTATAACCTATCTCCCTCCATTAGCATTTGGGACGGACCTAACTATTGCAAGGGTGAAATCCTCAACTCAAAATGAAAAATCAAATGAATTTTTTAGCAATCAAGCTGCAAGTGAACTCACAAATTCATCTTTGTGAATTCAAAAGGCACTTTGGGAATTTATCACGGCCCCAGGACCATTAGTTTCCATGGTATTGGTAAAGTGTAGAAAAGAAAGGTTGACAGAGATCCATATCAGATGGATGATGGTGAGGGATATGGGAAGTAGACCCCTCCCAAGATCTTTTTAGTCCTTTAAAGATAATGGGGGGGCAGCTAGGTGGCGCAGTGTATAGAGCACCAGCCCTGAAGTCAGGAGGACCTGAGTTCAAATCTGGTCTCAGACACGTAACAGCTGTGTGACCCTGGGCAAGTCACTTAACCCCAATTGCCTCAGCAAAAAAAATAAATAAATAAAGATAATGGGAACCAAAAAGACCACTCCTCTAGTCAGACTGACCAATGTCTATCTCTCCTCCCCCCCCGCTTCCATCATAACCATTCCCAGAGGTCAGGATAACATGGCCAAAAATGACCCAGGGCCAACCCAGGGCCGGAGTCAGATTTTCCAGTGAAGATTTATTTTTGTTTTGCTATTTGTTTATCTGGTACTTGGGGGATAAAAAGGCAAAATGTGTTTAGTGATGGACTTGAATCCCATAATTTATGCAAACAGTCTCTTTCATCAATTCAGTTCCTGAAGGCCTACATATCCCACAAACCAGGTCTCCTGGACCTGGGGATTTGCGGGAACTTTTCAAGAATGGCTATCTCATTTTCTTGTTTGGGAAAAGAATATCTTTGTGAAAAGAGGGGAAATGACATGTTTTTAAAAGAAGAGCTTGAAGGAATAGAGCCAAATTCAGAGGCACTTTTCAGCTTTCTGTTCCAAGTTCTCTTCTAAGCAGAATTCCTTTAAGAGACAGGAATTGGCAGCAATGTGGGAATCTGGGATGGAAAATACATTATTATACATAACAATTGTACTTGAGAGAAACTATCTGGAAAAAAAATAACACCCTAGAATAAATACAAATGAAATTCATGTATCAAAACCAGGACTGTGAAAATAGTTTAAATGTTTCTTGAATTTATATCTAGTCATTAACCTAAATGCAGATTTTTTGTTCAAGCTACACTTCTGCCTCGTGGTCAGGAGGCCCGAAAACTCTTGGCGTGGAAAATTGGCAGAATAAAGTGGATTGAATTGGTCTCCATGGAAAAATAGATTTTGGCAGCTGCAACCGCCTCCTTTCGCTTGCCTCTGTCTTGTCCCATTCCCCTCTCCACACACATGGCTCACCAGGGCTGCCTCTGCTGGCTCTTGTGACTCCAAAGAGAGGGAAGAGGAAGTCTAAGGGAGAAAAGCAGCGGTCCGATTCCAATGGGTCCCTTCTCCTTCAAGCCCCCTTGACTCAGAGGGAAAGGGGGCTGTCAATGTCTCCCTAACCTCAGCAGCCCAAAGGCAAGAGCTGGCTCCATGTCCCCCCACACATACACTGGAACATACTCAAGGCAGAATCCCCATCCTCTGAGCCTGTGTACCCAAACGTTTCCCCTGGGGCTATGTCATGCAATGCAGAATGAGATCTCTCTTCTCAAGAGGAGGCTGGAAAAGCCCCAGGGGCCTCATACAGATTCCCAGCCCCTGCTGAGTTCCTTCTTTTTTTTCTTCTCCTTCAAAAACACAAGAGGAAAGCAATAGAGGCTTCTGTCCCTGGACAGGGACCCAACCTTTGGGAAATGGTGTGACAACTAGAAACCTATCAAAAAGCATTCATTAAGCACTTACTGTGTGCCATGGTAAGCTCTGAGGACACACCAGAAATAGTCACTACTCTCGTGAAGTTTATATTTTAATGCAGCAGGCAAAATATATCAATCAGAACTTTAGAAGATGTATGCAGTCAGTTTATCCGACATTTATACAATGATTTAGGGTTTGTGAAGCAATGTATATCTTATCTCATTTGATTCTTAAAACACCCTGAAAGGTAGGTACTATTTCTGTTGCCATTTTACAGACTGAGAAACTGAGTCTGGAAGATATTATTTTTCCAAAGTGGCTCTGGCTTGAGGCAGAATCTGAACTTAGTTCTTTCTGCTTTCTTGCACTATCTGTGGAAAATATTTCCAGAGGGGAAGCACCAGCATGTGGATGGCGCAGGAAAGGCTTTGTGGAGAGGGTATGACTTCAGCTGGGTCTAACAGTAAGTAGGAGATTTTAAACTGAAGCTTTGGAGGGAGAGCATTTCAAGGATACAAAGGCGTGGAGGTGGGAAATGAAATACTGAAGGAACGGGAAATAGGCCAGTGGGACTACATCAGAGACTGGGTGGAAGGGAGTAGAATGCAAGAAGATGGGAAGGTCAGGGAAAGGTAGATTGTCAACATCCTTCCAATCCAAACAGAGGAATTAAATTTAGTTCTGAAAGTAATGGGGAGCCACTGAAATTTATTGAGTAAGGAAGAGACATGGTCAGACCGAGGCTGTAGGAAGATCACTTCGGCAGCCATGGGGACCAAATGCAGATCACTGACACAATTCTTAATGATTTTAAGAATCAGTTTAACTGATTGAATAGATGGGGTTCTCACTGAAGTGATTCTTAAAGTACCCAGTTTGAAAGCCCCCTGAGAGCTTCTAGTATCTCACCTTCACAGTTTTTTTAAGGAGCAAAGCTCAGCCTGGGAAGACCTCAGCCCTTGCTGGTTCTGGGGTCTTTTTTCCACCTTGGATTGTTTTCTGGAGCCCTTCTTGCCCAAGCCCTCCCCCCCCATCCTGCCCCCTATGGAATCCCCAAAGCATTCCTCCGGATTTCCAAGAATCAGACTGAGTGTTTGCAGAACACTTCTGTAAGACTTGTGTACTTGGGGTAGCTAGGTGGTGCAGTGGATAGTTCGCCAATCCTGAAGTCAGGAGGATCTGAATTCAAAACCTCAGACACTTAACACTTCCTAGCTATGTGACTCTGGGCAAATCACTTAACCCCAATTGCCACGGAAAAAAAAAGACTTGTGTACATGCAGTCCCATCCCTTAGCCAATAGCCCCAACCCCAGAGCTATCACAAGTGATCTTCATGCAGGGGGCGAGCAGATCTAGGGAAACAATGTAGTTTTTCGTGATTTGAAAATAATTCAGGAACGAATTAAAATAAATACATTTAAGGAAGGAGAATCAGTTACTTAAGCAACTGAAGGCAGAGAAGTTCAGAGGTGGAAGGGACCTCAGAGGACAAATAGTCCCACTGGCGGGATTGGGAGTCCAATGTTCTTCGCAAATCACCAGTTTCAACAAGACTCACCGGTACACCAACAGCACAGATTGGGAAGGAAGCATCAGAATAATTACTCACTGTTCTGGTGATGTTGTCAGTGCTCATGAAGGGGATTCAGGAGAGAGGCTAGTCCCGTGGAAAGGAGAAATGGCAGTGGAAGCCCTCGGGAGGGGCCAGAGAAGCTGAGTCTTGGGGGTTTCTCCCTAGAGTAGAAGAGAACACACGTGGGAGGCAGTCCTCCGACCCCATCCCCTCACAAACTCAGATCTTGTCTTTCCTACTCATCATTAAGCATATGACCTCATGCTCTCGTAATCTTCTTCAGCTCTGCTGAAGGATAGCACACATGAAATTTTTGTACCTTCTAAAATTCTCGCCCTGGGCCAAAGTTCCAGTGCGCGCACGTAGTTACACCTCAGCCAGATGGGAAAGCTGCGGACAGGTGTTTTATTTTCCATACTTTCCAAGCCAGCCAGGTCCTTCTATTGCAGAGTGAGCGTGCGGGCTGTGTCCTGTAAGTGTTGTGTCCGTTTTCTCTTCCTGTAACCCTCAGTGGTTTTCACTGTGATCTTTTCTCTCTTTTCAGCTGGTTAATAATCCACTAGCAAGTCAGGCAGCGGCAGCAGCTGCGGCAGCAGCAGCAACCATGAGCTCCATAGCGAGCTCTCAGGCTTTTGGCAATGCACTCTCCAGCCTTCAGGGGGTCACAGGCCAACTAGTTACTAATGCCCAAGGACAGGTGAGTGGGAGTCGGGAGAGGAGGAACTTCTCATGGCAGATGGCTCTGGGAAAGGAAATGTTTGCTTTGGGTTTTTGTTTTGCATGACCATGATATGCGACCGCCCTTTTTGAGACTAATGAGCACTGTTTGGTAGCCATGCCAGGAGGAGAGAGGCCTTGAAAAGCCATTGCTTTTTTTAGAATTCAGTTCCCTGGCCCAGGAGTCCAAGATGGCCCCTCTACTCTCCACAATATCCCTCAAAGATGCAATATGAGGCCGGGCAGAGAGAGGAGTCCTTTTAAGGTCAGGAAAACCCGCACCCAAGACCTGACTCTGGCACATGTTGGCTGTTTGACCTGGGATCAGGTACTTCCCCCTCCCCAATACCCCCAAGGAAATCTCTAAGTTATAGAGGAGTTGTTGATCTGCTTTCACGGAAGGCAGCTCATATCAGGAGAACCGCCACTGTTGAAATGGAACAAAACCAACCAGAGACACCAGAGGCCATGATTGAAGAAGTAATGGTTTACTAGAGAAACATGCATGAATGCACGAAGGCTCTGTGATTTGGTCAGTTTGGGATGTGGAAAGCCTTTGACTCAATGCAGATTACAGCTCATCTGGGACTGATGCTAGCTAGGTAATTACAAAAAATATCAGATTATAGGCAAGAGTCCTAGACTGAAGGGACTTGGGAACATAAATTTAAAGGGATTTCTGCGGCCTCCCAGGCCAATTCCTCATTTTATAGATGAAGAAATTGAAATCAAGCTTTAATTAAAAAAAAGAAATTGAGATCTAAGGTAAGTGAGTTGCCCAAAATGACACAGGAAAAAGCACCAGAAGTAAGATTTAAGCTCAATTCTCCCAATTCTTCATCAATTAATCAAGATTTATTAATCATCAGCATTATGCTGAATACTGGGGATACAAGAAAAAAAGGTGAAAGATCATCCCTGTCCTCACAAAGCTTACAATCCAATGGGGAATGGCTGCAAGTCTATCACTGTGTGTTCCACCTCGCTTTCCCACAAAAACACACTTTTTAATCAATAAATTTTCATATAAATACATACATACATATATATCCATATTAAATGTGTAATCTAAGAAACAACAAAGAGAAAGAATGAGTGACAATCAAGCCATGTGCCAGGTGGCCCTGCCCCATCTGTTTCTCTCCTGACACTTCCGATGTTTCTGTAGTTCTTTCATCATCAATACCAGCCCATCTATGGGGCCCAGTGATTTGTCATTAAGTTAACATTGCTATCCATTTCCCATCAATAGAGAGCTCCCAAATCATGATAAACAAATGCATTAATGAGACTTCCTAATCTTGGAGTATATCATCCCGATAAACTCCATGCTGTTTTCTGTGGATGCTGTGATTCAACTGGAGCCTGTGTTCAAGCTGCTCTCAGACATTTCCCCTGAGATGAGATGACCAAATTCAGGGGTCGACATCCTTGGTGAGACCTTTGTACTTCTCTGCTTTTCATGCTGAGATGAGGAAGTCCAAAAGCTGAAGCCCTTTTTTTTGCTAAAATATTTCCCAATGGAGACTTTTGCTCACCTAAAAGCTTACTTAGTGCATTCTGGGGCAAAGGGGATCCTGCTCCCTCCAACTTTGTTTTTATTATACATGAGGAGTAAACAAAGATGCATTCGTAGCTAAAATGTCCGCACAGGAGGCCCAAGGAAAAAAATGCTGACCTTGTTCTATTTCCTGGTGGGTGCAGAATTGTTCTATCAGTACCCAGAGGGTTGAACGATGGAGCTTGTCAAAGAGAGCCCTTATCTAATGAATCATCTTATCGCAGGGGCACACCACACATATTAAAGGGGGATTGTATGAACAATGTGCCCTCTACAATAACCTCTCCATGTCTACTTTAACCCTTGTTTCAATCCCTTTTCATCAAGGGATCATTTTATGCAGCTAGCTTTAAATGGTGCTTCTCAAAAGCCTATTAAGATTTCTGGAAGGATGGGGGGATCGGGATGGAAGAAAAGTTGGTTATAATGGCCATAAGTCATAGTCAGAGCAGTTCCATCTGGTTCCTTGATATCTGTGCCTCAGAAATAGTCCAAGCTCGCCTCTTCTCCCTCCTGGGATGTGCTGGACTCTTTTTAAGATGCAAATTGAAAGAGAAACCCTCTTCTCTCATCAGTTTACCCATCTGGCTTTTCTGTTCAAATGTTCACATAGAAAGCACTTCCGGCCCTCACTCTCCTGGCCTTTGCAGTGGTTCTATGCTCAGAAAAATACATAAAGAGCCAACTGGGCTTTATTTTGCTGGCAAAAAAAAAATTTCCCAGGAACGCCACAGGTTGCACAGCAGCAAAAGGGAAGATCTCTTTCCTGCTCAAGGGCTAATGTTGGCTTCATTTCTGTTCGCACAGATCTTCTGCTAGCTGTCTGGGGAAGAGCCCCTTTTGTCTGTTAACTCTTCAAGAGAGTGCTGTCTCCTGGCACTGAAGGTGGTTTTGAGTAAACGCTTTCTTCCCTCACATCAGCTTAGAATGGCTGGACGAGGCAGGACTGAGTTCTTCTGATTTATGGGAGAATGTGCTTACACAGGGAGATGTATGTGACTTGCCCCCCCAATTAAAAAATGTGTCTTTGTTAACTTCAAAGTAAGCATTAAAGTATCTGGGTCCAGAGCCCAGGATCATAGCTGAGAGCCTATTAGCTTCTTTTGGTCAATCACTCCTCCCACAAGAAGAGTCAGAGACTAGAGGTTTATAGCCTTCAAACCCTTCCATTTTCTAGTAGGTCAAAGTGAGGAAGCATGGGATAGTTGACAGGACATTTAAATCAGGATGGCCTAAATCATAAAACTATTCATTAAGAGCCAGAAGGGACTTCTGAGATCATCTTGGTCAAGGGTTCTTAGCCTAAGATCTCGTTTTTTCTAATATTTTCATAAATTTAATGTTTTTGTTTCCTTTGAAAAGCTGTTTATTTTATGCGTCCAACAGCCTTATTCTTGGCAGAGGTCCCTAAGATTCATCAGACTGCCAAAGAAGGCTATGCCAAAAGAAAAGGAGAACTCTTGTTCTAGTCCAACCTGCTAATTTTACAGATGGGGAAACCAAGGCCCTACAAAGTTAAGAGACTTCTGAAAAACCATACAAATAGTGTGTGAAATAACTTCCAATATAAGCCTTATATTCCATGGGGAGAATTTAATAAAGGCAGATGGATTAGCTTGTTGAAGCTTAAATCTGCCCTTTTGCTCACAGCACTTAGTGGACCTTCTGGGGCCAAGCAGAAAAGACCCTAACCCTGGGTCCAAATTCAGCATTCTCTCAACCAGACTGCATTCTGCTGCCCTGGACACCCTCTGGTTTGTGTGAACATGAGAACCTCATGGAACCTCTCTGAGCCCCAGGTTTCTCTTGAGGACTATTAATTATCAACAGGCTACTGATCGGCATCAGGGGAAAGAATCCGAGTACCAGGAGTTTCCCCAGGAATGGGCTTCTTGTAGGCAGCAGCATTGGCTGGAGGACACTCCCAGGAATGAAAGAACAAAGCTTTTGAGACCCAGGTTAAATGTTTCCCTTGCCCTGGAAGACCCTCCTAAGGGTCTCGACTCAAATCCAAGCTGCTGCTCTGTGTTCAAATTACTAAGGGAGCCAATGGCTTCCCAATGTCCAATCTCACACTGCACAGAATGGAAGTCATTCTTGCTTTGGGGGAGTTTCTGGTGCCCTTTGTTCATGAAGCCAATCCTAGAAGCACAATGCTTATATACCACAGTCAGGAAGGCTTATGGGAAGCCAAGCAAAGTTCCCATCCCTTAGAAGATTTCCATAAGGCTTTTGCATTAAAAAGTGCACAAAGGAAACCAGCAAGAATGGGCATCCCAGGTAGCATAGCCAAAAACAATTGGAGAACACTAGAAACATTCAAATAAAGCTTAGGAGATTTGGTACAAAGCCTTTAGTTGATCCAGCCCCAAAGTATTATCTGTATCAGGGCAGGTCACAACCCATCCATGCTTCTCTTCTATGGAAAGAAGGGAAGGGGAACAAAGGGAGGGGAAGAAAACAATTGTTTATTAAGTGTCTACTATGTGCCAGACTCTGTGCTAAGCCCTTTAGAAATATTATTTCATTTGATCCACACAACACCTAATATAGTTAGGTAAAGTAATTATGAAGAAGTGCTATTATTATCCCTATTTTGCAGTTGAGAAAACTGAGGGGAAGAAAAGTATAGACTTTTCCAAAGTCATACAATGAGTAAGTTTCTAGATTTGAACTTAAGTCTTCTTGACTCCAGTCTCTGTCCATTGTGCTACTTACCTGTACCTCCTTAAGGGTTTTTGTGAATTCTTGTGCAATCCTCCAGCTTTTACCTTCTTTTTTCCCCCTTTCTGAGATATCTGCCTGTAATGCTTGGATGACAGTTTCAAAGGCTTGATTGCCATGAGCTGTCCTTACCAAAGTGTCCAAGTCAACGATCCATTAGTGTAATGCACATGATCAACTGGGCAAGGTCTGTGAAGTTTGGAGGCAATCTCAGAGGTCATTAGTTTTATCCTCTCATTTTACATGTGAGGAAACTGAGACCCAGGGAGATGCAGCCCAGCTTCACACAGATCATCACAGTCAGTAGTGAACTGAGTCAGTTTTTAAAATTTAAATAATGATCATAAACACTGACATCTTGATAAAATATAGCCACTAGTGCCTTCCCTTCTCAAATTAGCTTGTATTTCTTTTCGACATTCTGTTTGCAATTTGTGCAAACTTAAATTGTGCATTTGAAACACATTCAAAATTTTGTTTCTTTGGTGTCCAAAAGGAAATTAATCCCTTATTTTCCTTTCTAAAAAGTTAAAAAACAAATCAAGGAACCTACATTAATTTCTGCTAACTTATAAGTGGCAGTCAAGGAACGTTTCTAGAAGATCATCATTAGAAATGGTTCCCAATGATGATTATTTTCCCTTAAACCTAAAAGTGTACAGGTGCACTTAATCCCTGGAGTGGTATATTCTCCTGGATTTATATGTGTTAATACAGGGCTCCCCAAAGAGCCCACATGTACTTGTGACATAAAACCCTCCACCTGAGGTCTTGCTCACCAGCCATTCATTCGTGTCCATCTTTGGAGCTTTCAAATCTATAATTAGCTGTCAGACCCAAATAAAAAGAGCATCCTTGTTGATTCTCCCCTCCCCCACCCCATCCCCGATAATAGCCCGGCCTCCTTTGGTCCTCATTATCCTGATGAGCCACCGTTTGCCTTCTGAGCTGCTTGACATTAAATGGCGCTAATGACGCCTGATGGCTGGGCTGCTCCTAACAAGGCTCTCGGCAGGAGCAGCGATGAGAGTGATTACAATGGAGATAGATTGGCTGGGATGGTTTGCTTTGTAGTGTCTCAGCTGCTGACACTCAGCGACATAATCAGGTCACAGAGCTGGTCAGAGCCATCAGCAAGAGCCCTCGCTGGAACCCTCATTATAAAAGTGTATTATTCAGCCCCAGACCTCCCCCACACTACCAAGGCCCCTTCCCCCCATTTCCCCACCTTTCCTTTTCCTTCCTCTATCTCTTAATGGAGAGGAACTGAAACCCCCTTTCTGAAATCCAAGGGTTAGTCAAATAAAGTCCATTAAGCGAAAGAACCTTCTTAAATGAATGAAACCAGTCGCTGAATGCTTTTCCACCCTTCGCCTCCCCCCAGTTCTGTCTGTCTCTCTGTCGGCCTGTCTCACACACGTGTGTAACGATGAGATCTAATTTTTTTCCTTGTACACTGGTGTACAAAGCAGCAGGCAATCAGCTGTGTCTCTGTTCTTTAGCCATTCCCTAGTCCAGGTGGATTTTCTTTACCTAACTATGAAGGGGGAAGGTCTCCTGAGCTTTACCATGAAGGGATTCTGGACACCTTTTTTCCTGCTTAGGAGGTAGGAGACTAAGTAAGGAGATAATTCACATTTGCCCCTAAGTAGGTACAATTCCAAACTGAGCGGTAAGAGTTCTTTATCGCTCTGCTCCAGTCCCAAGACAGGCCTAATCAGTTACTCCCACTTTGCCAGTTCTCTATCAATTAATCAGCAGTCATTCACTACCTGCTCATTATGTGCTAGGAACCCTTCCTCTGCCTGTGAGGCAGGCAGCTAGGTGGCTCAGTGAACAGAGTACCAGACTTGGAGAAGGGATGATCAACCTTACATGGAACTAGCTGCAGAGCTCTAGCTAAGTCACTCAAGCTCCCTGAACCTCAGTTTCCTGATAAATAAAACTGAGGTAAAAAAATAATCCCTATCTCATAGTCTTGTTTTGAGAATCAAATGTGATAAGTAACTCACTTTGTGAACCTTAAAACACTGTACAAATGCTAGTTATTGTACTATTTAGCTGGCCCTGCCATCAAGAAGCTTGAATTCTATTAGAGGGAGAGAATGTGTTCAGAGACCCATAAATACAGGATTGTGATCAATAAATACACAATGATGGGAGGGAGCCACAAGTTTGTGTTCTTGCAGTTAAGACATGAGGCTCAGATGAGATGCTGTACGTAAGCATTTTGCCCATTTTTAAAGCATCATATCAACATCAAACTTGGCATAGGGTTTGTTATAGACCTTTAATAGTGTGGAAAACTGCCTTCCACTGATGAAGAGAGCAGCTCTTCTGGAACCTACACTTAGAGTAAGAACCTAACGAAGGGTCCATGACTTAAGGAAAGCCTCACAATCAGTGTATATCAGAGGCAAGACTTGAACCCAGCTTTTCTTGACTCCAAGCCTGGCTCCTCTCAGAAAAGTCATGCTGGCAGTTATTTTTTTTATTAATCTTGTTGGTACTCAGTATTTCTTTCCTTAGAGACAGCACTTTTAGCATCCAGCTTTTCAAGAAGTGAGCATCCTTTCTGGCAATAGTAGATTTAGAACCAGAGAGAACAGTTAAGATCACTGAATCCAACTTCTTCATTTTATAGATGAGGAAACTGAGGCTCTGGAAAGCCTGCCCAGGTCACTGGCTAGTACCTGAGCCAGGTCTCTTCTGACTTTCAGTCTGGCTCTCTATCTACTATGCTAGCTAACCACTCTGGGGCTTGTCCATGAAGCTGACAATTCCCAAAGAGTTAGGTGCTGTGTCCATCTAGTTCTTGGTACAGTGGAAGAACCAGAGTCTGGAATTAGCAAATCTGAGTTAAATACCATCTCTGTTAAATACCTGAGTTCAATACCATGCGACTTTGTGATCTTGGCCAAGTCACAACTTCCCTTGGCTTCTGTTTGCTCATCTGTAAAGAAAGTTGGATGGCATGGTCCTTGAGGTCCCTTTAAATTCTCAGCCTCTGACCCTTCTAGGAGTTGTCCTGATTGAACAAATTTATCCAAAGGATGGGAGATCCCAAGTTAACAGATTCTTTTCTTATCTTCATGATCAATTTTCTGAATTTCTCCAAAAAACTGCTCATGCTTCAATTTCTCTATCTGGAAAATGGAGAGACTGGTTCCACTTGGGAATATCATGTGGGTGACTGAGTTCATGCCTCTAGTCATCACTAAGACCCTCCTGTCCACAAGCTGAATGATTAGAGGAAAGGTTAATACACAAAGCAACAAAAGTTCACCATCCAATTAAACAGTCTTTTGAGCACTCCCTACAGCACATTCCCTTTGATGGAAGCAACTCTTGAGATATCCGAATATGAAGAAACCAGGAATAAGAAAGCAGAGAGAGAAGTAGGCCCAAGAAAGAAGTAAATAGGAAACATTTTAGGAAGCAAGAGAAACCCGAGGGACAAGCTAAAATATAAAGGAAAGAAATAGAGCTTTGCTTGCCCTGATTGAACCTTTTCTCTTAGACATAATCTCCAGGGTTTAGGTCATAATTGCTGTTTATCCTATCCACTAATGATTTTGTTTTTGTAAAAATAACTGCTTCACTGTATGAGTAAAGGTCAGAGGATTGCCTGAAAGTGAATAAACTCTTTAAGGTCCTTTCAGGTTAAGACATAATGTGAAGACATAATACATGTAATTATCTCTATTTACAGATTAAGAGACTGAGGAAGAGAGCAATTTCATAATTTGCCCAGACTCACGTGACTAAGTGTCAGAGAAAGAAGTTGCCCCTGGACCCAAAGTTCTTTCCACTATGTGGAAACAGAATATTATATCCATCACCTCATTTTCAGGCAAGGAAATAATTATTTGACAAGGATTTATTAAGTGACTACTATGTGCCAACCATTATACTAAGCACTGAGATTTTTAAAAAGTGAAATAATCCCTGTCCCCAAGGAGTTCACATTGCAAAGGAAACCTAGCAACTGCCCGACACGCCTCTTCCTGCCCTGCTTTCCTTCCTAACTACCAATTTACTATACTTTTCTCTAGTCCAATAGAACTGTCCATAAACATGTACTTCTTTCTGATATACTCACTCTGTAAGCCTTCCTACCTGTCCCCTAACTGCTAAAGTATAATCTCTGCATCCTAAAAGGCATTAAACTCTTCAATCAATTTTAGGAAAAGTGAATAACAGATATCCACCATCATTGGAAGAATATTGATATTAAACATAAAGTTATATTGCATAGCCATGAGGTATGAAATATTATGAGCTCCAAGGAACACGGGTCTCCCAAATGGCAAGGGATATGAGCAGGTTGTGACATGTTACTAATTATAAATTATACAAGAGAACTACTTAAAGGATTTCATCAGAAGAATGGGTGAGCAGAAAGGGAGGTGGGTCAGTCAAGTGATGAACAAGGAAAGCACTGAACTCCACTCAAAATCATGAATACTAGAGGAAGACCCCAGCCTACTGGGTGGACTCCTAAAGTCATGCAGGATGAAAAGACACAAATGAATCACAAGCTTCAGTGTCAGACTGAATGTCAACACTGATGAGATCCTGGGTCTTAGATTTAGATCTGGAAGAGAGCTTAGAAATTATCTAGTCATAGGATCCAGATGTAGAGCTGAAAAGAACCTCAGAGGTCATTGAGCACAACCTCTAACAATTTACACCTGAAGAAACTGAGGTCTGAGAGGAGGCTGAAGTGACTGCCAAGGTCACACAGACAGTTGTAACATTGCCGGGATTCAAGTTCTTTCAGAAAGCCAAAAGAGATGGAAAAACAGATTCTCTCCCTTCTGATTATTCTCTGAACAAATCTTAGGCAGTGGTAGAATTGCCAGAGTGGTCAACCAGTCACTGATCCAAAATCCTTTGGGTACTTAGAATATACGTGGCAGCCGAATATTGATGATACTCAGCTCGATGTTCAGCCTATACATTAAGTCTTTCCTGATTTCCCAGATGCTTGTGCCTCCTTCTGAGAATGATCTTCTTTATTCTTTTAATATATGTTCTATATGCATATACACACATATATGTGGGCAGTGTTTTCCCTAACAAAAGGTAAGCTCCTCGAGGGGACGAATGGTTTTATTTAATTTTTTTCATCCATAGAATCTAGCACCATGGTCAGCGTATAGTAAGTATTTAAGCAATGCTTGCCAACTGATTGATGGAAAGAGGTGGCTGGCAATGGCACCCTCCCAGGGAAGCCCCAAAGCCACTCTTCACTTGGACCTGGACCAGCCTTGCCTCCATCCCTATACCTTTCTACACTTGAATTTGCTTAGTTCCCTGACTTTACCCAGCAGACAGGGAAGACTTCAAAGCTTGAGCACATTGCTGCTTCCAAGAAGAAATCATAAAGCCATTATTCTCTACTGGATAGAGACAACCAAATAATGAACAAGTATTTCTGAAGCGGACACTATGCAAGGCCATCTCTCAAAACAATCTCTCCAGGTTCTTCAGTGGCCAGTAAGCTTTTTCCCTATGTAAATTTAATGACAGGACAAAAAAAAGACCTTCCACCGACAAATATGTATTAAGTACTTACTATGTGGCAAACAGTGGGCTAAGTGTTGGAGAGACTAAGGAGACTAAGAAAGGTAAAAGCAGTTCTAACCATCATTGAGCTTGTGGTCCAGAGGTGGACACAGCATGTAAAATAACTAGATGGATATAAGATACCTGGAGAGTAGAAAAGAGGATATTTCAGGAGGGAAGGTGCCAGCTACCAGGAGCTCTGGGAAAGCTTTCTTCAGCAGAGGAAAACTGAACCTGTAAGGAAGCTCAGAGGTAGAGATAAGGCAATATAGCGTTCCAAACATCAGGGAGCAATGCAAAGGTCCAGAGATGGGAGATGGGGCTTTGTGGAGAACTAACATTTACTTACTATGTGCCTCTTCTTTGCTTCACAAACCTAAAAACTGTTTCAATTCTCCTTCAGGGCCCCAAGTGAGAGTATAAATGACCTCTCCCAAACAGGACCCAAATATACCCTCTAGGTTGCTGCAAAAAGGCCAAAAATTGGGTTCTACCCCCAGGGATTGGAGGAAATTATTTTGAATTCATGTAAAATTCAGGATCTGCATGTCCAAGAAAAGTTCTCATGATTTGGGGGCTGCAGGCTCTGCTCTCTCTGTTCTCTTTGTAATATTTTCTGCTGCTCTCTCTATTCTCTTCATAACATTTTCTGTCTCTCCTCCATGGGCTTTCTCCTCTGTGCCTTCAAGCATGCAGAGGTTTCCCCTACACTCTCTCTTGTTCCCAATGTCATTAATAGGTCTTTTTCTAAACACCGAAGCCTCCAGTCACACTCTCTCTACTTACTGCCAACTGCAACTCCCAGTCAAGCCTGGGGCTCCATCACACCTTCTGAGGTCTCCTAGGAGGTCTTAACTTCCAGGACTTTTTCAAACTGAACATATTCCATGTGTGCTTTTGGATGAAAAAACAATCTTTACTTTTAAAAAGAATCAAAATGCTATCGTTATAATAAGTAACATTTATATAGCACTTAATATGTGCCAGGCTAAACACCCGACAATTGCCATCTCATTCAATTAGCACAGCAACCTTGGGAGGTAGGTGCTATCATTATCCCCGTTTTACAAAATGGGGAAATTGAGGCCAATGACTTATCCAGGATCACGCAGGTAGTAAGAGTCTGAGACTGTATTTGCACTCAGCTCTTCCTGACACCAGCCCCAGCATTCTTTCTATCCATTGTATCACTTAGCTTCCTCCTTTGAAGGAAAAGAGCAACAGTAGTAATTATTCTTAATCTACTAGTCTATATTTTCAAAGATCATGTGGGAATTATGTCTATTCAATTCACCAACAAGAATTCATTAAGTGCCAAGCATTGTCCTAAGGAAAGTTACAAAAACAAAAATAAAATAAAATAAAAATAGTCCCTGCCCCTCAAGGAGCTTACATATGTACAAGATAAATACAAAGAAACTGAGGGGAGTAAGCACTCCCCCTGCAAGCAGAAGGTGGAGATGAACCATGATGAGTTGAATGACATGACCCTCAAGCGATGGGGAAGGAGGGCAAGTGCATTAGAAAGAAGCCAGCCTATGCAAAGGTATAGATTAAAAGATTTATATTTATGGGGGCAACTAAATGGCGCAGTGGACAGAGCTCCAGCCCTGAAGTCAGGAGGACCTGAGTTCAAATCTGTTCTCAGACACTTAACACTTCCTAGCTGTGTGACCCTGGGCAAGTCACTTAACCCCAATTGCCTCAGCCAAAAAAAAAAAAATCTATTTATTTGGGCACAGATCAAAATATGGTACAGAAGAGGCATCCAGCTTTCAAAGTAAGCCCTGTGTTTTTATAATCTTTTGAAATTTAAAATAAATATTCATTGTTTTCTTTATGGGTGCACTTTGCCCTTCTCTAACTGGAAGAAAGTAATGAAAAGGAGGAGAAGGTGAAGGGGGAGGAGAATGAAGAGAAAGAGGCAGGGAGGGCATATTATACCCAGTGGAGAGAAGGCTGGCCTTTTATTGAGGAACACTTGGATTCACTCCTACCAACTGGCTGTGTGGCTGTGGATACTAAAACTCTGTGTCCAAGCAATTCTCAAATTGAAGTTCTAGATCAGTTCTTGGAAAGAGCCCCCACACCAGAAGTTCACCACATTTCTGAAAGCACAGGTCCATTCCAAAGCAATAATAATAATAGTTGACATCTGTACAATATAAACTTTGCAAAACATTTTCCATAGATTATCTCACATAAATATCATTTGTGCTAAGAAAGATGAAAAATTAAAAATCTTTTTTTAGGCATTTGTAGCCTGAGTGAAACCAAACAAAATGATGCTGAAAACGTATCCTTCTTGCAGTCCAGATCCAGGTCTTACATGGAAGAAATCCCCAAGCCTTAGCTTTGTTTAAAACCGCCAAGTTCTCAGCTAATTCTGCCTTTTCTCCCAACTGAATCAGGATTTGCACACCACACACACCTTTTTAGAAAGTTAAAGGGCATTTTTTAATCTTGGGAAATGGTCAGATGTGGATTAACTTAAATGTTCAAGTGACTAAATAGCTCCTCAGTTCTCCAGCCTAAGTCTCAGCCAAACCGGCTTAACCATCTCTTTCATGCAAGAAATGACTGATTTCATCTGGCCCTGAAGTAGAAATTCATCCCCAGTGAGACTGCCTTTTAAAAAATGCTCTTAAGGTGAAAAATGCCAAAGTTGGTGCTTTTTAGAGGGGGGGAGGCTTAAATCTTGATGTCCAAACTGGAGAGTCCAGAAACCCTTGTTTTAGTCTCTCTGTTTTTCATGTCCCTGGACTATATGTGAACTCTCCCCCCAATTGATCATCCCTTAATATTCCACCAGATGAACAGCGAAGGAGGGGAAAATGTCATATGAAAGCAAAGGGCGCAGGTGAAATGGAAGACTGCATCCCACTTTCTTAACTATGATCTTTCAAAAATTAAAAAACCTATATGATGGTCATGGATAAGAGTGCAGGTTGCTCATCTAGGGAAAATAGTGGTGTGCAGTTTTGTGGGGAAAAGTCATCAGCATAATTCTAATGAGTTATGGGCTTTGTTGTGAGAAATGAGAAATCCTGTGGTCTCACCCTAAAGAACATTAAAAAAAAGTAGTCCTGGCAGGAAATTGAAAAAGTAATATATGGTAGAGAGAGTGAAACAACTTTTCTTCTGATGGAGTAGCTTGATAAATATTGTTTGCAAGTATCAAAGTACATTTAATTTTGTCAAGACAATGGATTTCCTCTTCATAAAATGCATTCTGATCATCTTAGACATGGAAAACTGATGGCAATAAACAGGCAATTTGTTAATTCTTCCATCTTTCCTTTTCTACTGCCTGACTGGGGTTTTGTTGTTAGGTCTTGGCAGGATGGGGGGAAAGGGGTTGCATGCTTTTTAATTTTTTTTTTGCTTTTGTCCTCATTTGAATTTGGATTTACGGCTTGGATGCTCACGAGCTGTAAAGTCTTCTTGGAGGGCTGCTGTCCATTTTCATGACAAAGTCACCATCAGTATTAAGACTTTGGAGACTTGGAGGACTCTGCTGCTTGGTTTTGCTTTCCCTTGGGGAGGATTATGAAATGCACAATTCATAAGGGGTCCAGAGGCTTCATTGAGACAAGCCCCCTAAAGCTTCCAGGGATGGTGGCAGTGTCGTGCCGAAGGTGCTCTCCCAAGCAATAAATAACTTTAATCTGATTTACTCCCTTAATCTGGCATCAACAGGCAGCTGCAGACATACTCCCCAAGTTCCGGGTATTTTTAGCTGTCATTAAAACGGAAAGCCTTAGACCGAGCCAAGTGAAGGCTTACAAAGTTTCAGGAGTCTTTCTGTAAAGATGATGGCTTTACTCCAGTTGTGATTCTTGTAAAGAGAAAAAAAAAAAAAAACCAATGTGAGTGTTAACTATTCCACAGTGTTGATAGCTATGGACAAGGTAAAAAGTGTTCTGTCCTTTTCAGAGTCAAAGAAACAGGGAACAAAGCAGTGAAAATGGGGGACCAATGAATTGAAGAATTATCTGTACTCCGTCAATCTGTATATTCAAATTTGACTTTGTTTCCTACTAGCTGTACATATCTTCCTAGGTCGCAAAGATAGTGGAAAAATACTCAAAATAATACCTTGACCAGAGAAAGAATGATAACAAGAATAATATAAGAATTATCTTGTTTTTAAATTATCAAAAAGATACTTTAAAATATTAAATTATATGTAAATTTTCATTGGGGAAAATTGAAGAGTCAATATCTTTTTATCCAACTTCAGCTTTGACTGACTCTAAAACTGGCTTTTCTACCTGGACTTCATGTTCCAGTCCATCTTCCATAAAGCTGTCACAATAAATTTCCTTTTCATATCCTTTAATCTTTGGGGAATGATTCTTATTTGATTCAAGAAAGTCAGAGCCATAACTAGGGTGAGGCAACTGAAGCTTTGCCCATAGTATCTAATTCAGAGAATTAAAAAAAAAGTACAGTACTTTAGCACCAGATAAAAGGAACCAGATAAATAGGAAGCTCTATGACCCTAGGAGATACCTCCCAAGCCTCTTTCCCCTCATTTATAGATTAAGGGGATAGTAGGAGAAAGTTTCTGTGATCCCTTCCAGCTCTGGATCTCCGAATCTATGAGATTCTAACAAAAGAATTAAAGAGTAGGTAACAACAATAATAGCATTTATATATCACTCTAAGGTTTGCAAAGTGCTTTATAAGGTTACCTCCTTTGATTCTCTCACCTATTCTTTGATGGCTATTATTACCCCCATTTTACAGATGAAAAAACTAATGCAAGTACAAGTGAAGTGATTTTCCTGGGGTCCTACAGCTAATAAGTGTCTGAAGCAAGATTTGAATGTAGGTCTTCCTAACTCCAGACGAGGCACTCTATCCACTCTACCCCTGGCTGTGTATATGGTTATGTCTGTGTCTTGCACAGCCTTTAAAGAAACATTTCACTGCCCATTTTCCTTTGTAGGTCTGTCTCTTGTTTGCACTGTTCAAATTGGTGTTTAAGATCTGAACACTTCTTCGTTTAAATGTAATATGAGTTACAGCTTAAATGCATAATTTAAATGTAGCAGAAGCTAAAGCTTTGAGCTTTCTTAGAGAACTGCTGCCCATTTTCCTGATTGGCCCAACTACAGCAAAGCAGTCAATACAACTGAGCAATTTTTATCATGTTCTAAGAATAGGTTTTTCCTTGGTTTTATATCATTTGCTGCCATCTTGGGTTTTTTTTTTTTTTTTGAGGCTTTCTGTTTCTTTGTGGATTAATTGGATCTGTGAGGGATGCCTTAATTGCTCCAAAGTTCAGTGTGCCGGGTGTCCCCCAGAAGCTCTTGAGTGTTTAGTGTGCATGGGTGCAATATTCTGTGGGTAATACCCTGTAACTGCAAGTTGTAAATTTTCATAGTCTGCACAGAACTAAAGCTACAGGTCGGCCAAAAGAGCTTGGAGAAGTGCATGGGTGCATGGGGGAGAGGGAGCAGTCTGAAGATATCGCTTATGAGTCATCATTGAACTGTATTATTGGAGAAGAATAGGCAAGCTGTCCTACTCTTGTACTAAATATGGAATGGCCAGCGTCAGCCCATATGGGTACCAAATCAAAAGCACAAGAAGGATGCTGGCCCACAAGTGAGTCTCCTGGGCAAGATTCAGGAGAAGATAATGTGGGGCACTGTATTGAATGCTAGGTATGTGATGATATAAGACAATAAGCTTCCTGCCTACAAGAAAGTTATAACTTAATGGGGGGATGGGGAGAAAGGGGAGCATCAGACTTGGATAAACTATAATGAGGACCAAAAAGAGACCCAGAATGCCACTAGTTGTAAGGAATTTGAAGGAAACAACTTTCGGCTGGGAAGATCAGGGAAATTTACGGGTAAGACAGTCCTTGATCTGCGTCTGAAAGGCAGGGCACTTAGTGAGTGGATACAGGGAAATCCTACATTCTACATGCTGCTGGATTGCACAGGAGAAAGCAGGATAAGATTGGAAGAATCATCAGTCCAGTGGATTAAGTAAAGAGAAATAGATTGAAAAGGTCATTGGGAAGTGGACTATATAGGGCACTCAATGTCAGATTTCAGAGTTAAGTATTTTAGCCTTAGAAGAGAGAAAGGGGAGAGACACTGTAGCAGTCAAATCAACAGCAATCAATTGGGTAGGGTAAGTGAGGAAGGGAGAGAGAAGAGGCAATAATGGTTCTGAGCTTTGAAAACACATTTAAAATGAACAGAACCAGAGTAGTTTGGATGTGGGCAAGTGGAGGGTGGCGAAATGATGAGCCTACTTTGGGCACATTATGTCCAGCAGGATTTCGACTAGGGCTTAGAGAACAGTTAGAGCTTTATAAATAGATCTGGTGCCATTTGCATAGAAGCAATCATTGAAGTCGTGTGAGTGGATGAGTGCAACAAGTGAAAATGTGTAGAAAGAGAGGGAAGCAATAATAACCAAGCCCTAGCAGACATAATTGTCTAACTGCACTCTTTTAAGCTCTCTCTGGATTTTTTGGAGTAAAAAAAGTGCGTAGAAGGAGGAAGACAATGGTCTCAGAGTCTGGATACAAAAATTATTGTTCAAAACTGGGAAAAGCTTAGGAAAGGGAGGAAGAATGACTGGATATGTATCAATAAAACCAAGCACTTTATTTTAAAATTAAGGAAATTTAATTCCCAAAGGTATTAAATTATTGATGTAGGAGTTTTGACTGAATTCCCTGATCAACTTGATGAGTTTGTAGGGTTCTTGAACCTTTAGTTGGGACTTTGTGGATGTGCATCAGTTGAGAATAAGTTGATTGCTTTTGATGGTTATGGATCAACAATTCTGGATAATACTTTGGTTTGAGGACTGTTGTGGGTCCAAACTACTCCTTTATGCTAACTTATAAAATAGGGAACTTTTGCAAAATTAGCCTTTTTGATCTTCTTTCCCTTTTTGGAAATTAGATAAGAATGGATTTCATGAAAGGAAGTGTTTACCTTGATCCTGGGGGTGAAAGCAAAGGTGTCCCATCTCAAAAGCCAATAATGACAGTCTTGATGCACATGGAAGTTGCATGTGTTCTCACCTTCATAAGCCAACTCTCATCCCTAGACTCCAATTTCTATAATAGGGAGAGAGAGACAGAGAGACACACACACACAGAGAGAGAGAGAGAGAGAGAGAGAGAGAGAGAGAGAGAGAGAGAGA